>CALYDF020000074.1:27038-131154 GCA_944474145.2 Dicrocoelium dendriticum
CAATGAAGTTCATACTCACCAAGACGGAAATGTGCCCTAGAGTTCCTCTCTAGCTAATTATTTCGCATTTGTTCTGCAACGCTAATTATTTTCTACTTATCTTTTCCCTTGGACCCCTCCCTTAGGTACGAGCTGCTGTGTTACGTGCTCAGCGAAATCAATGTTGAATTTAATCCTTCTGCTTTTGGACTGGATCCATTTGATAACACCTTCCGAAACCTACCATGATCTTCCACGCTTACATTCACTCTGAACAAATCCCCTCAACGAAATCAGCTTCTCCTCTTACCGCACACAGCTGAGCAGTTGGAACGACAGTTAACTTACTTTACTTTGCGTACAGTTTTCTATCCCTCCCTGAAAAATACCATGCGTACATACAACATTTCTCAGTACCATACAAAATTATTTTACTATTTCCTCCGAAAATTCTTCTCCTTTTCTGTAAAAAGCATGTATATTCCTGAGGTTATCAGTTACCAGGGAAACTTGTACAATCTGAATCGAACAACGTAGGACGAAAATCTAGCATTTCACCTTACTGTACGTCCACCCACCTTTATTTGCCTATTTCTCTCCTTCCAGTGTTGGCCAGGATTGGGCCGATCTCCCGAGGCTATGGATAGATGCTTCCGAAAAATATGCTGCACACTCATGCAGTATGAGTTATCACAAACTCACTGGCACATATTACAAGTGCTTGATTCTAATCAGCCAAATGATGGCTGTGAGATGGGGAGAGCTTAATCTGAAACACAGGCCCCCACAGTACAGTGCTGGAATTGAATCAGATAAAAGATGGCTATACGATGGGGAGATCTTAATATATATCACAGGCCCCCACATAACTGTATACATATAACGCCACAATAGCACATGGCCAAATGAGATGTGGAAGAGAAGTGTGGAAGCAGGTCTCCGGGAGACGGTTTCATGATGGGTCGTATTACCCCAATTAAACTGACAGTTTATATCTACTTTTATTCTTACTCTCGACTTCTACTACTCTTACTCCTTTACTATTTTTAATTGATTTAGCACTGAAACATTCCTATGTGAACACAATAGATCACTGAATATCCCTCTCCACTACCCGACTTTGTTGTACCACATGATCAGGCTCGTAGTCTGCCTATGTCTCGCATGTCGAGAAATATATCATTTATCTATTTATTTCTACTTGTTCCACATGATAAAACTGACATACCTGGTCCTAAAAATAAAAACGATACATGCAGTTACCAGATAACGAGTAAACTAATCAAGAACTTTTGGAAGACTTGAGACTTTTGATTAATATTACTGTTGAACAGATTCATGGTGTTCACAAGCAAAGGGAATTGAAAAGGAAAAGCCGAACACATTAAGGATGGCGTGTAAATGAAAGGAACTGATAAAATTACCCCGTCATTAACGGTCAGGCGATTTCGATTACGGGACTGATCAACGTGGAGCGCTACCACCTTAACTACTCACTCGCTATTTGTAAATTGCTTAGTTCTGGCCACTTATGGATGTGGATTACAACAAGCTTGCCGTCATCATTTTGTTTCGTTATTTTTGTTTGTTATTTTATGCAAGTAGGTCGTCATCACGTTGATACCTTTTTATGTTGGCCGTTGTTCTAAGTACTAGGACCGTCGTCAGGTTGTCGGTTTTATATGATATTTGTTTTATACAATTATTTCCTCATTAGGTTAACTCCTTTCTTCCGTGGGACAATCTAACTTGCTAGGCACCCTCGAGTTATGCGCTTTTCATAGTCGCCAAGAGGTATGTGGCAGGTTGCCAAACGTAAGTGTACTAGATAGCTTAGAAGCTTCAATCCGTCAGTTCATGAGGTCAGCCAAATGGTGGTCAACAACGGTAAAAGAATGAACTGACTAGAAACGGCTAGAGAAAGTATAGCAAAGATAGATGATGGGTTCATGTCTGACAATTGACCCATTTAAATTATGCACAAGGATTATAGAGAACAAATAACCTAAGAAGTATTCATCTCAAAGGAATATTGGGTTAACCCCGGCAGCTGCAGACGATCGAAAAGGAAAGATTGCTGGCGCACATTCACTTTGTCTGGTGTTGCGAACTGTTGCAAGTACCCAAGTTGTTGCCTCTAAGGAAAAAGAGAAAATAGCTAGTAGTGGAGAGTCAATGTAAAGCGTGGAAATAGAGTTCAATGCTAGTTGGATTGGACGTGAGGTTGCGCGAATGGTGATACCGCTGATGCTGCCGCACATCCATCGAAAACTGTCGCCAAACATGTGTTGCTCTGATAAACATTAGAACACATTTTAAATGCAACAATGGGACTTACTAGGAGACCAGCGCGTTGCGCTAGCTTCTTAAATGTTTCCTGGTACTTAAACACAAAGCTGCTTGAGCGCCATCTGTCGTTCAAACAGTTTAGCTGCATTTTCTAAAAGGCGCGATTGATTTAGTTTAGTTTTGCCCTGACCGACAGACTGAATTGCTCTTATTGTGTGTGGCATTCGGTTTCACACAACGGATAGCAAACTACGAAAACATTCGCATGAACTTGTGACGTGAACTTTTGTTGGCGAAGAATAAATTTTCTGTCCCTTAAGTTGTTGGCATCATGCTCCAATGCTTCAACGGCATACTTGAGCTGAAGCTGCGTTAGTGTATCAGTTTGTACAAGAAGATTAAACTCCACTGTATTCTTCGTAGCCATAGGGGTTCGCTTCACAGTTGCTTACATCTACCGTGTTATATTGCCGATGACGATTCACTCATAAGTTGTTCGCTGAAGTTTCGCTACGAATGCACTTGTGTTAGTTAATCGATCTTGCGCATGAGACATGTTATCATCCAGCAGCACACCACAAGTGGGCGTATGCAGTTCAAATGAAGAGCAAGACTTTGGTCAATATTTCCGAGTTAGTTAGCTAGCCTAAAGCGCGTCTTCTCTTAATAACTGTTTTAGAATATCAGTTGTCAAATGCAATGTCTGTATACCCTGCTCCTAAGTCCCAGATGGTGTAAGTGGTATGGATTAGTTCCCCATTTGCAATGTTTAGACATATTCTGTTGCTCAGAAAGACTTGCGGCTTGCTTTGACGATGGAAGTGTTGCTGTATCGATACGCGCACAATCCCTGCTATACCTCTGTGAACGTTTCCCATAGCTTGTGGACTTAATTCATCTAAGGAGGTTCTGGACGACTGTAGCTATCACGTTAAAAGGCGTGACAGTTTATTCTCTGATATCCTCTTACTTGGGATATTCCGCATAGTATATATATGTAGTCAACCAGTAGAGTAACCTGGCTACTTCGACTCAAGGGAGTGCCTGTGACTATTTCGTCAATCATGAGTTCTTCATTGGTGAGCACAATCTTATAAATCTATGTCATTTAGCTGTGCGAAATCTGGTGGGATAGATAACGTTGTCCTGCAGACGGTATCACGAAATTAGCTCTAGCAAACAGCATTTAAACGGCGCGCCATCAGTTGCTAGCTTTTCTAGGTAGAGCACATTAACGTCCACAGGGATGAGCATGTGCTGTACGACTTATTCAACGTAAACTTCAAAAAGTGTTTCAGTTTGAAGTCCTTTCCCGACGTAGAATTAGGTGGACGAAATTTCTGATTTTTAGACATCCTTGATCCGTAGTCATAGCCGGCACCAAGGCGAGTCAGGGGCGCGGATTTCTGAGTGATCAAAAGATTCACATTCGATGTTAGTTTTTAGTAAAGAATAACCGCGTCACCCCTTTCAGTTTTGTCGTTCCGAAGCAGTGGAATACCGGATACTTTGATCTCAACATAGGTTTATCAAGGATAAGCACGGTCTCTATAATCATAGGGTCCCGCGACAGTGGGGTCCGGCCCTCACTAAATTTGGCTAACTTATGAAGGAAATCTTGGGGGTTAGTGTACAAGTAGGATAGTATTTTGGATCATGAGAGTACGTCAGTGGATGTCCAATTTCTGTTTGGTTTCAAAGCGACTCTTTGATAGTCAGCCGCTATGCTAATTCTGTTTATCTTGAATTCTGAGGCCGGTGAGGGTCTAGTAGAAGGTGTCTCTAAGGATCCTCACGACATGTGGGGTTCACCACCGTTGTCATATACTTTCTTACTTTTTCAACTCAATGCTGTAAATGATCATAAGTGACTTCGGTTCTTTGAGGTAGTTCTGCGGTGGAACTTCTGTCACTTGCTTGATTGACAAAGCTGGCTAATGCGGATGACACAGCTTCTTTAGGTCTGAAGTATTGGCTGTGCACCACTAAATAGGCTGACCCGTTTCACTGAACGGTTCGGCATGTGTTTCATCCTTAAAATGCAACGTATTGTCGTATAGTTGGACCGATACGCCACCTGTCTTAGCTATCACCGAACGGTCACTGAAAACTGTGGCTCCGTTCATCCAAATCGGAAACTGTCAATGGTGGTCACATCGCTGATGAAGTTACCTAGCCTAGCAACAAGTTTCATGTGACCTTCCGGAGAATCAACCATCTATGAAGGCGGCGGGATATTAGTCCGCCAATGAACGGTACGGTCTATAAGACTGCGAAAAGGCCGGTTTTACAGTAGGGATTAGAGACTTAGCCAGTTCTCAGTTAAGACAGTCGACACTTGATCGTGTTTTGACCATCGGTGCTGGCCGGAACACTGGGTGCTTATTGCTGAGTTCCGACGGTTGGATGGTTCATAAGAGACTTCCTGGTAGCTTATTAGAGTGTTTGCAAAATTATAATTGCTTTCCTTGGTCGAGCCATATCCTCTGTATGTCCGCTGACCGACTTCATCGGCATGCATTTTATGCCGTCGCAGCGCCAAATTAGGTGAAACCCCGAGATTGCTTGTGGTTTACATGGTTTATGGATAGAAAGAAAATGACTGACAGAGTTGATCTGGCTGGTCATATCGTTTTCGTGGATGGAGAATCGGTACGGTCCCACCAGTGATTGCAGTCGCTGTCAGACTTCGCGCAGTCACGCAGTCAGTGGCGTTCCTGCGTTCGGTTTCTAGCATATGGCCACTAATTTTCATTCTATTCCTTTTACTTTTGAGCTCTTTTGATTTGTCCCATATTGTATGCCTTTTATTTCCGCTCAACCTTGTTTTCTTACCTGTTGTTATTTGTTGCTATTCTGCGAATTAATCATGACAACTAGGTGCATTGAACTGCGCAACCGTGACAATATATGTATGACTGAACTGCAATGAATGGTTCTCAGTGTTTCCCCATTTGCAGAATCCATAAGCATTATCCGTGTCTGTAAATAAATTGGAATACTTAGGCAACATATTGCGCATTGTATGTTTGGACAACCAGGTGAGCAGCTAAAATGACTACACGGTAGGATAATGTTGCATTTTTCCTGCATGTTCAGTTAAGCTAGATTGCCACTTCATTTCTCAGGTCATATAGGCAGCCCAGCTATTCTAGAATGTCATTTCTGATGACCAATTGCGTTATCTCCTCTATGATGAACATTGAATGGCTGATGATTATGTCACCCACCTTCCCACGTAACCGTTGTACCCTCCAAGCTTGTGCATCACGACTGATATCTGAGTTACCGGAACCGCGTCTAACCCTTTCAAAAGTGTCTTCTACGGCACAGACTAACACGCCTTCCATCTTTATCTTGAGCTTTGGCTTGGATAACGGGAAACGATAATACAGTCGAACCCGCCTTATTGCCCACCCTGTTTATAGCTCACCTCGCTTTATTGCCCAGTACTTCAACCTACAAGTTGCTCCCAAAAATATGCTAAATTTTCACCGTCTAATTTCTCATTGCCGAAGTCGTCTCACTGCTTACTTTTCCAGGTGCGGGAACTGTGCTATTGTCGCTTGTCAGTTATACACCCTCAAACCGATTATCTATTATTACGAATGCCTCACAGTTAGCCAGTACGATCGAATCTCCAACAACAAAATTGTCGGCGACGTTACTGACAGATAAGAAAAGGTTACCTACATCAAACAATACACTAGCAAGCTAAACGTAACCACAGTTGTGGTCAAGCCCACAGCCCTATACATAACTTGAAAACCGAGCAATGTCCGGTAAACGTTGCGCTCCATATTTGCCACTGCTCTATTGGTTGCACACAAGTATGGGAAGTAACAGAAAGGATTGCTCCTTGACTGGGAGATTGGGCGTTCTGGACAAAATTAGCACTTATGCACAAGTAACCTCACAACCCAAGTTGTTGCATTTCACGCCGTCCTAGCCAAGTTGTTTGCCAGGGAAAAGCAACGCTGGCAGAATTTGTCGCTTGGCACTGAAAGCTCTCAGAAGAGGAAGCGATGTAAAAAGGATAAAGAAGTTGCAACTGCATTGAAAGATGGTCACTATCGTTTTGTGAACACGACAAAACAGTTACAGGTCCACTTCTGGAGAAACTGGTGGAAGAATTCAGGGGAAGATTTGGGAAAACCTTCGCTGTCACAAAATGATAATTGCAAAGATGGAAGAATAGAAATTAAATTGTGTATAAACGTGCGCATGGGGAAAAAAGCCCCGCAGACAGAGCAGTCTATTAAAATTGGCAGAAAGATCGACTGTCTAAATTTTTAAATGCATTTGATGATGAAAAGCGTACAATGCAAACGAAGCAGATCTTTTTTACCTGACAACTCCGTTGGGCTCTGTGTATATTTCTGTCGAAAAGCTCAGCGGATAGAAATGCCATGGATAGGATCACTATTCTCTGCTGCGCGAATACGTCAAGCACGGACAAAATAAATTGGTTTTGTTTGGAAAAGGTACGAAACCACGATGTTTTATTTGGCGTTAACGTGGACCCTCTTCCCTTAAATTACAGAGCTAACAAACTTGCGGGAAGGAGGAAAGAATTTTCCACCGAGTGGATCCTCTTATGCGACAAGGGTCTAGGCTAAATTGACCGTAAAATCATGTTGCTCTTGGATAATTTCACCGAGCATTCTCAGGTAGAAGACCTGAAAACTGGATAATTGTTCAGCAAACACACTCAGCAGTCTTCAAACCACGGACCAGGGTGTGATTACATATCTGGTAATCCGTTACAGGTAGGAAATTGTGGACCGTATTCTTCGTCACATCGAAAACTACGTGTTATCTGGTCCACCGTCGGCGGAGGGTGTCAGCGTAAAACTGCATACCCGAGCGGTCGCAAAAAACGTGTCCTTATGCGTTATTTGCCCTGAAATCCTCGGATTTACTCTCGTAGTGACCTACGTACGATTGGACTCCGCGAGCTCTTCCTACCACTCTTCACCTTTTAAATCTGCCATTCCTGGATCAGCAGCAAACTGTGCTTTTGCAATTTGGAAGTCAACCGTGCTTCAATTTTATCGGGCAATTTATTTTTCCTCTCGTCGCACAAGAATTCTGGCGGTCTTATTTTAAAGATCTTTTTGAGAGTCACCCGATCATCTTACTACCACTCCTTCTAGTCGATGTACAAAGCGATAATGGTCAATTTGGTCCGCCTTTTGTGAGCCACTGTCGTCAATAGACAGTATTTTCCGAGTCGCTCTGTCTTGCCTCAGTCCTACTTTGCATGGTCCTCTATCCACTTACCTGCTGGATCAATAGCTCGCACATCGGCTATCTACCCTAAGGAACGGGTGATTCATCTGGACGTCACACTTCTGACCCCGCTGACCTCAAACCAGCGCCGATCGCCGCGCAACGAAAACTGAAGCGAAGTCATACACGGTGCGTCAGTCTCTCCATCCTCTTGCTACCCCTATTGTAGTGTACACATCCAGTTACTCCATTCAATCTTGTTAGTGATGAATCTCTACACCATATCACCACCATCTGCGGTCATTCCTACTTCGCTGCCCCATTACTGATCGTGACCACATAATTCAGTAGAATTACCCATTCTAAGCTAGTGGTAAGTGAGAGATCTACAACATAGATTCTGAAGTCTCCTTTTCTATCTAATCCCTTTTAGAATTGGTGCAAGTCAAAATAACAAAGTACGCGTCTCTCATTCGAAAATCAATTGTGACCTATGTATAAAAAGTCTTAAGTCTGGTCCAGTTTGCTGTAACTGTCAAAAAGCGTACCATTCGAAGTGTTTAGGGATGAATGCACTCGAAACTAGAAAATTCAGCAGCAAAACTTTGGTTCTGCCAGGTGTGCAAATCCATTTCTGTTGTTAGTTGTGTAATTTTCCTATTGAAAAAGTGTGAAACGTTGGCGGAAACAGTTGAGCAACTGGTGAACGCTCGCAACGCCGCTGTGAAAGCAAACGACGCTATACTTGAAACAGAACGGACACCTACAAACGCCCCGTTTATGCCGAGGAAGAGGGCTAGGCATCTCAACCCCACCATCAAGTTTCAGTCTCCAACAGCCCCTAGCCTCATGACTCCACTAATTGAAAAATTCGTTTACAACCCATTTTCTACTACGTCCTCCAAGGGTGTAATAACTAATAATGCAGTTGCCCTACTCGACACACAAAACTCCAGCAAGCCTACGGTAAAAAATAACTGGACATCCTACGCAGCGGTTGCTTCTATTAAAACGCCGTCAAAGACACCTGTGGCCCAACTTATCCCAGAGGTCAAAACTGTGCCTCAACATGGATTGCTATCGCCAGTGCGGTTCACAAATCCACAAAAAGCAAAAGAACCTAGTGCTGTTAAGTAGCAAACCACAAGGCGGAATCATGATGCCTTAAGTTTTGTGGGCACTAACGTTCCTGAATCCAAATCCAACGCAATAAAGGGCAAACTGATAGACGATCGTAGTCAGTGAGGTTCCATCTGTAGTGCTATCAGCATGCGCGCTGAATCCACTGCGCTGAGCCGCATCGCAAGACACCCAAACAACTTACACTATGGGGAACCTCTACTACTTCGAGTAATACAACATTCTGCGGAAGAAACGGGATCCATTCTGCTCGCTGCAAATCGACATCACAGAGCATCGAACGGAGTATGTATCTTACCGGATTTTCCGTGGAAAGAACGTTCAAAGGATATGAACAATCAACATGGAAGTAGAAAACACGCGCTGAAAACCGTCATTATTCATGGCGTCCCGAGTCTCAGATTTCATATCCTGAAGAAGTTCAGGCATATGACCTGGAGCAATGGCGATACATTCGTGAGGCGTTGTGTTTAGAAAAGGTCATTGCTACCTCCCTGACCAGAATTCCCGTGTCACCAACTTACAAAGGGTGTGGTCCTAGGTTGCTGAAGTTGGTCTTACTCTCTGAGCTAACTTTACAGACAGTTCTAGAGAACTGGGGTAAATTCCAGAACATGCTACCAACAGAAATTCGAATTATAGCAGCAGATTTACGACCACAGGCTACTGGTCACTCCATGGAGAGAACCAACTTAGTGGGAACAAGCGTTGTTGCAGAGTCCATCACAGCGACTGATCTGACTGCCATCATAGCGTCCGGCGAAGCAATGCAGGGGGTGAGTGACCATCAGGACCATCATGAACCTGATCACACGGTACAGAGAGTTTTCCCAAGTAATTCTCGTGAGCCTAAGACAAGATAAAAAAGCTAGTAGCAGCCGACCTGAAGAGAGTCGGCCAAGTCGCAAACCTGTTGTCTATATCCACAAATAACCTAACCTATGAGTCACTCTCCTGTTTTTATACCAACGCACAAGCTCTTTTAAGCAAACTGACGGAGCTTCGCCTACGTCAGACCTCGATGTCAAGCGACCTCGTTATGATAACCGAGACCTGGTTGAATAAAGCGATCACTGATGCAGAAATCGCACAAACCTGGGATGACTATTCTACGCAACGATCGACCAAGTAGGGGAGGTGGAGTAGTACTTTATTATCGCAGCGAACTACACATTGATCTCATCGATGACCCAGAGGTTCAGATTGTCGACGCGCTTTGGTGTCGTCTTCAAATTAGCCGTGGGTGCGCATGTTTGTCGGGAGTGGTGTTTCGCCCTCCGTCGGCAACTTTGGAGATGGACAACCGTCTAGCCTCCACAATGAAGACCTTTCTCTCGCAGTCGTACAGCCACATTCTCCTGGTTGACGACTTCAATATTCATACCATAGAAACCGCAGTCTGTATCAACGAACACTTCAAAATAGTAGTACAGGAGATAATCAATGGGCTACCGCTCTACAGTCACATCACATCATCACATGATTCAGGACGGAAAACAAACCGGGTGTCCTGGATCTTGTACTCACCACTTAAGAGCTTATGATCGAAATGGTATCGATAGAGAGTCCTTTAGGCCGTAGCGACCATGCAACCCTCATGTTCATGTACATCTGTTATGCAGTGTGTTCCTCAGAAAACATCGAGGAGTATCAACTGAGTACGGAGTACGGCGCTCTACTCAAAATTATAAATGCTACAAACTGGGCATTTCTAGCAAAACGATCCCCCGATGACGCCTGGTCTGAATTTGCTCGCAAATTCAACACGTTAATAACTAGTGCTTCTGGGAAAAGACCTTCACGAGCGAAGACAGTAAAATCCTTCATAAGCAGCAGGACACGCAAGTGTATCGTCAAGAGGAATATATTCTGGCGAAGATACAAGGAGTCATTGAGTGCCGAATAATGGGAAGCCTACACTATCCAAAGGAATCACAGTAAACCTGGTGTACGAAGGTATAATACAGCACCAACAGAATCTAGCTGAGAAATTCCTTTCAAACCCCAAGCTCCTGCACGGACACGTTAACAAACTGCGCAAAGTGCAGCGAGGAATTCCTGCTTTACACTCAGTGTTTGGACTAGCACGAAACGCAACTGAGGCGGCCAACGCCCTATGTCAACAATTCACCCCGAACTTCCAGAGCACGACATCGCGGCATACACTGTTCCCAATCGTTATACCACCACCAGGATTTAGCCACATCACGTTTACGAGTGCAGATGTTGTGAAAAGGCTAATTGCCCTGCGTGAGCATACCTCTCCCGGTGTTGATAATATTCATCCAAAAGCGTTGAAAATGGCTGCAGTAAACCTGGCCGACACCCTCTGCAAGTCCTTCCAACGATGCCTCGATGAGATGCGCGTGCGAACAACGTGGAAGCAAGGCGTCGTCACTCCCATTCATAAGGGAGGAAGTCGTAAAGATCCGGCCAACTATCGCCCCATAACACTACTTCCGGTGCTCTCCAAAATCATGGAAGCGATTATTACCGAAGCGCTGATGAACTTCTTGGAAGAACGCAATATCATAGCACAAGAACAACATGGGTTTCGCAAGAACCGATCTTGCACTTCAAACTTGCTGCTTGCTGGATCCAGTGGGACTGAGACCGTTGACAACGGCGTAGCTGTTGACGCAGTATATCTGGACTTCTCAAAGGCTTTCGACCGTCTGGACCACCGTATCCTCCTCCACAAGCTGCAGTGTTGTGGAATTTGGTGACCCAATCCTCGGTTTGATAGCTAACTTCTTGCTTCAATGACATCTGAATGTAATGAGTTCGCGGCGTCATCTCTGACCCAATCGACGTTAAGTGCGGAGTGCCCCAGGGCTCAGTACTTGGTCCACGACTATTCTTGATTTACATAAACGATCTCAAGACAGTAATCACCTCCAATTCCTTACTATTCGCTGATGATCTCAAGATACGGCGAGCCACTAGAACAACCAGCGACAATGCAGCACTTCAGGATGATCTTGACAGTGTCTACGAATGGTCGACTCAGAACCTGCTTCAGTTCAACGTTACAAAGTGCAAGGTGTTGAGCATAAGCCATAAAGCCACTTGCGAATACAGATTGCGTGACCAAATATTGCAGCGCACTACAACAGAATGCGATCTAGGAGTGGTAGTGCAGGAAGATCTGGGCTGTGCAAGTCAGGCCGAGAAAGCCTCCAGAAAAGCTAACCAACATCTTGGCCTTTTGCGGAGGGCATTCGGGCGCTTCGATCCTTCCATCTTTTCTCAGATGCTCAACGCCTACATTCGGCCTCATTCTGAATACGCCATTCACGCCTGGCAGCCATGGCAAAAGCAAGATCTTGCTGCTATTGAACTGCCACAACGAAGGGCGACCAAGTACGTAAAGGGCCAGTTTCATCTCCCTTACCGATTGTGGCTGAAAACCCTCGGGGTCTACAGTGGACAATATCGACGCCCGCGTGGCGACTTGATAATGACTTATATGATCCTGAAGAATCCAAACCATTGTTGTCGTCACCTACTAAAGCTGAATAGCAATACAACACTCAGAGGACACAATCTAAAGCTGGCCACACAATACAGCCGGTTGGAATGCCACCGGAATTTCTTTTCCCTTCGTGTATGCGAACACTGGAACGCTCTTCCCACATACGTCGTTTTATCCCCCACGCTAGTGGTATTCAAAAGACGTCTGGATGATTCGCTCATCCACCTACATTACGCTATATGATCAGAGATGTCCATGTCAAACAAACGCGAAATAAAACGGTGCTCATTCTTAGCTTTTGTGCTTCAATATTTACACACTGCTGTTGTGGAATATAGTTTCGGATATATTACGACTGCATTCATCAAGTTACCTCAGTCCAAGGAAGCGACGCACGAGTAGGCGGTGGTCGTTTCTCTTGTTCTTAAGACATGTCTTCCCCACATTACTTCCCATATTACTCTACAGTAACAATTCAGTACACATTCTAAAACATTTCTATGAATAAGGGGCACTTGAATTCACTAGACGCTTAAATTGACGATTTACACTTATGTTTGCCTTCCTTTCAACCATCCTACGGGACTTGTAAAGCAATAGCTTTTTACTTATAATATATCATTGTTCATTGTTCATCCGATGCACTTTCTGATGACAACGGCATCGCTGTGGAGATGTAAGCACTTACACAATCACGGTCATCAATGCAGAAAAGTTGGCCGCCATTGGCAGCGCTGTGGAATGTACTACAGATTTGACAACTGCTGAAGATTAAATGGTCGGTAAAATTCTAGAGCACAGACGAGAACAGACAGAAGGTAGTGACTCAGAAGATATGTTGCAGGATGCCTCCGTGAGTAACAAAATTCAGCGCTTGTGGCATTCAAGAGCCGAGGTCTGTGCGAATGATGGATTTATATAAGGAATTTTGTATGTGCTATGTAACGAGTACTTGTCCAAATTGGACTTCCTTAGTGCAACCATAACGGCAGGGGCAGCTCAAAATAATGTACAAGCTTCGTTGGATTGTTTTATCAGCAAAAATATACACTAAGGCCAGTTTCTATAGCTATCCAGATAATTTGCTTTATGTACTAATTTTTTATACTATGTGTCCTGCATTTCGAAGGCATTAGTTACAAGTATGTATTTTGTTCTTCTTAGCAAAGTGTAATACAAGTGATATATTGTACAATAAATCATTGCATTTTCCAACTTGGAAAATGTGACAAAATCGGCTACTTGAACGCCCCACTTTAATACCCACTGTAGAAATGTCCCGTTGGTGGGCAATAAAGCTAGTTCGACTGCATCAGTTTTCATTCCCACAATATTTACCAAAATGACCAGCTGGATTACGTCAGAATTTTCGTGGACTATTATGGCTTCCGTATTCAATTAGCTGTGGGCTTTGCTTTTTGGTATCTCTAAACCCCTGCTCTCCCACCATAAATGACATTTATTTTATCTTGCATTCTGACGCTAAAGGCTGGCTTCTCATCAGTACTGGTAATAAAATATTTAGTCAACCATCTTCACATCTGCCCTGCTCAAGTACATTATTGTCGTTAATTTTACCTTGTCCTGCAGTATGTTGAACAGGCTTCGGATAATTTACTTCTTCGCCGGCTGTTCTTCTACCGCCGCCGTTTCACCGGGTAGACCAATCACAAGGTATCTGTTGAGCCTTTGGAAAAGCAATGGCAAGTCCTCTTGCTACTCCCATTTCGCTGAGTTAAACCGCCCCAATGCCTGCTGCATAGTCGGCACTTAATTTTGTTGACCGACCACAAGTCGTTGATATAATTTTGTGTCGCCAGGTACGGCATCCCGGCATACTCATCCAACCGAATTTAATGATGTGCGGTCAACTTTCTTAGCTACGGTTTCCAAATCCGCTTCTGTGGCACTCAGTAGTTCGATGTACATGACAGTCTCTCTTGGCCCATGTCCAAACACTGAAGTAATAAAATCACGTTGTTCAGCGCTCTGTTGCCATCAATGAGGATGTTCGTCATCGGCTCTCAAGTGCCATCCATAGTTAAACTCACACGGTAGCTGACATACTTTAGAGCTTTACAGCACCCTGTCCTAAACTAAGCTGTTACTTACGTTCCGATATGCTCGTCTAGCGCTGCACTGTATGGTGAACATGAACTGATGTATCTAGCTCGAGTTCCTGTCGTTGATTCCTCTTTAATGTAGGGCGGCGGAACGGAGTGATTGCCCGGAGGATAAAAAGTCCATAAAAAGGGGCAAACGGAAACCGGAACAGACACAGTGAGGGAGGTCAGACGGAGCCACGCATTCCTGACGGAACGAGACGAGGTTTTATTAGCGGCGTTCGGTAGTGAGTCTTAGCCAACCAGCACAGAATGGGTATTCATCGAGGACGCGGAGAATATTCCACCATGAGGTCCCCAAAATGCATGGAAGTGTCGCGAACGGAAGACCAGAGAACTGATGAGCCGTGCGGAGGGAGCGTGTCTAATTAATGTGATTCTAACGTGACTGGCGCTATAGTTCATGGTCGTGCGTCGCTGTCTCTACCTTATGACTGTCGATCGAATCGTCGTTCCTGCGTGTCAGTTGTCAGTTGCTTCCTACGCTCCCTTGTATCGGCAGGATTGAGGCATTCGCTCTCAGCTTCCTCCATTGTATAGTTCATTTGTAACATTTTCTCCGAACGTGTTAGTCGTGGAAAGCTCACCCGACCGCTACACTTTCCGAAGCTATGTTCTTCTAATTATCAACTAATTTGAGAATATACCACTGCGACTAAGGTACTTGGTTTAGCCCAAGTTGTTCTCTCAATAACTTTACTTGTTAGTTTTACACTTTCCACTACGGGGTTAGGTAAACAGTTGCATTTAATCGACAATAAATCTACCGTTCTATTGTTTGTATCGGCATGCCATAATGGCCCATGTGTACATTTCCTCCAAAGCGGCACTTTTGCGATACATACAATCTTACTTTGAGGTGACGTTTCCCGATTTATTTGGATGTAAAACCATGGTGCCGAATAACCAGGTTTTGCCCTGGAGTAGCTTACTGTATCCTTACATCTTCGCAACTACCATAAGGTGATCTGGCATGCTCTGTGAGTTACGACTGTCTTTTCAAAACAACACACAGCCTAGCTTGTGCAGATTACCAAATCGGAGGGTGAGGTGCTGTTGCTTAGTTGTAACAAGATTCATCACATCTATTATGATGCATGGTGTTCTAAGTTGGACATTTTGAGCCGCGTGGGCAATTCTAACCGTGGGACAGTGTTTCAATCTGTGTCAAAAGCATGTTTCAATGAGTAGCGTGAAATGAACGAGATGAGAAGCCAACACTAGAAAATCGTCGCGACAAAATACACTGCTTCTTGGTAGGTTCAACATAGTGTACACAATGACTAAATAAACTGTTATGGGGTGTCAGGCTTGGGAGGAGCAACACTGAACCACCAAGTCGGATAGGGTCCCTGTGATAGGAATTACCGAGGTCCGCTTCAAAGAGCACCGAGGTCTGAATAGAGAGATTGTGAGTCGCAATCCAACCACGCAGCGCGTACACCAAATGCCACTTGGAATTCCTTACCGCTGTGCTAAGCGTTGCGCACGTATCTTAGGGCCATAGTGATCAAGACGTCAACCTTTGAACAATAGGCCTCGAGGTCCACTCTAGCTCAGGCTATCTCCTTCAGATGAGTCCAAACGAGGACAAAACCAGTTATGGGGTGTCAGGGTTGGGAGGAGCAACACCAAACCATCAATAAACACTTTATTCTCTACGAGGCGAGACACGCCTTCAAAGGCACGGTCGTGGTAATACAAACGCGTAACATCAGTAATGGCACAGAAATGTTACAATTTAATCAGTACGTACTGGAGATATTTATGTGTATGTATGTGTAGTATATGTGTGGGCGCATATGTAAGTAATCTTGTTGGGTGAATTCGTCCTTATTACTGTGAATATGTGAGTTCGTTCGGAGATTTTGCCAATATATGAAAGGATCGAATAGAATCTTTGAAATGGCTTAAGTTAGCAAAGGTGTAAGATCCTTCGGAATTGCAAGGCGGAGACCGCATTTAATGGCGAGTCGAATCCGCCACGTCGCAGTGTTGTTAAGCAGATATTGCTGACTTTTTATAGGGAAAACCCATGCCAAGCTAAAACCTACCACTCGCTGCAATATTGCCGTCGAACCAATTGCTGGAACGGGATTAACCCGAATCACCCAGCTGGCAACAGTTAGAGGTTATTCGTCCAGCCAGCTATTAGTGAGACAGCTTAACACGATTGCGTGGTGGAATGTTAGCAAGCGCACCACTGATTACGTTGCATCGTCTGAGTAATGTTGGTGAATCAGGGCAGCATCAAGACATTTCCCGGTCACGAATAATGTGATGACAGAAACAACATAAGTAGCAAGGGTGTCTTACTATTGGCACACATAACTACTTAGTGTGTTCTGGTGCATCTCCGGATTGGTAGCTTACCTATGCAGCTTGAAAAATAATTGCCATGAACCAGATCGAAAATTCCAATCGTATAGTTTGTATAGACAAGGTGATGATCACTCAGATTCGTGTGGTGGCTAAGGTGCAGTAGTTGGTGACAAACCGAGGTAACGGAAACTGCCGCACAAAAAATTGGTGCTTTATCGCCAAGAACTGGGGAATTACACAGATACATTCTATGGTTCAATGATATTTTCCACTATCGGGAAGTGGTAAGCGTTATTACCGTGGTGGTGCTTTTGCTATAAATGGCTTATGTTCCCTGAGTGTCAACCATGGTCCGAATTGAAACTGCAAACCAAAACAACACAATACTCCTCACATAAAGTACCTACTCAGTGGAATCGAAACCGCAGCTTGGTTATCACGTCATGAATGCTAGATAGTAAAAAGTATAAAATTAAATATTATCCAGGGAGTAGTCTAAACTGATATATACATTTTTCCCAGTTGTATGAATTCCTTTACGATTTTTCGATTATCTATTTAATGTTGGAAGATTGTGAGTAGGGTAAAGTTTGTAGAAAGTAGAAGTCACGATTAAAATTCACGCACAATAATATGCCTCGACGGGGAGTCGAACCACGGTCCACGAATTTCCGGTCCGCTGCTCTACCACCTGAGCTACCGAGGGCTCACGATTAGGTGCGCAAATTTTAATACTTTCTACAAACTTTACCCTACTCACAATTTCCAACATTAATCTACTATCGCCCCTTGGACATTTGAAGGACAGGTACTTCGGTCCATTGGGAAGTGACGTGTGAGTGAGCCAATCTGCAACATCAGGACAGGTACTGTGAGCCCATTGGCAATATGTCGCGCACCAAGCAGAAGTCATATGTTAAAATTTGCGCACCTAATCGTCAGCCCTCGGTAGCTCAAATGGTAGAGCAGCGGGCCGGAAATTCGTGGACCGGGGTTCGACTCCCCGTCGAGGCATATTATTGTGCGTGGATTATCTATTTGTCCATTCTGTGTGTACCATTAGCTCCTAGCTTCAGCAGCATCATTTTCTAGGCGCTTAGGCGCTGTGGCTTGGACCGAAACAAATCTGATAATTTTGGATCAATTCATAGCTTTTTAGCCTATACAGCCTATTGGTAATGTGATGAGTGTGTAATACCAGTGAACGGATGGAGCAACCGAGCGAACCTGACAGAGAGGGAACTAACCGATTCGATTACTGGACTCGGATTGGCTGATGTGCTTGGGAATTACTCACCGATGGTTTAACATTCAAAGGAGAAACCGCATTGACGCAGAAAGACCGTTAGTTATGGTGGTAAACGTCAACATATATCGAGCAGTTTGGTTTACAAATATGCGGTAGTTAGCATCGGTTTAACTATGCTGAATAAACGGTCGTCGTTGAAAGATTGAGTTGTGCTGTGTGTACCATCTTAAGCATAGTTTGCAATGCTACCTTTGAAAGCAGTGCATCTTCGCTGTTAAATATTTGTGGTAATAGTGAGACAACGTTTCCACCATCATGAAATACGCCGTTGACGTTATGTGCAAGTACATTTTCCTTTGTTCTTTCCACAATTTAATGAGTTAATTCTTTCGTGCAAATCTGCAAGTACTGAAAACTCACCTCAGTTAAAATGAGCCGTTTACCACTTGCGTTTTCTTTCTGTGCTTCGCCGTTCCGCGAGCTTTCGAAAGAAGGATTCTTGACAGTGCATACATAATATATGTATTACTTCATTTCGTTGAGCAATATACAAGTTGAACACCCGAATTAGGGTTTCGGTGTTGCACTTCCCAACGCTGACAACCCACCATCGACGGTTTCGTCCTGGTTTGTACTCACCAGGCAAAGATAGCCTCAGTTGGGCTGGAAATCGCGGCCTATTGGTTCACTGTTGACGCCGTGACTACTACGTCAATAAGATCTATGAGCAACGTTTGGCACAGCAAAAAGTACTTAAAAGTAGGCTTTATATATATTTCCGTCAAGTTGAATTGCGACACATAACCTCTACTGAGACATATATTCACTTTGAGGTAGTTCTGGGTCATTCCGATCACAAGCACCGTATCGGAAATGGAGATGATTCGGTGTTTCTTTTCCAAACACTGGTACCCCAGTGTCAGCCTCGTGTACCCTCGGACTAGTCGCAAAATCTCAGTGGACTGCAGACACGGTTCTTATTCAAAACGTAGTTACTGCTTAAGGCACCCGAAAGCTTGGAACTTCAGTTGATACAGCTAAATCCAAAATAAATGAGGACGATGCAATTGTAAATAAACGGCCTGCACCAGTTATATGCAGAATATCCGGGTGGTCGACGTCATCCCAGGTTACACGTTCATTAAAAGACCACATAGTGCACCATCAGTAATCCGAACCAACAAACCAGAATTGAGGCTGATTCTTTAAAACGAAGCTAGTTGAACCATTTGAGCCAGTGGAGTCTTATATTTGACATCCTACGTGCAGCTATTAAACAAAACAAATGGATCCTGAACACCCGTTACCAAACTGCTGAGCGCTGTGTTTTGTCATAAAAAGGCAGTTGCAGCACATGTATATTTAATGAGCTGAGCGAAAAAACCAACAGCACGACAGACAAGGACAAAATATTATAGGTCAGCTGATCCATCAATCCAACTTGAGCAAATTTCAAACAAACAGAGTAAGCTCAAGGTAGTGAATCATGACACCATTTCCCTCATTGGAAAATTGACTTCGTGCAGGTTGGTATATATAAGTTGGTGTTGTGGTCGCTCTGAACCTGCGTAGTTGATGCAGCGGTGGATCAGGTCCCTTATGACTTGCCCGTGTTTCTTTGCTGGTTTGAGGGGTCCGTCCTGCCGCTCTGTAAAGCTGTCGGGGAGTTTTAACATAGCCATTATATACTTGGTATTATCCTTGCCCACACGCTTGGGAGATTCACAGCGGCGCAGCGTTGGATTATCCTATACAGTACTTCTGTTTCTGATCTGTCCAGAGGATTCCGACAGCACTGGAATGGAGGATATAGTGAAGGATTCTTGGTAGATTGCCATCCGGTTCGGCACTCAAAGCACTGTAGAAATGGATTTAATGTGTGCAGCATTAGATGTTCTCTGTAAGTTCCTTCCGATTATTAGCTCTGCCTGCATATTTTATATAGCTCTGTGTCCACAGTTTCGGTATGATAGCAGTGCGATTAGGGTGACATCTTTCCACACAGTCCCTCACAATTGGATTGCCCCTATCGCCTTGAGAGCCAGACTAGGCCGCTCTAACGCACCATTAGCTGCAGAATTGTAGGATGCGTCGTAATGGCTCTCCATACATAAAAACCAAGTCCGGGACTTGATCAACACTCTATTGTCTAAAGGAACACATGCTAATTTTACACATCTCATCAATATGAGCCACTCACAATTGGCACCCACTTCAGATCTGTTCTCCTCAGTTCAGATCAGTTATCTATTCTGTGCAATTAATTTTGGACGAGCAAGCATGATGGCAGCCTAGAATCATTGCTGCTTGCTCGCCAGCTGTCTCCACAGTGTACAGTCCGGAAATGCATTACATTATGACGTTGGAAAGAGGTTTCAAATGCGTAACTACAGAGTTGTGGTCCGTTATCTGTGACCTTTTCTCTAGGAACCCTATGTTTGAGCCACCTCAACACTACCGAAACGGTAACTTGAGCACATCATGAACCTCAACGTATGTGATAAACATACGTTGCAACAAATAGCTTTTCTTTTTCACTGTAGCTGTGTCAATTGGAACCATAACTTTACTGACAATTTTGCCCTATGGCCTCATCGGATCTTATATCTGTTGTATGTGAACCTCAACGGATAGGGCCTTTAATCTCTCAACTGGCAAGCCCGACAGTTTCTCGAGTTTCAATACTTGACGCCATTCGTGTCCACCAAAGATAATGTTGGAATTTATGTTTAGTTCGGATAATAACCGGATGAGCCTCATAAGTATACGCAATTATTTTGCTAACAAGCAACAATGGACTTACAATTACTGGATCCCGCATTAAACATGCATCTACTATTAAATATTGTGTTCGAATTGCATTATACGGAACAACCCACAGGAAATTTTATTGTTCTTCGGCCATCCGTGCTGAAGGCAAGCGGCAAGTTGCTGCAGCGTCGTTTCTCTCGCATTTTACGTTGGTACCTTATTAACCACTGGTGCAGACCAATCGGATCCAAGACTAGACACCATTGTCGCGCTTCTGAGTTCTACATTTCCATCCTATAGTTCCAAAGGTAAACGGAATAATCCTTCTGCTGTCTGATACAGCCATCCTGGCTGGTACACGCCTTGGAACTCGTAACTTAGTAGTCTGGCGTACCAAAGATTGGTTCGCTACCGTCGGAATTCTTTAGATCCATTCCTGAGGACGTTGGTGAGAGCAGAGTGGTAAGTTTGTAGAGTGAAAAGACGAGCAACCAGCAAAAGTTGCTATTTTTCACAAGCCCGCTTGCAAGTTCATACACAAGCAAGCGTTTCTCTCTCCTCAGCAGAATAATGGCACTCAGAAACTGAGAGGTTCCGGGATGCGTAAGCAATAACTTTCTCCTCCTCCATTTTTAGCCGTAAGGGAACAGCCGGAAAAGCAAACTCAAACGCATTAGTGGACATGACGGCGCGGTCAAATTCATCAAAATCGCAACTAAGAGAGCAGATGCAACCCTAATTTGCAGTTCAGTAAACGCATTTTGCTGCTCGCTTTCAGAGTTAAACAGCTATCCATTGCTTGTTGCTTACCGTAACGCATCTGCTATGATCGCAACATTTTGCTGATAGCGCATTCTCAATAATACTTCAATCCTGTCACGTTCTGGGATACCGGTACTTCTGCGATGGCCCAGAAGTTTTCATTGCTTGAGCGGATGATGCTACGCGAGATGTTGTTTACAGAAAGTGGATCTCGAAAGCAATGAAGAAGAAATTTTTGTCTTCAGACGCATGTCATGATCACTAAGAAGCTGACAGACATTTTGTACTCTTTCGTCCTGCTCTTTTTGTGAGTAGCCAATAATATAATTAGCACCCACTTATGCAACCTGTCCCTTAATACCTGCCAACACGCTAGTCATGAGTTTTTCACGAAGGCGGGCGCATTACACAAATCCATTGGCAACACTGTACAGAAAGATACCATAGGGAGCAAATAACAGATAGGTGCCTCGATTTGGTGACCAATAGCATATGAAAACTTGAAATTTTCAAATATATCCGGGGAAAAACGGTCGCACCAGCTGAACGTACAGTGAGTTCTTCGTTAGATTGAAACAGTATGGTTCAAGCACAATCTACTTATTCAGCCCATGCAAATAGTTGCATATCCTGGCATTCCCATCTAATTCAACGACACTTACTATTAAATGTATCTACTCAGAGCAATCGATGGGACCAATCAAATCAATTGCGAACATCTCTTGCAGCGCCTTTGAGACATCCAGACGTTTTGCTAGACGAATATAACGAAGTTGAACAACGGCAACGAGCTTCGCATCTTGTTACGGCTGAATGCCATGCAGACCACATGGAATACGTTTGATGGACTGCTGAAAAATATTTGGATAGTGTTCATAACGGAAGAGACAGGCAAGCGTACAAGTGGAAAATGCCGTTGAGTATGGCCTCAACTCACATGCTTCAGTATCAATACATGAACGGTCTACGTAACGTAAAACAAGGAATTCCTGCTCTTCAAATAAGGGACGTGTTGCAGAACTCAGTCCTTCAGAGATAAGCGTTCATTCGACAAAGACAACTGGGTGAAAATTACAATGCGTTTGGTAAACCAAACTCCTTGATATATTTTTCGCGTTTACGTCTATAAATAACGACCCTTCTGAGGCAATGACGTACTTCCTTTCACTCCGTTAAACGAACGATGATTAACTCACATGATGGTCGGTTAATCCATGTCCAGCAATCAAATCAGTTACACCCGCCTCCCATTGGCTATCTAGCTCACTCGGTTTGCCCGTCAGTGCACTAGTATTACACTCCCGTTACGTCCTCCTTTTCTGCGTACTTGTGCCTTCCTTTTTCTATAAACCTCTACGCCTTGCCACTCTGCGTCATCTTTGCACCTTCGATCATGTTCTTATTTCCACACACCATTAGACTCTCCAATCCTAGTCCAACTAGTTGTCTCCGATGTCGTCTAAAAAGCACTCGATTATTCTGAATGTTTTCCCTCCTACATCTACTTTGCATGACCTTGCGCCGGCATTCACAATCACAACGTTCTTTCACCACTATTGGTCATTAAGTCTTAGTTGAACAAACACTTTCTCCCGCAATGTTAGCTAAAGCAGCATCTTTGCACCATGGTCGTAGTACCATTTCTGGGTGGTCATTTATCTTTTCAGATTGTTGTGTAACTACTCACGCTGTGGCGATAATACAGCAAAAGCGCCGCAGATGCTTGCATCAGAGTTCTAGTCCTTCGGCTGTATAGGCGCTGCACTTGACTCAAACCTATATACCTTGGAGGTATGTAGCGATTCTCCAGTGGCATGAGGTACGGGTTTCCGCTAGTTGCTTTAGCCTCTAATAAAAGTCACTTGGCTTGATTAGCTGCTGACACTGCCTTTCCATTCGATTTGCTGTGATATGGGTTAGTTTTCAGGTGTAGATATTCCCACATGGTTGCGAACGTCTGAAAGACAACACCGGTAAACTGGAGACTATTATCAGAGACCAGCTCTTCCGGGATTCCGAAAAGCGTGCATTGATTTCTGAGCTTCTTGATTACTGCTATTGTGCTGCCAGTCTTCTACGTATTGCGGCACAGTATTTGAGGTGTTTCTCACCTCTAGCCGACGTGTATAATGATGATGATGCCACTGTGATCGTACAGGAGAGTAAAGAGTTTTCAATGTTGTGGCTACAGTAAACCACCGCAAACTTTTGGTGAGGTCGATTAAAGACATTAAGTAGCATCGTCCGTTCATTCGTCTGCTAGATTTCGTACGAACAGCAAGCCTAGTAATTCTACCCATGATCCTTGATATGACCTTTCATTCCTGTCCCAAACATCAATTCCCTTGCACAATTAATGGTATATTTGGCACCCTGGTTAGCGCGATGAACTTATTGCAGCATTTCTCCTTAGAGCGATGATGGGATCAGAACACGACCTTCACTTAACGGCAAACCATCATATACAAAGAATTCATCCCGAAAATTGAAGTAGGATGTAATTTCTTTCGCCAGCCACTTGTTTGTCTCGCAAACCTGCAACAGGTGCGCCTTCAACTGTATGGTGCCTTATTTCTTTTAAACAGTCTTCGATCACTGCCAGATGATGTATTAGGTGTAACGCCTTGATCTCTTCCGGATTATGCTCGGCTACCGGCAGATGAGCTCGTGACAGCGTATCCGCGATGAAGATCTGTGCACCATGCCTGCACATCATATCCAAGTCGTGTGAAAAGTCGGTCCTTCAGGGACAAAACGTTTATTCTGCAAACAAAAGGACCAGGCGAAAACGCAGGCAGAGGGCGAGTGAAACATATCGGTACATATAGCTAGTTGGATCCATAATTAACGACCTTTGTGAATGCATGACATTTTCCCTTTGATTCAGTCAAACAAACTGACTCCAATGCGTCCACTGTTGGCCAATCAACGTGCATGCGAGAAACGTGTGAACGTCCAATTAACTGTCGCCTTTCCTTGCGGCAGGCTTACGGCTCCTTTGCTGGGCTGGCACCGCACGTTCGTTCGAGTGTATACTTTCATCACATCCTCCCTTTTTTCATGTTCTTGCTGCTGTACTTTGCTAAATAGTCCATATACTTTACCACTCCGCGTCCTCTTTGTTGGATCTGCCGATGTCGCCTCAATGCCGCACGCAGTATAACGCTCTCTCCCTGATTCATGCTGTCGCTTCGGACATCTCCTCAGCTGTACTCGGTTTCTTCTCAGCTTCTTTCCTCCAACATTTACTTCCTAAGACCTTTCACCGACTTTCGCAACCACGACTCCATTTCTCCACCGCTCCTGTCCATCGGGAATTGGTTAAACCCATACTTCTTCCTCCACTGTCAGCTCAGGTAATTCCCGTGCGCCGTTGTCGTAGTACCGTTTCTGAGTAGCCATTCGCCTTTTCAAACTGTTCTGTACTTTCTCAAATCGTGGCGTGACAGAGCGCAGAAGTGTTGAGGATGCAGGCATCACAGTTCTGGTCCTTCGACTGTATAGGCGCTGCACTGGGCTCAGGCCGATATCCGTTGAAGGAGTGTTACGACTCTCCAGTAGCACGAGGTATGGGCCCTCCCGAGTATCTCTAGCCTTCGCCAATGGTCGCTTGGCTTGCTTTACTGCCGACTCTGCATTCCCATTTGATTGACTGTGATAGGGACTGTTTTGCCGGTGTGCGAATTCCCATTTGGTTGCGAAAACCTGGAATGCCATGCTGCTGAACTGGGGACCGTTGTCCGAGACTAGCTCCTCCGGTATCCCGTGCCGTGCGAATTGACATCTGAGTTTGTCGATTACTGCCTCCGTGGTCGTGGTGGTGAGTAAATCGATTTCAAAGTAATCACTATAGTAGTCCACCGTGAGTAAGTAATCCTTTCCGTTGTCCCAGAATAGATCCACTGCTACCTTTTGCCACGGTCGGTCCAGAACATCATGCAGCATCATCGGTTCCTGCGTTTGCCGAATGTCGTGTGAACGGCACGCCTCACAGTTAGACACATGATCCTTGATCTGACCTGTCATTCCTGGCCAGAACATCAGTTCTCTTGCTCGATTAATAGTGTAATTTGCACCCAGGTGAGCGCGATGGACATGCTCCAGCATCTCCTTTCGGAGAGAAGAAGGGATTAGGATTCGACTTCCCTTGAACAACAGACCGTCGCAGACAGTGATTTCGTCCCGAAAATTGAAGTAGGGTGTTAAATACTTCGGGAGCTGCTTCTTTGTTTCTGGCCACCCATTGAGGATAACGTCTCGCAAAGCTGCAAAAGTTTGGTCTTCCTCCGTGAAACGCCTTATGTCTTTCAAACGGTTTTCTGTCACTGCCAGATGCTGCACCATGCTAACTGTCTCGATCTGTTCTAGATGATGTTCGGCCACTGGCGGATGTGCTCTCGACAGGGTGTCCGCGATGAACATCTGTGTGCCAGGTGCGTACACAATGTCAATATCATACTTCTGGAGCCGGATAAGCATACGCTGCAGACGGCGAGGAACCTTATTCAGTGGTTTAGTGGCTATCGACACCAGCGGCTTATGATCAGTGTACGCGGTTGTCTTTCTTCCAAAAGTAAAATCATTGAAACACTCCATGGCATAGACCACTGCCAGCATCTCTTTCTCGATCTGTGTGTACCGCTTCTCGGCCTCTGTGAGTGCTCGACTGCGGAAATCCAAAGGTCTTCCGTTCTGCAACAGAACAGCACCTATTCCACTCTGGCTACTGTCACACTGTACCTCCAATGGTTGTGCTGGATCGTAATATCCGAGTACGGGTGCATTACTGATAAGGTTCTTAATGGTTGCGAAAGCCAAATCCTGTTCCTTCTCCCAGCTCCAATTTACCCCTTTGTGAGTTAACTGCCTAATCGGAGTCATGACATCAGCGAGTCCTGGTAAGAACCGGCTTAAATAATTCACCATACCGTTTAGGCGGTGGACTGCCTTCACATCGTTAGGGGACGGCACCTCTTGTATGGCCTTAATCTTCCTTGGGTCAACCCTGATTCCGTCGGATGTTAACACATGCCCATGGAAAATCACCTCCTCTTTCCGCAGCTCCACTTTCTCGCGTTTTAGCTTGATGTTCTTTTGCACGCAACGCCTCAGGAACCGGTGTAGCTTAGTGTAATGCTCTTCTTCGGTAGAACCGTAAATCAGAACGTCATCTGTCACACAGGTTACGCCATCTAAATCATCTATTGCTTGCACCAAACGCTTTCGGAAAATTTCGCTAGACACCTTCAGGCCAAACGGTAATCACAGCCAACGGTAACGTCCGAACGGTGTAGCAAATGTGGTGAGGAAACTGGATTCGTCGTCTAGAACAACGTGCCAGAATGCGGAAGAAAGGTCTACTTTCGTGAAAAACTTAGCTTTTGTCAAACGTGGTAAAATATCTGCTAACGTCGGTAACGCATAATGTTCTCTACGCAGGGCCTCATTCAGTGTCTTCGGGTCTATACATACGCGTAGTTCGCCATTTTTCTTCATAATGATTGCGACCTGGCTAACCCAATCTGTTGGCTCATCAAGCTTTGCAATCACGCCCTGCATAACCAGCTTGTTCAATTCCGCGGAAAATCGGTCACGTAGCGCAAATGGGACTCTCCTAGCAGTTAATGCAATCGGGCGTACCAAAGGATTTAACGACAGGTGAGCGGTACCCTCAAATTCTTCTAAACCCGGGCTAAACACAGACGGATACAGGTCACTAACATCGGCTTCACGCTGACAAGCGTACACAAAACGATCATGGTTAAAAATGACAAAGCCAAGAGATAAAATCGAATCAATGCCGAGAATTGGCGTGAGATCCTCATCCACGATCACGAACTGCCGACGATGCGAAACATCGTCTCTCGGATTGACCACTTCAATTGTCGCTGAGCCCTTTGGCTTGAGTCTGGAACCATTCCACATGCGCAAATAAGCTTGATCCGATTGAATTTGCACGCCACGGCGGTGCTTTCTGGGCAAAATATTGATCGTCGCGCCTGTGTCTAACTGGAATCGCACAGACCGTCCCTCGATCAGAAGACTTGCATAGACACACTTCTGCGACGCTTTCCGAGACACGTTACCAATCGATTGTTCGGGTGTCTTCTGTCGATTTGTCTGGAACGAGTGCACTGACATCTGTCGACTGACAGCAGCGGGCTAAGTAATTGCGCTTCCCACATTTGACACAAATGCGGCCCCACGCCGGACACTGTTCGCGGTTCCTCGGATGTCGTGTTGCACAGAAGTTGCAGGGCTCCTGTCGCGCGGTCGTGGCTCTAGTAGTTTTGCTCCTGAAAACGGAGCACAACTCTGTATCACCTGTGCTTGTCATCTGCTGGAACTGATAGGCAGTAGAGGACTCACTGTTACATATTTGCAAAAGCCTGTTAACAGACATAATGCCATCAGAAACCATGGGATTCAAACGAAGGTACAGAAACAGTAAAATAAAACACAACACAACAATGTCCATGGTTTCCTCAGAGGGCGAGATACTACCCAGTTGCCAAAGCCGACTCACTGTTACAGATGTCGATACGTTGCTGCAGAGATAGGTTGCGCTTTCGTAATAGTCGCTTCGTCAAACCTTCGTCATTGATCCCAAGAACAATGCGGTCCCGTATGAAACAGTCCGCCGTGCATTTACAGAAACTGCAGGATCGGGCCAAAATCTTTAGCTCAGTGACGTACGTGTCAACGGATTCACCTGGCTGCCTGTTCCGCGAAAAGAAGAGGTAGCGTTGAAATGTCTCGTTTGTTTGGTCTTCGCAGTATTCACTGAACTTCTCAAGAACTGTCTCCAGCTTGTTGGCATCTTCGCTCTTGTCGTAACACAATGTCTTTAGCACGCGGCGCGCATCATCTCCTGCTGCGTGTCGAAACATGGCCAAGCGGTACGTCATCGGTTGTTTGCCCAGGCGCGATAAAGTGCAGAAACCCATCCATTTGCTCTTCGACAAATGCCAGTTGCTTGCCAAACTGCGTTCATCCATGTTCAGCAGGGCAGGCATTTGAATAGCCGGTGCAGCTCCAATCATCGTCTGTGTGGTACTAATGTTCTTCTCCTTCTCTGACACCATGTTAAAAGTCGGTCCTTCAGGGACAAAACATATATCCTGTAAACAAAAGGACCAGGCGAAAACGCAGGCAGAGGGCGAGTGAAACATATCGGTACATATAGCTAGTTGGATCCATAATTAACGACCTTTGTGAATGCATGACATTTTCCCTTTGATTCAGTCAAACAAACACACTCCAATGCGTCCACTGTTGGCCAATCAGCGTGCATGCGAGAAACGTCTGAACGTCCAATCGGTTGCCGCCTTTGCTTGCGGCAGCCTAACGGCTTCCTTGCTGGGCTGGCACCGCACGTTCGTTCGAGTGAATACTCCCATCGCAGTCGTACTTCTGAAGTCGAGTAACCATATACTGAAGGCAAGGAGGAATGACAAAGGCGGTTTCCTTGCTATCGATACAGGAAGTTTGTGGTCGGTATAAACAGCTGTCTTTTTTCCGAAAGTATAATCGTTGAAACACTTCATGGCATAGACTACCGCGAGCATCTCCTTCCCAATCTGTGCATAGCGCTGTTCGGTCACTGTGAGTGCTGGGCTGCGTAAATCCAATGGTTTTACATTCTTTAATAGAACAGCACCCATTCTGTCCTGGCTACTGTCACATTGTGCTTCAAGTGGCTGTGCCCTACCGTAATATCTGAGTACCCGTGCGTTCTTGATAAGGTGTTTAGTATTTGCAAACACGGTTACCTGTTCTTTTCCCCAATTCCACTTTAATCTATTGTAAGTTAACTTTCTGAGCTGGGTAATAATATAAACAAGCCTTAGCAAAAATCGGCTCGACTAATTCACCATGCTGTTTAGGCGATGGATTCCCTTCAAGTCGTTATGAAGCGGCATATCTCGTACTGTCTTACTTTGTTCTGGATGGATGTGGATCCCTTGGTTGATTAACGTATGCCCATGGAAAATCCCCTCGTTTTTCCAAAGCTCAATTTTCTCGCTTTTAAGCTTAATGTCTTATTGCACACAACGCTGTAAGAAGTGGTGGAGATTAGCGTCATGCTGATTTTTCGCTTTGCCGTACCTCGAAACGTCATCTGTCATACATGTTACACCATGTAAATTCTCTACCGCTTGCACCAAAGGCATTCGAAAAATTTCACTCAAAACCTCCAAACCAAATGGTAAAAGTAATTAGGAAAGTGCATTCTTCATCTGTTCAAGATGTGCCAGAATGCGGAAGACAGGTCTAGCTTCCAGATGTATTTGGCTTTGTTAAGACGCGACATAACGTCTTCTAGGGTAGGTCGCGCATAACACTCCCTTCGCAGATGCATATTGAACTGTTCCGGGTCAATACACACAGGCAGTTGGTCCGTCTGCTTCGCAATCATTGCGACCTGATGAACACATTTGGTTGGCTCATTAATATTGGTGATCACGCTACCTCTCATAAATTTGCTCAGCTCAGTGCAGAACCTGTCACGCAGTGCAAATGGCAATCTCCTAGCCGGTAGCACCGAAGGTTGCATCAAACGATCTAACGATAACTGAGCGGTACCTACAATTTCTCCCAAACCCGGGTTAAACACAAACGGATACTGGTCGCTACCATCGTTTTTACCTGGAAAGCATGCGCGAAACGATCAAGATTAAAACCAACAAAACCGAGATACTGGATCAGATCAAGGCTGGGAATCGGCATGAGCTCCTCTTCGACGATCACGAACCCGTCATGATGATTCTTTTCTTGGGTTAACCACTTCGATTGTCGCAGACAATCTTGATCGGCTCGCATTCACACCCCGGGGAAAGTGCTTCTTAGATAGTATGTTGACGGTAACAATTGTGTCAAACTGGCATCATAAGGAATCGCCTTAGATCAAAAGACTTGCGTAGACACACTTTTGCGGTACTCTCCAAGACACGTTGCCAATGGAGTGTTCAAGTTCTGTGCCTGATTTGTCACGAACGAGCGCACCCTAACTGGTTGCTATGCAACAAAAAGTAAAGTGGTTCCTTTTTCTAAATTTGGTGTATTTCCTTCCCCACGCTGGACACGGTTCGCGGGTGGTCGGGTGTCGCGCAACGCAAAATTTGCGGATATCCTGCTTCACGTTAGTAGCCTTCGCTGCTTCGCTTCCGGAAACTTCACAAACCTATTGGTCAGTTGTCAGCTTCCTTTGTTGTTATTGGTACATAGACAAAGACTCAATGTCGCACACATCGGTGCAGGGTTAGAGCGATACGCTACGTTATCGAAAACGCCGCTTTGTCTTATTTTCTTCACCGATTCCTAGAGCAATCCGATTGCCTGTCAGACTGTCACCCATGCATCAACAGACGTTGCAGGACCGGGCCGAATTCTTTAGCTCAGGGATGTAGGTGTCCTAGCATTCGTGTTGGTCACTGCTTCGCAAAATGGAAAGATAGCGCTGGTAGGTATAATTAGTTTCTTTTTCAAACTATTCACTGAACTTTCTTTGACCGTCTCTAGATCAGTAGCCTTGTGCTTGTCGTAGTGCAATGTCTCCAACACTCGGCGCGCGTCATCCACGGCTGCGTGTGGAAACACGGCCATGGTATGCTATGGTTACTTGGTCAAACTTGCTAGGGTACAGAAATCCATTCACCTGCTGCTTCATAGAAGCTAATTATTAACTAAGTTCCGTTCATCCATGTTCAATGGGTCAGTTATTTGAATGGACGCTGGTGATTCAAACAGAATCCGAGCGCCGCCGGTTGTGTTTGTCCTTTTCTTCTCTGACAACGTGTTGCAGAACTCAGTCCTTCAGAGACTAGAGTTCATTCGACAAAGACAACACGACGAAAATTAAGATGTGTTTGGCAAGCCAAGCACCTCGATATAATTTACACCTTCACGTCCACAACTAACGACTCTTCTGATGCAATGAAGTATTTCCTTTCATTCCGTTAAACAAATGATGACTAACTCACATGAAGTTCGGTCAAGCCCTTTCCAGCAATCAAATCACTTAAACTCGCCTCCTATCGCCTCGCATCACCGAGGAATATAACATTTATTCATTTATTTTATGTACTTATTTACTGACGGCAACTCGATTCACCCGTCCGTTCACTCTGGTATGACACTTTCATCACAGGAACGACCTACACGGACACCGAAATATGTGGCGAATACTCTGCGCCTATATTATGCTGCAACATTGCAGTGCAATCACTTGCCACATAACCTTATGATAATGGTTGTCTCACCTTGAAAATACACTCACATATCATTCACTGCAGAAGCTGTATTAAAGACGCCGTTGCGTATGCATAAGTACAGCTCTCCTGGAGTAGATAAATTTCATGCGACGTCGCTAGCGGCGGTAAGAGTGAGATTAGCCGAACATTTGGCTCGATACTTCCAACTCCGTTATGAGGAAATGTAGGTACCCGACATGCAAAAATCCGAGGTGATTACTCCAGTTCAGAAGGCAGGTGGTCATTCCAAGCCAGCTAACTACCGTCCCAGTTCTTCCAAAGGTCATGGGATCTAGGATATTATTATTGCTGGTACGCTAACGGCCTACTTAGAAGAATTTAACTACGTCGCACCGGAATAGCATAGCTTCCGACGAAATTGATCATGCACTGGGTGGATCCAGCTAAACTGAAGCAGCAGACTTTGGCACATGAGTTGACGTAGTTTTACTCGATATCTCAAAGTCGTCCAACCGGTTAGACCATAACAATACGTTCTTCAACATTTAGATTTAGTATTAGTGATCCGCTCCTAGGATTGATCAGAGGCATTTAACGCTTACTTGGAAGTACGAGTGCGTGAAAACTTCGCAGAACTCTTCCAAGTTAACATCGGAGTGCAACAGTGATCGGTAGTGGAAAGAGACTTATCTTTGACGCATGTTAAGGATATCGCACGACCCATAAGCTCCGACAGCCTGCTTTATGTCGATGACATTATGGTGTAAAGGGCGATATCAAAGTATTCGAGCTGAGCTGCATAGCGTATACGCAAGATCAATCACGAAGTTAATAAGATGCAATATGGACAAATGCAGAGTGCTGTATTTAAGACACAACTTGGTTGACTCCTACAAAAGTGGCAATCAGGAGCTACAAACATCTTGTGGCGAGAAGGATTTGGGAGCATTGGTCCAAACCAATCATGGATGTTCAAATCAGGCTCAAAAGGCATCCAACACGCAAGCTTCCTGAGGCGTGCATGTGGACGTTTTGACCCTTTGGATTTTGCAGTGACTTACAGATCATTGCTACGGGCACATGTGGGATATGCAATACAAGTCTGGCAGTACTGGCTGAGGAGAGATCTCACCGTCTTGGAGATACCACAACGTCGGGAAACCAAGAATGTCAACTGTAGGTAAAAATTTGCTGTAAGAACGAAGAATTTGAGTACTTGGAGTCTTCAGCGGACGGTATAGGCGATTGCGCGGGAAACCCGTGTTGACTTACCAGAATTTGTCTACTCCCAACCACACGTGCGGCTGCTTCCTGAAGCTCAGGCACAAGAGTAACCTGAGATACCACCATCTTAGGTTGAGACAGCAGTACAGTTGTTTGGAATACCGTCGGCATTTCTTTCCCTTACGAGTTCCTCAGAAAGTAAAATGCCCTACCGTAAACTGTTGCATGATCTCACGCTGGCGTTCAAAGCCCGAGTTGAGTGCGCACTCATTTCGCTGCACTACGTTACATGAGTCATTTCCCCTGGACAAGCGCAAGTGTCTGTAAGCGATTTTACTAGAGTCAAATCCAAAATTTCGTTCCACTTCATCACTTTCTGTAGGTGTCCACCAGGAAGAGACACGAATTTTACCATCATCCCATTTGCACTCATTCCTTATGTATGTACCACAGTTTTAGAGCTTATATTACAGATATCTTAGTGAGTTCCCCGGTGTGAGCTCAAATTCGCTGACAATATTTTTTTATTTTGATGCCTCACTATAGTCATCCTACGGGACCTGTTAGGCGTTAGCTTTTTACCCGTATAAATCCATTATCCCATTGAAAGCTCTTACTATTTGAAATGCCATGGCATTTTTTCCTAGTAAGGGTAGTCTGTTATATGAATAATGGTTCAGTACAACATTCACAGCTATCGAATGCAGATGCAATGGCATGAGTATTAATCATATTATGGTTATGATATTTCTACTGTAACTCCTAAATAAATGTGTAGTGTGCTTTAAGCTATTCTGTGATTAGTAGCTTCCCCAAAATTTGAAAGCCCCTATAGTAACTGCAATAGCATAATCAAGCTACAGTCCAAGTGGAACAAGACCTTGATTAAAAGGAATGATACCGTGAATATGAGCGAAGCGAAACATTGGTCCAACAACAAAGATGGTTAGACTTCTTGAACTGTTGACATTGGTGGTGATGGAATAAATGTTGTCTTTAGATGGATCAGTAGCATGGACTTCAGGCTTAGCCCTGTTGTTTATTAGTGCGAATGCCTACAAGCGATAACAATTAGCCTAGGGCCCAATCTTTCCCATGTTTCGTACTTAGACTACGTGCGATACAAGCGGTGAAATTGGTTTTGTGAGAAGTAGTTCCATAGCGATGGCAACAAGGCTTGTCCGTTGGTTATTGTCGGAAATATTGCAACTTTGCCACTGCTGAGTTGGTCAAACGGAACAGTTTCGATTGTGGTTTAATTTCAGTTTTCATTACGGCCGTCTAACAAGCTCCATCACACGTTATTGTGCATCCCTCTTCCGGCAACATCGCCTCAAGTATACGTTTGTCAGCGACTCCAGAAATCATCTGCTAACTGTGCATATAGCAATCCATCTTATTCTAAGGTATGGACGAATAATCGCACTGTCGTACTGCACGAATCAACCGGGTATTGAAATCATTCAATGTCTCATCTATTTCCTAAGGCATGTGGGTGAAAACCTATCCTCCAGTAAACACAATCATTTGGTAACCCCAAGTAAACTGGAAAGCATTGAAAGCGTCCTTGAAAACCCAGGTCATCAAACTTCTGCTTCCTCTCACCCCTGAGCACATTTTGAAGCACATTCAATTTGCTTTTCTCACTAATATCATACAGAAATTGCTGCTTTAATCCAAGTAATCTTGGAAGGATGTTTTTAAACGGAGCCGTACTTTCAATGTTGATCTGCTGCCGTAATCAATTCACGATGGAGATGGGGCTTCAACGAAAAGCTTGATTTTTGTGGTCGAAACGCAATTGTTGTCAGAAAAATGCATATACGGCAAATATACTTTGTATGAGGTAAGAGTCAAAGCAACAACCATTAGAACGATATAGATAATATTTTAATAATCGGCTAATCGATCAATCCTAATTGGGCGAAGTTCAGCCAATTAGAATAAGGTCAAGCTATTCAATCACAACAATGCGGCGAAACGAGTTTTCCGAGTTGCATTCAGTTCGCCTGATACCGACAGCTCGCTTTCATACTTGAGCATGTTCCATCCACACATTCTTGGATATTCGATGGGTCTATCGAAATCAGGCAAAGCACAATTTGTAGAATATCTGAAGGAATCTGTAGCCAGGCGCATCACTGTACACGGTTTTCATGAGGCTGGTCGACATGCTTAATGCGAAACTATCGTCATCGATCAGGACCACTGTCGCGACGTTCGCGTACCCTCTTCTTGGAAAAGTTCGTAGCGCAGTTGTTTGTAGGTTTGTGGAGATCGCCATTTTACTGGGATGTGGTCAGATGTTCCTGAAGGTGATTCATACCACAAGACATATGTAAGAAGGATATGGAACTGCTGGTATACTTGTAACTTCAGATTAATTTCTGAGCATTCAATAAACACATGAGAGCAATAATTTATTCAAACCTCTTCCATACAACGGTTCGGGAAAATTACCCATGTAGCCGGCGAAACTGTTGAATTCACACCATAGATACGTACAAAGCGATAAGCAGGGACGAAATGGTGCGCTCTAACACAAATCTGTTCGTCACTGTCCTAAGCAAAATCTGATTAGGGGCTGACCGTTTGCATGGTGTGAACACCTCGTTTTGTAAGGCCGGTAGACGTTCGAAGATGGCCAACTAGCACACAGTGATTCGCCTTGCCATAGTCACATAGATAATTGGATCGATAGCAGCTTTGACGCAAATGGGTTATATAAATGTTTCTCATATAATAACACCGGATTAACATGGATTCCGTTAGTATTTATTATGTACTACCAATCTACTGATGTCGCGTAGCACTCGAACGGAATGTGTGAATGTCATCTGGTTTAAATTTGCTGAAGCTTTCGACTACTAAGGTCACCGAATCCTTTTCCAATAACTGCAAAACTAGGAAGTGGGAACTCTGTCTTTGGATGGAAGGGAAACTTACTTCCTCAGCGGTGGCTTCAAGTTTAAGTTCGGGCTCATTTTCTGCTCGTACTGGGATAAACTGCGGTGTTCCACAAGGATCAGTGTTAAAGTCAAACCTGTGTTTGATTTTCAGTAACGAACAGTTGTGTGTCATCGCGTCGAATTTCATGCGGTTTTTCGAGGACATAAATATATGGCGCGCGATAGGAAAGCAGAAATATCACGAGTTTATGCAGCGCGACTATCAACTTGCTTTACAAGGGTCCGAGACAAATTTGCTTCCGCGTGACGTGAACAAATGCAAAGCTGCCCGTACGCCGCAAGCACGCTAATATATACCATTTATTATATCTTATATATAATATACCAACATGGTTATAAAATTGAAACTAGATCTTTGAGACAAGTTCACAGAAGCGCAACATTGTGGTTGGAATGCAAGACGACATCGGCTGTTCGGCCCAGTCCATGAAGGCGTTGAAAACCGCGAACCACCATTTTGGTCACTTACGGAGATCATTCGGGCTGTTGGCTGTCTCCATCTTCATGCAACTGTTCAACGTATACGTGAGACTCCCTGTAGAGTACTCCATTCAGGTCCGGAAATACTGACCAAAATGTGATCTGGATGCATTGGAAACTTCACAGTTAGGGACTGCCAAAATGTGAAAAGATTATCCCAACTGGCATGCCAATTGCGACTCAAATCTCCGAAGTGTACCCCATCTACGGGCAAATCCATTAGGATTTAGCACATTTTAATAAACTCCAGTCATGATTGTCGTCATCTACTAAAACCTAGCCACATCACGAAATTGTGGAGTCAAAAGCCAAAGCTGGCCACCCACTATAGTCGGCTCGAATGCCGCAGGAATAACATCCTCGCTTCAAATGTGTCGGTAGTTGAATACTGCTATGAATTTTGTCATGTCTGCGCCCTCGCCACCTATTGAAAATGCTTAACAATGCATTCCGTAATATATATACATATATATATATATATCGATTGACAACAACACGCCACATACGTGGTTCTTACCAACCTCCACGAACTCGGCGTAAACGGAGGTACGCGGGTGTTGGAGTGGATATTATGGTGAATCAATAGATGACTGTTTAAATGTACTGTTACTTGTTCATACAAACCATCTCAAGCGACCTGTCAAGCCTTGATTCTTTCCGTTATTATTCCACTGTTACATTGTACTAACAGCCTATTAGGTTGGATTTGATTTTGAAAAAAGGACACTTGTTTCGCTTGGCAGTCATCACTTAAGATGTAGCAGTCTATCAAGTACATCACTTGCTTTTCTGCGAATGAGTTGAATCTGTTGTATGCCTTCGGCCTAGCGTTTCAACTTCTTCGTTGTCCAGCTTATACAACGGATTGGTCCAAACTTCTGAAGATGTAACACAAAATATACACATCGAACATGATTGGATGCTCATGCCCCTACCAATTAGTAAGAGTCGGAGTTTAGGAAGACAGCGAAGGAACATTGAAGTTGCTGCCATAAGTAGTGACAGGGAGAAAGGAGTGCAAGAGGATGCAAAAATTACAATTGAACTGACATTCACCAATCAGTTACATACAACCTCTTCCGTTAACGGTCATAGACAAGCTACAGCCAGATGATCAAATTTCTTGTTAATTAATCACTTAGTGTGGGTTATTCCTGTCTATTCTAAGCAAGGTACTAACAGTTACCCTACTATTGGTGGTGGGATCTGTGCGTTTTATACGAACTGCGTGTTGTAATACGATGATTGATGGGTTTCTTATGCCAAGTGAAATAAAATACGATGGTCAGGAACCTCAGTGTTGTGGCCACACACATTGGAATTTCACAACGAAAAACAAGTTAAAATGTAAATCTGCGCGCAATCCGCTAACTGCGTTGACATTTGTGAAACTCCAAGCTAGTTGTCCATTTTCGTAGATATTTAGGGGAGGAAAAACTGTTTTTTGCTAGAATTCCTGGAACTGTATAATTGGCTTGATGTAAATTGGTTAAATTCTATTACTGAAGACACTGTTGTTGGTCCTTGTATTACCGAGGGTGAGAAAAAACGAAACGTAAACAAAGAATTCCTTGCCTTTACTTCATCACCAATAGAGAATTCGTTAGTGTTTGGATTTGTGTTGTTTGAAAAAGTGTAACGGTAGATTCTATTACTGCATTGGTACTCTCATATCTGGACGGAAAGAGCGCCTATAAAAGTGTGTTGTTCATCCCATCAAATAAATATGAAGAATACATATCATCTTGTCTCAGAAGGTCGACGCAGTACATTCGACAAATGCGATAGGCATTTACTGCGAAGCCTAAGACTACGGCTTTGCCATGTAAAATGTTTGCCATGCATTACAAAGTCAAATTTGCGCTTTTAGTTTCATTAAGCAATATGGTTAATAGATGGAACACATAAGCAAATATGATCATTTTACAATAAAATGATGTAGCAGGTAAAACCGAGAAGGCTGAGCTCCACCTCATGATCACAGTAATGTGTTACGAATTGACGTTGTCCCCCAGCATTTGCGTTTGCATTTGTTTAAAACCTTGGTAGCATAGCATGTCCGCAGAATCCTAATACACATGCTCTAGTTAAAGCGTGCCGAGTTCTGTGAACTTAGGTAACATATTCACGTTAGCTAAACTAGCCCGTTACAAGCCAGCTACGCAACTCTTCCGCGTTCTGTGTTGGACTAGATTTTACTATCGAGAAATGACGGATATCTCCAGTTCATTTCATCTCAGGTTGTTTCCGCTTGGTAAGCGTTAGCAGCGCTATTTGGCTTATTTACAGTGCAACTATCTATAGGTTTACTTTTGCGATTTTTCATTTAAAACTGCAGCAGTCATACTTTACAAACTGGACAATAACACAGCACCTAAGGCACCTCCTGAATGGCTAAATTCGGTGGTGTGCAGCCTGATGCCTTTGAACATAGTAAGCTTCTACATAGTTGCACATGCGTGTCCAGTTTAGGTCATACTTTAAAGAAAAATCATCAAGATTATTCTGGAAGTGGTGTAACTTGCAAGGCTCTACTTATAAAATTACGCATTACATCAGTAAACTGCGGCTGTTCACCACAATGCCTGTAAGTGAATTTATATGTTGCCATTACCTTTGATAGCTCAGTACGTTTGTAGCTAGTATGGATCAACCACTGTCACCCACCAAATGTTTGATCCGGTCAAACATGTTGCAACTTCATTGCGGAAACGTTACTAGCTTAGGTCGTATTTCCTTACCGGTTAACCTGCGACGTCGCTGTGCAAGGGGCCTATAACTGGATTGCTGCTATATTACAGGCCATCATAACAAACGTACATCAAGGATTACTTTTTATGTGTTATGCGTGTTTGCAACTTATGACTAACCACTATTATAAAAGCTGCATTGCAGAGGCTCCTGTTTAGCTCAGTTTATTGCTCAGTGATAAACGCTCGTGTTTGTTATGATTAGGTAATCTCTTCCACATGTTTCCAAGAATCGTTTTGGTACACTTTTCAAGCAACACAATGTTGCATGAGAAAATGAATTATATTCTCTTATTCAGATAAATACTTCACGCTGACCGTCACAGCTACGCATAGTTATATCTTCCTGGAAAGCAGAGCACTTGTCACTTTATGGCACAAGTACTGGCATCCAGAATTCATGTGGTCTGAACCTGACAGAGGTCCCAGGCAACCTCGATAAGACCCAGGTAGCAACAGCTCTCTGGTGCTTTTCCAGACATGTTGGAGCATGCTAAGAAGCTGCGACGAACTACATCTGGAACTACATTCGAATCCCCACTACTCATTAGTAGTTAGGTAGTTGTATTTTAATTTCACCTGAAGTATGAAACCATGATTATGCGTATAGCGAGGACAACTGGCTGCTAGCAGCGCAGGGGACATTTGAGAGCCTGACGCACTTTACGAGTACTATGTGAAGTAACTTTGCAGTAGGGCTAAAATTGATGTTCCTGACGGTAAACTGAACTAACCGGAACAAACACAACTTCATGTACATGCAATGTGCGTACATTGATGTCTCAGATTTAGCTTTGTAAGTCTTCGAAGAGCACAAATAACTGCCTTGTGGATCTTTTAATGTCGTAAAGTTAATTCCGGAAATGTGATCTCCTTTGCCACTTGACAGCAGAAGCCCATGTAACCTCCTTTTAACGCTACTATCAGGGACCTAGTAAATGCATGACAACAAAATAGCTATTGTGCGATCCGATCCACATATGATAATGACTACGGTATATAAGTCGAATCGCCAAACTGGTGCCTTTGAAATCGGTGCTGCACTAGTTGTACGGGTTTAGAAAAATATCTGTAACGTTGTAGCATATTGCAGCGTGTTTACTCTAACCACAGTATTCGCAATTCCCCTTGAAATGCTTGGTATATATCAAATTCTTAGAAACTTGAAATGGATTCTCCCAACAGTTGCATAATGAGTTGCTAGCCGATATTAAGGTAAAATATTTCTTGGTAAATATCTAGGGAACGTACTCTGGATATTACAAAGCTAACTTAATGCTGTACAGATCATTAAGCGAGCTAATGACATCAGGGCAAGCACCTGTCGTTTTCGCATGCTGAGTTACTTTTCAAAACAGATCACACAGTGAGACACTAAACTAATTACCTTTTAGCCATTCTAGTTATTTACCCAAACTGTCTCTACCCACTAACGAAGTTTCGTGTCAGTAAAACTAAGCGATGTGAGTACCTAGCCAATTTAGCTGCCTCGGATGGTAATTTTTATTTCGTCTAGGTAATGTTTTGGCAGCTCCTCATAATTTGAGTAACTGCAATGTTTGATGTGTTCGTAGAATGTGTGAAATTGCCACCGTTGGCCACCTGCAAAACCTGAGCAGAAACATACTAATTGATCGCAAACTTGAACAACTTAAACACCGCCATACCAACGTACTAACCGATACATTCGTACTCGGTTGATTTAATCCCATTATTATTATTACAATTATTAGTTGATGAACATGAGTTGTGATATACCAGTAAAATAGGTTGAATAACAACTGCAACGAAATTGTTCTTAGGATATAAAGATCGGTGTGTCCATAGACCGCTGAGCGAGAACTACTATATCAGATTTTCGTCATCTTTCTATACGCAAAATGAAACTAATAAACTGACTCTAGAAGACTGGGTAATTGCCAATAGAGTAATCTAACCGGCGAGTCACATAAGAGACTGGCCGTTTAGCGATGTCAGTAATCCCCCTGGTTTGGTGTGGTTATTTTAAAATTATTGGCGGAAATAGCAATGTTAACCACAACAGAGGTTAGGCAAGAGCTATTACTTTGTTTTTCATTGCTTACCCTTGAATTATTTCCGCGATCTTTTCGGAGCAAGACAACCTGCTGCTGTGAAGAAGAGTGATATATATGCGTGTTCACTTTATCTTCATATATACAAAATCCCAGGTACAAAACAAACAAATCTTTGCGCTCGATATCGGTATATCTCAACTAAAAGTGAGGAAATAGCGCTGATTATCTTACGGTTAATGCAGCCTTGCTTTTTTGATGCATATGTCACGGAAGATAACTAGACACTTAATAACAAAGCCAACTGATTTGATTTATTCTGACGCATCTGTCTTTGTATCTTAGATTAAGGATGTCTCCGTTCCGCCGTTGTCTTGAACCCTCCGTTTGGGTTAAAAACTTTATTTTACAGGTGTTGTAAATATACTGTTTGTGTATTTGTTGACAGTCAAGAATATTATCAGCACAATTATAGAGAAAGTGACCGCATTATAATGTTTCAGTAATGAGCAATAATGCAAATGACAAAGTTATACGTATATTTCAATTGCTAATGGCTGTGCAGAGATTGTCAATTAAAACCGTAGTATCGCATTCATATTATCTAAAATTTATGAGGTTAACCACCAAGTAAGTATAGGCATGTGTCCACGTTGGTGCTTCCCTGTAAAAATCTAAGGAATCAACCGCTTGTTTGAGCAACTAAGTGCTCTAAAATAAGCCACGTTTATGCAAACAAAATGTGCACAAGGCCATCGTGCAGATGAAGTTCCAGACGGTTTCATCTATGCCTTGTGAGGAAAGTTAAAATTGAACTGCCCAAAAAGTGTTGAGCGTAGCATTGTATAAGAAAGGGGATAACTGCACTTTGAACTCATGCTGTACGTTGCGATGGTGAAACAGAGTTCGAAAATGTGGTATTATTGTTATCTTATTATTTTTAATTTTATTTTATTATAATACATAGGATATTATTTTATTATTATATTATTATCATTATATTTCCCAACTGTTTGTCATTTCAGGCAAATTGCATTTAGTATATAAGCATAAAACTCTATTTACGTAAACTGAACAATCTGAAATACCCTTACGCTCATTGCAAGTTTTTAGTACATATGCAAAATCAGCAAGTGCATAGATATTTTAATCGTCCTAAGGCTCGGAAAATAAAATGCAATCTTGAACAACTGCTCAAAGGAAGTTTCATCTCTTCTGTTTAGAGGTGACTTAAGGTGTACTATGTAGCTATACACCCAGTTGGTTTAAGCTTGTTTACTTTGGTGAATCTTGCATTCTGGATATTAAGTTTCCATTTGTCAAATTCCTTGAGTAGTACTTGTGTTTGTTTATCCTCTGTGAACATGTATGTGAAGTGAAACGAATGTAGACACAAAAGAATTGTTCAAACTAAGGAAACACCATCGGTAAACTACACTCAAGTTGATTGCTATTGAACACTAATCAATGAATACAACAAGCAAGCTGCTGCCAACCCCCATCGTTAGTGATTCAAGCTTTTAGTTATGGAGCAAGATTTCCTCTCTTCCAGTACCTACGCAGTTTTTATCACCGTAAGTAAGTAACCACAACTAATTTTTGGTTACAAATGTTCTGATAATTTTGCCCTTGCGCGAGAACACCTGTTCTGATACTGACAGTATCTGCACAAATTAATTGAAGGCGGTTGCCAATAATTTGATTGAAGCACCATCTTTTTGTCAACATTATATTGATGAGAAATGAACAATGATTTATCAATGGTAAAACGCAAGTGCTTGAAAATCTCCGACAATGTGGAGTCCCAGCACCGTCACTTCCATTCTCAAGGGGAGAAGTCATGCAGACCCATCGGCTGCCGTCTAATAACATTACTTCCGATAAATTTCAGTTTCATGGAGTCTGTCTAGCATAACTCACACGTTACATGGAAAGATGCAATATTGTGTCACTAGAACGGCATAAAGATAGTCAGAACTGTTCGTGCGTCACAAACCGCTCACCTGCTCGCTCTATGTAGAAACACACAACACTACTTTACCTACACCTCTCCAAGGTGTCTGCTCCCATAAAACACCACATGTTGTTCTGCAATATTCTTATCTGTAGTGTCGGTATTCTGGCCCTAGTTTGGTCTAAGTAACCCGAGGTTTCAATGACACCCTATTGTGACTACTCGCAGCAATGTATCCAACCCTAATTACGTTCAGCATAAGTGATACAAAGCTCAGTGCTTGCTTTACGGGAATGATATCACGAGAGTGATCAACTGAGACTTCTTGCTCCTCGTTGATTCTCTCATACCTTATGATGTCGGTTGTTAACACGGTACCGAGAAACCATCAAGAACAACCAACCAACACCTTGATCTATTTTGGTATGTAGTGGCCCAGCTTTACCATTGCATCTACTCACAGCTGCTCTCCTTGCATATTGTTAGATACAGGATATGCTCTGCATGTCTAGCTGCATGAGAAAGACGCAGTCGAGATTTTGCTATGTCGCGTGACTAAGCATATGGTGGGGTCGTTCCAACTTCTTGACCGAAGGAGATTGGAGATCATGTGGATTAAAAGTGGACAACATGGGCATCTGCGTAGTGATTTGACGACCAAATATCCGCTTCCGAGTAACTCTGGACACGCTTGCCATCATCCAAAATTGTAACACAACAGCATATAGAAATACTATCAACAGAAAATGACCACACAGTATGGCCATTTGGAACACCACAGGCATTTATTCTCGCATCGTACGTGAAAAGCTCCACTGCCCCCCTCTTACTCTATGTCGTTCCTCTTATTTCTGATATGCAAAAATTCTATGATGATGCTGATGCGCGTTTAAGTCGAGCGATATAAACCTTTTCGACTGAGCATCAACATAAAACAAACAACTAGTTTGTTCAGTTTAACTCTGGTGAGTTCAACAACACATAATAAATTCATTTACCCTTTATGTTTTTCAACAAACACATGCTTCCATTCGTTAGTACATTTTAACACTGGCCACAATTCCCATTATTTCTGTTGTTGGCTGAAGCCCTAGTTTAGGAAGCGCATTGCCAAGTTGTACCGCAATTGAATGTCCCAGTTCGTGGTTGTAATGGATAAAGTATAAAAGATTCATCCTCTGTTATTCATACACTAACATTTCAGACATAATGCAAGCTAAATCTACCACTATATCCGTGGTTCCGATAGACATAATAAACACAATACGAATGTTGCTGTATAAATTGATGTGCCAAATGTATATGTTATAACGGGAATTTGAGACTGTATGCTTAAAATAGCGTATCAAAAATTGCAATAGCCGTTATAATAGATTATAAAAGCTCCATGAAGTACGTCAATGATGCAGATATTACAATTTGTATAAACCCATCGTTCGCAAAAGTGGGGTAGTTTTCCAGATTTTCATAAAGCAGTAAAACATTGCTGCTGCTTCTGATTAACGTGGCCTGACATCAGCTTTTATATACTTAACGTTTAGGTTAGTATGAAAAAAGCTAAAGTTTTCTGTAAGGGAAATATGTTGATGCGCAACAGATGCTGCTTATTAAGGTCTGTGGAAAATAACTTAACTCCTTGAGAACAGCTTTGAAGGCTTTGATTTTTAAAAGCATTGCATGGATAACGTCATTGTATATTGGCCGAATAAGAAGTGTTGTAAAGGCTTTTTACCTCTACCTTCTGCCACTTCCAGCGAGGTCACGGAAAGAACTCACACCGTTCTGGACACAAACGTTCTATATACAAGTATCAAGAAAGCACAACCATCTAGGATTTTAAAATCTCACTGGCCTACTCGCTCGATCGTCTTTTTCACCCCATTGAGGCACACGCTTTCCATGTCCAGATCGGCTTGCGTCTCTATTAACTTCCCCTTCAAATTTATTGCTCCTACCTATTTTCCGCACTTGCGCTTGATGGTTTTTTTCCTGAAATTCCCTGAAATTCCATTGTTGTCATCGCGCTTGCCTTCGTCTTTGAGTTCGCGTAAATGAGGTCGTGTGGCGCCAGAGCAATGACGTTCGACGTCGCATCTTGGGGAATGCGGGTATTTCCTTCAACCTACTGGTTTTGTTGCGCCAGTTGAGATGGCTCGGTCACGTCCTTCGCATGGCACCTGGGCGTCTACCGCGTCGCGCTCTATTCGTTCGTCAAGGACCTGGCTGGAGGCGACCGCGTGGTGGTCAGCCTTCCACTTGGCGGCAGCACATGAAATCGCTGACGTCGAGTCTAGCAACTGTTGGATCCGTACGTCTTCCAGGATGGGGACCCAAAGATGAGGAGTGTCAATGGCTTAGCACACTTGAAGATTTGGCCCGCAACCGGAACCAGTGGAAGAATTGTGTACAGTATTGTGTTGCTTCACATGTTTAATACTACAAACATTAAAATGACAAAAAAGAACAAAAGCGGCGTGAGAAAAATCAACTACAAAAGTTTGTTCTACTTTTTATTGAAGTGTTCCATTCTTCCTGTGGCATATTAGTTGAAGTGTGTTGCTCACCTTCAACTAGCATGCCAGGATGATTATGACGCGTTGAATCTTGCTTATCTGTTGATCTCCATGGTTTTATACTGGCTCTGTGGCTGGTTAATAGACTGTTGAGAATATATACATACATACAATACGAGCAACCTGCTGTGTTCCGCTTTTGGGACCAAACTGTACCCATGGTGGTTGTCTCCGCTTTCGCGTCGGCCTGCATTGTGTGTCATCGGCCTCTTGCATCTTATGTTGTGATCCACGTAAACGCTCAGCTTCGTCTTCCGAACAAAACGTGTCTAGCACGCTATCCCATGTTAGGGATGGCGGTTCTGGGGGACTCTGAGTCTTGTCGTGATTCCGCCTCAGCTGATTGGTGTGCATGATGCATTTCTCCTTTCCTAACTGTTCCTGTGGATCACTCTTCCAGTTAAGCGTCCCCTCGGTCCTCGGAAGTCACCTGCGTACACCACGTTCCTATTTATGAAATGACGCACGCTGTCTGTCCGCTTTTCCCCCGCATGATAACTGCAATGTTTTTCTTTCCTACTTGGCACAAGGCGTCTTCCTCTGGATACTGGTTTATTGACTAACTTGAGACTCAGGGCTGTACTGCTGGTTCTGCAACATTCAGGACCAGGATGGAGTACGTCTTCGTGGGGTCTATTCATCTGCGCCATCTGCCTGCTATAGGTTTCTGCCGTCGCATCGTCAGGTCTGATGGACACATCTGTTTTTGAAGTGGTAGTGTGGCAGAAGTGTTGCTCTTCCTTCACTTCCGAATTTGCAACCACACTTTACCAGAATTCAAGTTGAGCAACTGCTGGCATTCTGAAACAAGGTCTTTTGATGTCAGCTTCAGTTCTGATTCTTATTCGACTTGAATGTTTAACTTTTGTGATAGCAGTTTGATCAACTGCCTCTGTGACTTTTCGAACTACGACAGATGCTACTGTTGTGAAAGTGCATGCAATTGTTCGAAACAGACCGATACGTTTGCGTTATTCTGATTCCTGTCGCCCCGGTTGTAAAACGCTTCTTCTTGCCTCTACCCTCTGCCACTCCCAGCCACGTCAGGGGAAGAACTCACTCTGCTCTGCACTCTAACGTTTTATTCCCAAGTCTCACGAAATTACAAGTAGCTGGGTTTTTAAAAACTCACTGGCCTACTCGATCGATTGCCTGATCGACCGCACTGAGGCTGATGCTTCCCCTATTCAGCTTCGCTTATATCTCTATTAAAGTAAATGCAAATATATAAGGTGTCTAGATTTTTCTGCTAAGGTGTGCGCGAAGATATAATCTATGTTCTTCACTGTGCAGTGATAAGTGTTCTACACTTGTTTTATCCCATTTAAATCCCTGATTGTGGCATCAAGCTTTTAACGAAGCAATGTTTGCGTTATGAGATGGCAAACCTAAGCTTTTCGTTATGAAAACGCAGACGTTTAGTGATCCTTTCGGCTCCCAATAGGTAGTTACTGGAAATTAACCTTCTCCGCGTGCTTGGCAGATAGTGACCTTGGGACTACTATTCATTTTGTTATTGGAGTTTGGACGATGTTACTAGCGTCAAGGTAAGTATAACAGTGTTAACTTCGATCACGTCCATCAATTTTGTTATTACTTTTGGATCCAAATGGGATATCCGTGGATGTACTGATTTCTAAACACCTAGTGCATAATCGCTGATTATTTACGGGGAGCAAATCACAAAGTGTACATTCGTATTTGCAATAAGACAAATAGAGGACGTCTAGTATCACTCCAAACCAGCTGAGGCAGTGTAGAGCAATGTGACCATGACTGGCACTATAATTTGTCCAATTTTATTCCTCGTGCAAATGTTTTCTTCCTCGCTTACCACAGTTAAAATGGACATCTGGGCACTTTGTGCAAACTCCATACCAGGTGATGTGCAGTCCTACAAACTTAACAAAAGCTGGACTTTGGTTACAACAAGAAATTTACAAAGTTACAATGCATGTGCTGCCTACCTCCGATCGTAGTGTTCTTGCTTGGGTGATACACGTTCCGTTAGTTCTTTTCTTCGTCACTTCATCGTGAGTGGAATTTGATGAGCGGCTACTGTTCAACATATTGTACCATATGGGTAGTCGCATAGTCCTTGATCCTAACGTAGTTGTGCATAATCGAACATGCCAATTTGTACCCCCGCGATCACGCCTACATGTGTGGCCATTTAAATGACCAAATGATGACATCCGATTGGCCATACTCATAACATTCTGTCTATCAGATTAAATGCCTAACACTGGAATGCCTGGAACGGTCATTTTTACCCCTCAGCGCTGCTATATATGCATAATTTCTACATTCGAAAAAAAGTTTTAAAGATGTTTAATGAGTCAATATTTTTATTCGTACTTCATAGTTGTGAAGTTCCACTTCATATTGTTATAGTTTTAAAAACAAATAAACTTTGTGTACCTGCTACTTAGAAAGCTTGCAGGAAGCAGCCACAATGAGTGCACTCCTCTTATTCGGTTTTTGTCTTCCTTTTCAGACGCCCCCGTTATTCGCATTTGTTCGTAGGAAGAGAAAAGCTTTTGTGGTTCTACGATAAGTTACATCTGTCGAGCATAAGTAGTTTGGAGATGAGAATGAATATGATGTTACTTATACTTTTGCTATCCATGAGGCGCGGAATTTCAAGGCATCTCTATTAGTCGAACATCTGACAATGATACATTCAGAGAGGTCAGGGGTGACGGCGAAAACCATGAAATTGTGCAACTGTTTATGCATCTTCCAATGTAGTTCTCATATACAAGATTAGTACGTCGTGAACCCATATAGAGTCCTAAACATCTACGGTTGGTAGGATGTCAACACCGAATGTTTTCAAGGCAAGATCAGTATCAACTTTTTAAGCTAAGCAACGTGTGAAATATGGTGATCTCTCGATAGATTTTGACATCATAATTACTTCCAAGATGCTGGAGCATATACAAATATGTACTGAAGCTGAGGCCAGGAGAGTTGTAGTTGTCAGTTGTCAGTAAAGCAAAGGGGGTTCCTAAGTAGCATGCTTTCATTGGACTAGTTTACATCAAAGGAATTCTGTAGCGATAAACACGGGTGATGTTCCTCAGCGAACTAACTGGCCAGAACCGATTCAAAGAAATAATGGGGTTCCTTCGTTTTGATAGGTTAACTACTAGGGGTGAACCATTTAAGACTGGGAAGTTTGCTTTGTTTTCGGAATTATGGAGTGCATTATTTCGCAAATATCAGCAGTGCTCTGTGCTAGCACAAGACTTCACCATCGCGGAACAATTCTTTCCCACCAAAACCCGCTTTCTTTTGCTTAAGTACATGGCCAACAAACCTGATAAGTTTGGTATTAGATTTTGGATTCTGGCAGAAGTAGACAGTAGAGACCTCGTAAATTATTTTCTATACCACGGAAGGAACAATCTCAGATGCGTGGAGAAAGCGGTCCAAAGACCGTTGTTATGAGTCTTCCGTCACCATTATTTGGGAAGGGCTACAATGTCAAATGTGACAACTCCACATTGGCAGCATTGGGAACAATACCCTCCAAAGAAAACACAAGATTGGTAAGAACTATTCGAGCAAATAGAAGGGAAGTGCCTACGAGTTCCAAGCAAAATAGAGTTGTCTAGTTCAGGTGTTACGAAGAATAAATACAAGCACACACCGACTTCATACCAGTGCAAAAAGGAATAAGAATGTTTATGCATTCAGTTCCTAGCACAGTAACTCTTTCATTCAAGTCTGGAATGAAACCTGAGACTGCATTGCTGTACAACTTTACAGATTATGGAATAAATATAATCAGAAAACCGGTAAGTGCACTTATTGTTTCCAATAATTATTAAGGAAATGGAATTGGTAGGCCATAATCCCTGGATAGTTTATAAAAGTGCGTCTTGAAGTAATAAATGCTGACGTCGACATGGCTGATTGGGATAGCGGAAGAAATGTATGCGAATACGCATGAGATAGGAAGGTGACAACTGGACATAAGTCAAACGAATTAGCCTAATGGGACAGCAGTCAGACTAGTAGTAGTCAGCAGTGTCAGATTGGATAATGTGGTGGCAACACGTAGTGAATATGCGCAATGTATAGAAAAAGACGGTTTGTGGCTCAACTAGGTAAATTATATGCTATAAACTGAGTGGTGGGTAATTTGGAGTACAAACTGTATGCTTGCATTGGGACGCGCAATCTGAATGAAAACCGCCATTCACATTGAAGCGAACCTTGGTTAGTGCGATAAATAAAACCGTAACCGAAGCACATGGAATCCGGATGTGCCCACCAGAAAACACTACCCAATCACGAAGCGATTCGACGAAATTTTCTTTTATTAGGTGAAGTTAGCGGGAGTTGAAAAAGCGACCATTGGAATAATAGTCGAAACTTCTACACCTATGGCTACGGGATTACGACGAGCAACAATTAACACAACTGACAGCCACTGAATGGAGGGTTATTTCCAGTACATGTTGGGTAATTGGATTGCGAAGCGACATATCAAGGTAGACTGCGATCCACATTGCAGTGAACCTTGGTTAGTGTAGTCATTAGGACCGTAGCCGAAGAAGATGGAAATTGGGAGTTGCCAGCCCGAAAATACCGCGCAACCAGGAGTCCTTTCGATATCATTTTCTCATATCAGGTGGAGATAGAAGGCATTAAGGACACGACTATTGAAAAGTGGCCGCAAACAATACCCCATGGCAACCCAGTGTCGAATAACAAAGCTTGAAACAATGATTTTTCGCACAAAGTACATGTGACCGTATTAACCAAGATTCACTTCAACCTGAATCGCGGTCTACATGGAGATTGAGCGTCAAAACGTGTGCTCTAAACGACCCTCCATTCCGTCGTTGACCGTTGTGTCTAGCGATGGCTGTCGTGACACGGTAGAAGGAGGGCTGGAGGTTTTTGCTACTATTCTAATGGTGGCGGGTTTAAGGCCTGCCATCTACACCTAATGAGATAAAATGTTATAGGAACACGTCGTAGTTGCGCAGTGTTTTCAGGCTGGCAACACTAAATTGCAATCTGATTCGGCTAACGTTCTGGTGATCGCATTAATCCACATTAACTTTAATGGGAATAACGGTCTGCATTGTGATCGAGCCTAGTAATCCAAGCACACAACTTGAATATATCCAACACAAAATCCAGTCGTTAACCGTTGTGTTATGCTTTGCCTACCGTGACCAATTAACCAAAAAGGGTGAGGTTTCGGCTGCAATCTTAAAGGTCGCGGGATTCGGGTTACTATCTTCACTTGGTGGGATAAAATGATATCAAAACGCATCGCAGTTGTGCAGGTTTTCCGGCGGGAAATACCCAAAATACATCTACTTCCGGTACGGTCTTATGATGGCATTAACAAAGGATCACTTCATTGTGGAGCGCAGTCCACACTGAGATTGCGCTTCGCAAACCAATTGCGCTACGTGTAATAAAATGATCCTCTATTCAGTCGTGAACCGTTTTGTCAAGCTTTTCTTGTCGTGACAAGGTAGCCAGAGGAGTACAGGTTTAAAGTACTATTCCAATGGTCCCAAATTAAGAACCTGCAATCAACTGCTGAAATAACTTGATATCAGAACGCATCGTGGTTGTGAAGTGTTTCAGGCGCATAACACCCAAATTCCATCTGCTTCTGCTACGGTCCTAGTGATCGCATTAACTGAGGTTTACTTTAATGTGAATCGTGTTCTACTTTATGATTGCACGTCGCAATCCAATCACACAATGTGTACTCCAAATCACCTTCCACTTAATCGATAACCGCTGTGTCAAGTGTTGCACGTCGGGGCCAGATAGCCAAAGGGGCAGAGGTTTCGGCTTCTGTTCCAATGGTTGCAGGTTCAATGCCTGATATCTCCACCTGGTGAGATAAATTGTTGTCGAAATGCTCCGTCTTTACGCAGTAATTTCTGGCGGGCAACACCTAATTTCCATCTGCTTCCGCTGCTGTCCTAGTGATGGCATTAACAAACGTTCACTTCAATGTATATCGCAGCCTACATCAAGATGGCGCTTCGCAATCCAATCACACAACGTGTACTTCTATGGACGCATCAGTTAGTCGTCGACAAGTGAAGAAATATTTAGATATTTTATACTCGACCATGCGAGTCACTCCCATGGAGACGTGATCATGTAGGTGCAACTGTACAAACTTTTTGTGATAATGGTAACAGAGACGGTAAAAATTTATTTATACGTTCATGATTGGCATTGTATTATTCTGTAAATTGCAACATAATAATTGGGCTGTCGTTAGATCAGGACCTGGTTGTAAGGACATAATCGGTCTTCCACATTTTGCAGTCATACCTCAGCTGATAACATATCAAGAATTCCGAATGATCGAGTTGATAATTGGAGGGCAACATCGAGAGATATGATGATCTTCTGAGTTCGTGTGTACGTAACTCAAAGATCAAGCGTGAAATCTTAAACAGAAAAGAGACGACAGTATATGCATAAAATCGTAAAAAGAAGAGACGACAGTACATGCGGAAATAGAAACGTCAGTGTAATGAACAAATCAAGAATGGGGAAATGTGACACTTATCGACCTGCCAATGTGAAGCCATGGGCTGTGACTTTATTTGGTGGCGAATCACATCCGCCAGGTCGCAGTGTTTTAAACTGATGTTTGTGGCATTTTTATAGTGCGAAGGCTTGCCAGGCAAAAACCCACCACGTCCTAAAACACTGCCACTGATCCAATGAATGGCAACTTGTTACTGGTTATGCTTCTTGTTGAGCGTCTATTTGCTCGGTTATTCGCAGGCAACTTGCTTCCCATTTTTCCATTGCTTGATGCTTTATGCGTGTGCCTATTTCGCTTCTTGGTCCTGTCTTGTCCTGACGGAAGGGCTGGATCCAATTGCTAGGTCATGAATCGAATATTTTTTGGATGTGATGTGTTGATCCTCTGCAGAACCACGTGAAGTCTCCGAGGGATATCTACTGAAATAAATTGAAGTGCTGTTGAAGCCCTGAAGGATAGAATACTTTCCCGCAAAGCAAATCGGACATCCTCTCGGGGTAAGTTATAAAATGGGGTAGAAATATAGGCATCCAAGGCCAACTGAACGGCTACAACAGAGTAAAGAGCTCCCGGATGGGTGGCAAGCAAAAGAAGTTTTCCAGTAGCGAAAAATTGCCGAACCCAATTGTTCTGGTCTTGCATCGGCAAGAAAATGTGCCTTCCGAAGTCAGCAGGAGAGCTCCAGATCAGAAGTATCTATATGAGATACTGTTTGGTGAACTGAACGCAGTTGTTCAGGCCTAAGGAAAATTGTATCCTTGCAAGGCAATGAATAATTCGTCCTATCAGTAAGTTGTAAAAATGGCAGATAATCTTCCACCCATATCCAGATGAAGGAATTTCGTTCCTCGTATTGTATTACTGTGGCAAGGATGGAGGATTCCTTGAGTGTTTGGCACCGTATCTGTGACAATCTCGGAAAAATAAGTCGACGAACATAGACAGCCAAACAGACAGACAAAAGAAGTGCATCCGAAACACAATTTATCAATTTTAAAAGTGACTGAACTATTGTACCCCTATAGGATATAATTGTTATTTAAATACCTCATATACATGTGTATCATGTGACGAAATACAACAAGAAGCGAGTAGATCACGAGGCAGTAGATAATGAAAATTGTTCCAAAATAGGAATGAAGCAGGGGCAAAGGGAGTTTGAGTGACCCTAAAGCGCATATGCTCAATCTGTGGGGCCCCAGAGGGAATGAGTTTTGCTGAATATGGAAAAAAGATATTGCTTAGAAGGGGTGACAAGGACAAGTTGCCTCAGTCCTAAATTAGTTGGATTGCAAGAAGTTAATGCAGACCGACACTAGCAACTTAACGTTAACTAAAGGAGGAATGCAACAGAGCACGGGAAGTAAAGCACAGGGTCGGGAAGAATAAGTCCCTATTGAGAATAAGTGGAGAAGCAAACGACGTTCCGCAGGTGATAGTATGATGCATCATCCTTCTTATTATTAATAAGAATGAATCATGCCGTACGTTGCTCATGTGGTAAGGGTTACAGAGAGTTGCGTTAGCAGGACCTAAATCATTTAGATCTCGGAAACCTGAGAGTGCTAGGAAAGCAGTAGACCGTTCAGACGAGACTGGACACGTCAGTGCGTTGATACTAGGCAGACAAATTAATGTGGGAATAAAAGTAGTGCGTGTCATCAGAAAAGCAACAGTTCGGGACTAAAGTAGCTATATGCATACGTAACTAGTATGCCGAGAAAAGCTCTCAGGATGAGGGGCACAGATTATTGGGATTGCTGAGTGTAGATCATTTACGTGTCGGATGTCTGGAAGCAGTCAAAAAGCAGGAGACTGGTCAGACGAGGCCAGCTCAGAGTCGGGCACAAAGAGTTGTCTGTATAAGTGAAGAAGGAATGGAAACAGAGAACGCGAAATGGAAAGCCCGGTGTCAAGAATGAAAAGGCCCTATTGGGGAGTATTGGAAAAGCCTACAAATGTCTCGTTGTATTGTGAACAGACCTTTGGGTCTGCCGGTCCTTCATCGGTAAGGTCTCAGTAGTCGGAAAGCGGGAGACCATGGAGAGGAAATAATGATTCTGGCTCCTACAGCGAAAGCCGTAGTGCTTAGGTCTGATTACTAACAGTGAGCTTCTGCAGAGCTAGACATGGTAGGAATGAAAAGGGATATAATAATAATGATGAGTCCTGACCAACAATGCTCATGAGGTTTGGGTTACTGAGCGTCAGGTCAGCAGAGATTAGATCATTTAGAACTCAGAAGTCCGAGAGAAGTCAGAAAGCACGAGACCGGATAATTCACCGAGTTGATGCTAGGCCGCCAAATTAAGGTGGGAATAAAACTAGTGGGTGTCATGACAAAATGAATAGTTCGGGTCTTAAAATTGATGGATGAATAGCTCACCAAGAAGTCGAACAAGTCTCTCAGGATGAGAAGAACAAGGCGTTCGGTTTGCAAAGCCCAGAAGGTTTACATCTCTGATGTCAGGAAGCAGTCAGAAAGCAGAAGCCTGGTCAGCCGAGGCCAGAGCAGGGCCGGACGCGAAGAGTTAACCGTATAAGTGATGAAGATATGCAAACAAGTAGCGCAGAAAGGAAAGCATAGATCGGGAAGGAAAATGCTCTATTGCGAAGAAGTGGCAAAGCCTACTAAGGCCTCGAAGTGATGTGAGGAAACCTTTGGACTTTTGAGTATGCCAAGCCCTGAACATTAGGATCACAGTATTCGGAAAGTAGGTGATCAGTGAGACGAGACTAGAATGTCGGCTCATAGGGAGAAAGCCTTATAACTGGGGTCGGATACTTACAGAGAACCTCGGCAGACATAGACATGTTAGGAATGAAAGGCGATATAATAATCTGGATGAGTCATGTCCAGCAATGCTCTTGAGGTAAGGGTTACCAAGAGTTGCGTCGGCAGAACTTAGATCATTTAGATCTCGAAAGTCTGAGGTCAGAAAGTAGCAGAGCGATCAGACAAGACCAGAAAAGTCACCGCGTTGAGGCTAGGCAGCCAAATGAAAGTGGGAACAAAAGTAGCGTGTCATCGGAAAAGTAACAACTCGGGACGAAAGTGACTGTATGAACAGGTAGTTGGCATGCCGAGCAAAGCTCCCAGGATGGAGGTCACAGATTTTGGGACTGCAGAGCACCGTTGTGTCAAGCGTTGCCCATCATGACCCAGTGGCCAAAGTGGTAGAGGTTTCGGCTACTATTCCACTGGTCGCGGAGTCGTGAACTGCTATCTCCACCTGATTAGACAAAATGATATCCAATGGCGTCGTGTTTATAAAGTGTTTTCCTACCGGCAACAGGCAATTCCCTTCGGCTTATCAACTGTTTCATTTTTATAGGTAAATTATAAGTACAACAATTTTCTACGTTTTGAAATACTAAAGTTGCATTTTTGCTTGCAAATAATTTTCCACCTTCTTCGCAATATATTAGAAAAATTTAAAATACAAAACGTTTGGGTAAACGAAGACGTTAATTAGGTCTTTTCGACTCTTCTCTCTTGTCCTATATAGGATTGAGAAGCGGTTTTTCTCGTGCTAATCTCTTAGCTTTTGCAGGTTATAGTAGACCAGGCTTTTTGCATATTTTCCTATCCCTTACGGTCTTTGAATCAAATGCACTTGCGCTTTTGCATTTCTACCGCTCTTCTTCTTTGCGGTTCACTTTACAATTAGACGGATAATTCTACGGTTGAACCTGATTTTGTAAATGGGTCGAACCCTTATTCAGAAAACAGGAATCAGATCACCTTTTTTCCACATTTTGTCAGCTCCGGACTTAAGCTTCAGCTGTACATAGTTAAAACTATTCATCGCAACAAGACCCAACCACGCAGCCGCCACACATCTGGAATAATAAATACCCATACTACCCATTTTTCCAACAGTATAGGCTCCCTAATCCGGTGAAATGTGGCCCTTTTTTCCCCAACCTAATGCTAGCTTCGCGACCATCATGCAGCTTCGCCAATACTCTACCTCAGGTAGAGGTAGGTATTTTGTTGCCGATTGTAAGGCACGTGTTTTTATGCATATGACACATAGAAAATATGCAACTATTTGGAGCTGCAATGCTATTTCATTTCAAAGGTAGGGTGTGGTGAAAGCTATATGGTCCTTGTGTTCTGCCAAGTACAGCATATCCTTCTATAATATCTCTGCTCTGCTGCTGCACTAAGACGTGGGATAGTGAGACAATGAAGCAAATCTGTTATTTATGAAAGCTTGGAATTATTCTGCAGTAAAACGCAATCTATTGCAAAATGTCCACTTTCTTTGGAGTCCTTTGTCCTTAAGGAGACCGAGAATCATGATCGTCACATGTGTTAAGTATACAATGTATTCATTTCAAAAAATTGCTGTCCTAGTTCCAATGACCAAGCTCTTTTTCCCGCCACCCATGACTGACACTAGTGTCGTGCTCAACAATGACAGGGCTGACAATTCTCAATGAATCAAGTGCCCCTCAGTTTCGTAGACCTCCTACTTTCAGCTAATAAACACGCCTAGTACACAGTCTTGTTTCTGCTTGGTCATGGGGTAAAACAACTACCTGTAGATCACGCAACACGATTATTACCCTAGATATGTATTGTGGATTGATTACAATGTTGTCTTTTATTTTAACATTGAATACAGTGTCTGATTACTCCTTATTCTTCTCAAAATAATAGTTAACTTGTCATTTCTACGTGCTTAATTGAAGCCCCCAGCATGTAAATCGTCTAACACACCTGTTGTTACTGCTTCCAAATGAGGATTGCAAACGTGTATGGAGCAATTCTTGGAGTGTATGGTTGAAAGCGGATAAAATCTAAGAAACAGCCTTATCTCCGGTGTCGGCCTGTGGGTAAACTCTTCGATTATCATTATGAACAGCGAGATTTCATTACTTTTTGCTGATGCTTTGCGGTGGTACTACAACAAAGAACTAGGGAATAAGGAGTTATAAGACAAAGCGGGGGAATTGTGTAAAATCCAAACGTATTAGGTCTACATACAGATTCAGACTCCTAAAAATTTCCGTAACACAAGGGTCAAAAACATTTAGTTATCTTGCAAGGAAAATAATCGGAACTAGTGCGATAGTAATTAGCTCATTTCTTGAGTAGCGTGCCTACAGAATCCGCTATTCTGAATCGAGATGGAATTTTAATAATAGTACGGATCGGCGATGTGCAATTCAGATCGAACCTTTGAACATCTTTCAAACGGCATCGTGATAGGACTGCTTATCATCGTTAGGCAATACAACACGACAGCGATTGGCGATTTGATGACCAGTAGCAGAAGGCTGTGTGTGTCGAACAAGGTACAATGAACAACAACGCAATTGTGTATTGCGACTAACAAATTTAATGTTTAACAAGTAACGTAGGATGGCCAGAATGAGAATCACATGTTGAAGAGAAAACACGCTGATAAAATGAAATGCTGCTCAGTGGACCTACCGTTGTGTCCATACAGATGCATACAGAAAAGAGCCAAGCTCGATTGCATAGGTTGATGCTGTTTACGCAGCTTTCGACACAACATGTCGGCTTATGATGTACGCAGGCTGTATCTCATGACGTAGGTGGATTAGGGCAACGCCAAGGCATTTTTCAAAACAGTTAAACTGGGGTGGAAACGAAGCAATTTGAAACGACGTTCTATGACCGAATCATGAGGACAGTAAAAGTTGCGCCGACATTCTAGCCAACTATATTGCATGGCCAAATTGAGCTAGTGACCTATCAAATTCGTGTTGTGACAGTTGCAGATGATGGTGGCATACGTGTTTGCAGTTCTTCAAAATCCCGTAGGTCATTAGTGGTTTGTCACTTTGGCGCCGTTACTGACCGCTGTACAATCTTAAAGTTCACAGCCTACTTTTATTTGGAAGGTGGAACAACCCATTGACCTTCTTGCCGGCTCTTCGCTGTGGAGTCTCAAGTGCTGTAAGATCGTTCATGTGCTAGGGCTGCCAGGACTGGATTGCACGTACCACATGAGGCCGCAGTATTTGTTTAGCAACTGCGAATAGACAGACGGATAAAACCGCCCGATTTACCTCCGCATCATGCCAGTGGGTTAGTTTTCTGTTCCTGACGTCATCATAGATTGTTCTGAGCATCTCAGATCAGCGTGGGTGACTTTTAGCATTTTACGGTTTCCAAACCTGGATATGATCTTCGGTTGGTGATGATTAGGGGCCGCCTTGAACTCAGACGAAGAAAACTAAATCAGATTTTGGAATGTCTATCCATCCGCCCTAGTCAGTTCACACTGAAGTGTATTGTGATCCACTCGTTTGGCGACCGTCTGCCACATGTTATCATTGGCAGCGAAAAGCAAGAAATCGGGGACGATCAGAAGAATTAGCTTGTTGATGTACACGAGTAACAGACTTGGCCTTTATACTGATGCTTGTGGAACTCCACAAACGAGATGAGTTGAGGCAGACAGCGCACGTCAAACTCTAACCTGTTGTTCCCCATTCTGTTAGAAACTCTTGGACCACCTGAAAATATGATCACTAACTCCATAGCTTTCCAGCCTTTAAAACAGAATTTGATGGTCCAAGCGGTCGAAGGCTTATTGGAAGTCGAGTTAACTGACTTCGCGTTCAATCTCTTTGTCGGCCATCACGGCCCAACTACCGCACGCAAGCATTAGATTGATTGTGCATGAACGGTGTTGTCGGAAACCATGCTGCCCCGGTTATATGACGGTGTAGTGTTCTAGGTAGTCAACTAAAGCCTCAGAGATATTGGCCTCTATCAGCTTCGCAAATACAGGGAGGGTGACCACTGGGTTCCGAACGACTGCCAGTTTCGAAAAATAAAATGATAAGTCCATGTTTCCACATGGTCGACACCATTTGTTTATGCACGCTTGTTTCGAAAAAAACGAGTTGATGGCGCCGCCGGCATTGTTGCTGCTACATCCTCAGGCAAATGTCCGATTTCGGGGTAACTAGGTGCGCAGTGAAAGCAGTTTGTTCAACACGGATGTGGTAGTAAACGCAATGTTGCTAATTTCTGAAATTGGGGCGATGGATGTGTGTGTGTAGTACTGGCATAAGTCTCCTTGGATTATGAAGCATACTGCCTCTGCAAAGAAATGGCTGCTCTGTGCCAATCCGACTGTCATGCTGAGTTGGAGGATACCGCGTCACACTTCGAGAGTAAGCTTAACATGCGTATATGGGAACAATTTATGTTTGACAACTTTACAATCCAAGTATTTTGGTGAACCAATTTGTCCTCTTGGATGAGCGTATGGCAGTGTTTGTACAGGATCAGGTATTCGCTATAGCTTTCCAGATAAGGACGGGTTCTGTATGCGTACTAAACTGTATTCCTTAGTGCAATGATTTTGGGAGTTCCGCTTCTGGTGAATTTCGATGGATTTATAGGGCAAACCACTTAGTTGCTGATGCAGTTGTAATCAGCTTGCCGTAACGTCCAACATACTGAATCCATGCGCTGTCAATCGCTCATGGTAATCATATCACACAATGTTGCGGTGTAGTATAATACTTGTTAGCTCAGTGTGTTCTTCCGGATATTTAGATTTGTACACATAAAGCATTGGGACATGATAATTAGCCCTACTATAGTGTCTAATAATGGCCTGTCAATCAAGAATTCCGCATTTGTAAGTAAGGGGTCTGGTACTGAGGTTTGCTTATCAGCTTTGTACCTGGTAGGTGAGGTGATGTGATCGTGTGGCGGAATACTTACGGTAAAGTCTTGCAGTTTAGCCTTAAATGTTTTGCTGGAGGTAGCGGTATCGTCTAAGTCGTACACGTTAAAGTCGCCGGAGGTAAGAACATGGTTGTAGGTTGGGAGAAAGCTTTGATCATTGAAAGCTGATGCCGATATCAGGAGGAAATCCACCCTGAAATGGACGCTAAGAAGCGATAAACGACAGCCCCAAATCATTTGTCGTTACATCTGGGACGCAAACGTTAAGCGCCTCCGGATCATTAAGTGGTTTGCGTTAAGCTTTATAACGTTAATACATGATTATACCGTCTCCCATGGTGGGACGATCGTTTCGACAATGTCATTTCCTTAAGTGTCATCACGGTATTCGTAATCTCTGAGCGCAACCAAGTCTTGGTCATGGACGTAAGATCCCAAGCGTCTGTTACCTGACGCAAACAAAAATCGGCACTTTCTATTACGTCTTGGGCGTTGGTACAAATTCGAAAATATTTTCCGCTCTCCTCAGAGAACCGAAGCAGATGCGTTTGGGATAAGACATTGTGTCGAAACTTGTGCGATCGGCTATTAAAGGTTTGCCTGAAGAGTCTTTGGCCTTTGTATTTCGGTTGGGTTATAAGGCTGATCGCGGCTGTCCTGTCCCTGATATTCATCCGTGCTTAATTGTACTCCTTCGGAGGTTGCGGTTGCCATTTGATCAATCCTTTCACATAAAAGCACGGGATGAAAACACCAATTTTCACCCTAGTGAGTCATCAGCCACCCGCAGCCGTGGACTCACAGAGTTTAACCGAATTCCTGTGGAGAAGCCTTGTCCCTAGCCCAGACTGAAGCATTATCTTCATCAGCCTGAAACAGTTCACTTTGTAGATGGGGTTCACAGAAATGTTTTTAACCGATTAACCCTGTCCTTCTTGTAGAAGTTTCTGGCGAATGTAACTCCAATGCTCCCGGTCGTGTCTCCCTTTACCTCGTGGGATGATGTTTAAAGAGCGGAAACATTTTAAACAATAAGCATCCGTGTTTCACCGGATGTACAAACTTCCTCTCTGTTATTATTCGCTTTTGAACATTCGTACCAAGGGATTTATGGAAGTATCTTCACCTCATTTGATGAGTTAGGGAACAGAATCGATGATATTTGAACGGTCTTTGTGTCGCCAGCGGAACTCAGTGTCATCCGGAGGAGTAGAGTTTCACCTCAGTACCCTGAAGTTGGGTGACGTGTAACTCGTCGCAGCACCGTAGAGTAAACCGAAGTACCAACGGAACAACAAATGGGATGCTACTGTTTACGGTCGTCTATCAGCTTCCCATTCATTGCACCATATTGGGAAGCTAGAACTATGTTAAACACAACAGCTGAAGTATTGGTGGTTTTGTAAGTATGTAATTTTTGTAGAAAGTAGCAGCCACCACTAACCTTTTCATAGTAATCCGCCTCTAGGGGGAATCGAACCCCGGACATATGCATTACCGGTCCTCTACTCTACCAACTGAGCTACCGAGGACTGCAGATCAGGTGCGCAATTTAATACATGACCTCTGTTTGGTTCGCGACGTATTGTCAAAAAGCTCACAGTATCTGTCCTGATGTTTCAGATTGACTCACTCACTCGTCATTTTCCAATAAATCGAATTATCTGTCTTTCAGATGTTCCAAGGGCGATGGCAAACTTGGAGTATTGGTGGTTTGGTAAGTAGGTAATTTTTGTAGAAAGTAGAAGCCACGATTAAACTTTGCACAATAATCTGCCTCGAGGGGGATTCGAACCCCAGAAATACGGATTACCGTACCGGTACTCCGTAATCGAATCTGGATTTTTTGGACGACCCAGAGCTTGTTCTATGAAAAGCAGTAACACATTTGATTAAATAACCAAAATGCGTTAGGATTTTAGGATTGGTTTTGTGCAAGCAACAGTAATAGCAGCTAGAATTGATGTAACATTGGTACGCAGAAAATACATTCAAGTTGGTTCAGAAAGATAAAGGAAATTAGTTCGATCCGAATGAGTGCAATGTAAATGTGCTATCAAAATATGAAAAATTGTAACTACGTCAGCCTGATACAGTTTCCGAAAAATTCAACCTCGTTCAACTTTTTGGTATGATATTGGCTCTACCGCTACCGGCTTTCGTCATCACAATTTTGTCTGTTACCTATTTAGGTTTAACACTGAAACACAACAGTCATGACAAAACATCTGAACCGAACGAAAAGTTTTGATGGATGTTGTTATCACGTACGTATCTCACTTGCTGAGTGGTAAATCGGTTTCTCAGTACCGGGTATTGCAGTTTCTACTTCCACGCAGTTGGCGCTATATTCAAGAATTAATTAAACTATTGCTCATTTAATTTAATCTGATTTGCCTGCAGAATAAATTCGGTTTTTCCGTTGTTATGAATCATGACCACGGCATTCTAATGCTAGCCTTCATATTTCAAAGCTGCTCTTTTATGCCTACATTTTCCTAAATAGCAAATAAAATTGGTGATAGCTTAGGCAGATATGCAAAACGAACTTAAGCAAAATAGTTAAAAAATATCGTTTTTGGGAGCAATTCCCATGACACAGTCGAATGGGTAATGAGTGTTCGGTTGCGTATGCATTTGAGAGATTAATTCCATTCTGACAAGCTCCACTTTATTCTGAGGTTAGAATCATCCGATTAGGCATTTTTGAAGTATGCGTTCCTCTACGCAAGAACGACTTGAAAACTGTGGATTAATCAGTTAGTGCTATTATGGGATAAAAATGGAACGAATCGTTTCGCGTTCACATACCAATACTGATGGCAAATTGTTTTATCTTTGCCGATCTTCCCCAAGGTTGTTGAGACATTAGGAAGTGTGCGTTACCACAAATACGCCTTATTAAAACGAGGACGCCATCTTCTGGTGGAGTATTCGACAAGTGAGTTGAAGCACATGTAAATTTCATAGTTCACGCAAAGAATCTTTCTTCTGTTCGCCATCACATAACTGTCGTTTTAGGCAGTACGGCCTGTACTAGGTTTGAGTCTGATATAAGTCAAAATACAATTTCCCACTAGCCTCATTCTCTTCTTAAACTTCAGTACAATAGTTCCAAAATATGGTGAATTTAACAGCCAAAATACCTATCTCTCCACCATGGTTTGCTACAGCATTTTAACCTCATTCGTTTTATTATGATTTCGCCGAACACCCACGGATGTTATCGAGTGGTTCATAAAGACTTTGTAGAGATAAAAGCAGACATAAGTCGTTTTGCACAGTTCATTTGTATCAATGGTTTTAACGTAAACACTCGTTACGCTTATGTGAATATGCCTAAATTGTTCACGATTATATGATCAAACTTACCTTTGCTCAACAGATCATTGAGCATACCAACGATCGTCCAAGACACGACTTGACCGTTACTATGAAGTGAAGAAGCAACAAAATCTTATCTTTCTTTAACTTTAACTTTAGTCTACACACCACAAGCGTACGGATGAAATGTTTGGAGCACAAATGCAGTTAGCTGGTCTAACAATCGGCAACTATTTTCTTAGTTACTTAACAATATATCCAAGTATGTGTCCTGACGACCGTACAGTCTAGGAAGCAAACTGACGAGGTTTCTTCGTGGCTAAACACCTTACCAAAGGTCTAGAATGGCGAGAAAATTTCGCTTCGTTCAGTTAGATCTCCTCGGTCACACGTATTCCCGGATTACAAGAAATCTGCCCATAACCTTTAAACGCTAGTGACTTATATCGCTAAGCTCTGCTTGACGTCAGCTTACCTATGCGAATAAAAGCTCATAGTGATATACAGCGCTTCGCCTACCAATGCTTCACAAGTTTCAGGCTTTTCAAAAAGCCGGGTTATCTTCTATATCTACGAATAAATTTTGCCAGAAGTATGTTTGTTAATCAATACTGCTCTTCTTAATAAATTAGCAAGAATATGACAACCATTTCCTGATTTCACACGGGCATAATTTTGTTGCGAATTTGGAAACCATCCATTACTTACAATTCGATCTGCTCGCAGAGACAGGCGTAAGCTCAACTTACTGCGACGGCTAACAGGCGGTAACTAACCATTAAATCACGTAAGTGCGGCGTCCAGGACATAATATTTATCACTAGAAAATAAGCCGACTCACGTCAGTTTAAATATGAGATTTACGCAGTTGGCAAACCTCAGCAAACATTGACATTTGATTTCTCTACTTGCCATGCACATTTCTCGTGTTGTCTACCTGGGAAATAAGCCTCAGCTGATTTGATAAATTTTGTGAGAGCGAATTTCAATGTTCTCATCCGCCATTTGCCATCTGAAATAAGGCGAGTAGGCCAAGATTTGACGAAAAGGTTTTTGATAAAGCGAAATTTTCAGTTATACATTCTTGCTGTTCCGTTAGGCCCAAACTGAAAATAGTTAAAGCACTGCATTTAAAATTGTTTGCGTACGTCAAGATTCGATGAAGTCGTTCTTTGCTGATTTAACCCCCATACTTGGAATGCTTGCACAATGGCATAATCTGCCGTACATTAATGAAGGACTTTGCTCACCATTTTATTCCAGAATCATAACAAGTTGGCTACAGCAAGTGTTACGCTCTTTCGAAATAGACATCATAACATGTAGTGATACCATGGTGACCCATCTATTAACCTTAGTTATACTGTAGTTTATTCAAACTTAACACTTTTCAGTGTGACGATCAGAATAATTCAGATTTCGGTTACCTACAGGACGATGGTGTTCGGCTATCATGCATCTAGCTTTAAGCGATTAGTGAGAACTAAACGAGAGTGGTTGAAATATTTGCCACTACGGGATGTCCCTCACCTACCACTATAATTAAATAAATAGTGTATTACTCGACTTTGTGAGACACAGAACGATTACGTGGTCTGGTCATATTGTACAACATAGTCACATGGTAAAAACTTGACTAGATGTAACAATGTTTCCTCTGAAGTGTTGTATGTTTGCTATCAATTAAAGGTAGTGAAAGAAAGAGCTGCTATTAAGAATAATTGTACGAATCGTCATCCATGGAACAATGCGAGGTAGTCCCTCGAGTGGTTACATTCGCACTTCCACGTCTCACCTGGCCATGTGCCGTTGGGTTTTAAGGCAGATAAGTCTCACTATTTTGATTCGTTATGTTTTTATCGCTGTTTAGCTGCAAATATATGCAAAAGGCTCTCATCACATTGACACTTCCTTATTGACCACCTTTACAAGCAAACAAGTTATCATGGGGTTGATAATTTTGCCTCTGTCGTGTGCAATAGTTTTCTCGACAGCTGCATATTTCGAGGCAATCCCGACACGGTCCATACTCCCATGCAGCTATTTCGAGTGCATCATTTGTATAATGCACCAGTGATTACGTAGAAATTCGCCTCGCGTGGGTGTACCAAATAAGTATAAGCTTCAGTCTGTCCCCTCAGGGGATCAGCCCATGAGTGGGCAATAAGGATAAAGAAGAAATCAAACAAGAAATAACTAGAGCTGGGAAGAAAGAACGGTAACGATAAAAGAGCGATAGAGGTTAGTTCAATTTAAGCTGGATATAGAGGTCATATAAAACAAATAAACATCCAAAATCTTCATTAGAAGGAGTTCTAAGAGAAAAAGGACCATGGCTCCAACAGTTGTTGATCATCGAAAGGAGAGGTTGGCTGCGCAATTTCACTGTACGTAGCTGTGACGGGAGCTGCCGATACCAAGTTCGTTTTCTATAAAGTCGAATAAATGATAGTTAGTAGGGTATGATACGTGAGAAGCTCTATATAATAAAACTTTGAGACTAATTTCCATATAGACTATCGTCATAAAAGTGCTGAGCTGGGGAACAGGAGAGCATAAACTATAACCTGCAAGATTGGGTCTAACGGAGTGAATAATACATTGTGTGATCCATTATTAAACATTCTCTGGTCCTTGAATAGGTAGCTTCTGGGTCGCTTTCTGTCGATTAAACAGTTTAACCATGTTCGGTAATAGCAGGAATTGAGTAGGTTCAACAACTGATTGAACGATAATCGGACTATCTAATCATGAGTGCGGCAGTCGGTTACAGATGGCTGAGTAAGCTTGTGCAAAGTTGCAATGTGAACTTTTGTTAGGGCAGAATAAATTCACGGTTCCTTAACTTGTATTCATCAACCTTGCAAAAATTCAACCGTGTGCATGAGCTGAAGTTGAGGTTACGTATCCGTTTGTAAAAGAAAACTCATTTCAGCTTCAGTCTTCGTAACCATAGACGAACAATGAACAATGATATATTACAGGTAAAAATGCGATTGCTTTACAAGCCCTGTAGGATGGTTGAAGTGAAAGCAAACATAAGTGTAAAACGTTAATTTAAGCTTCTAGCAATTCAGATGCCCTGCTTCATTAAAACGTTTAAGAATGCGTATTCAATTGTTACTGTAGAGTAATACGGGGAAGTAATATGGGGAAGATATATCTTAAGAACAAAACCAACGACAACGCTTACTTGTGGGCCGCTTTCTTTGACTGATGTAATTGATGAATGCAGTTGTAGTGTATCCGAACGATATTCCACAGCAACAACGTGTAAGTAGTAAAGCACAACAGTTGAGTATGAGCACCGTTGTTTTGCGGTTGATCGACGTAGACATCGTTGATTATATAGCTTAATGTAAATGAATAAGCGAATCATCCAGACATCTTTTGAATACCGTTGGGGTGGGGGAAGAAACAACGTGTGTGGGAAGAGCATCCCAGTGTTGACACACACGAAAGGAAAAGAAATTCCGGCGGCATTCCAGCCGGTACTCCTCACTTAACGTCGATTGGGTCAGCGATGTTGCCGCGAACTCATTCAAATGTCGTTGAAGCAAGAACTTACCTATCCAACCTAGCACTGGGTATTAAGTTCCACAACACTGCAACTTGTGAAGGAGGATACGGTGGTTCAAACGGTCAAAGGCATTTTAGAAGTCCAGATATACTTCAGTAACACCTACTCCCCCTGTCGACGGTCTCAGTCCCACTGGATCCAGCAAGCAACAAGTTTAAAGTGCAAGATCGGTTCTTGCGGAATCCATGTTGTTCTTGTGCCATGATATTGCGTTATTCCAAGTAGTTCATGAGCGCTTCGGCAGCAATCACTTCCATGAGTTTGGAGAGCACCGGAAGGAATGTTATCGAGCAATATTTGGCCGGATCTGTACGAATTCATCCGTTAAGGATTGGAGTGACGATGCACTGCTTCCACCTTGTTGGCACGCGCATCTCCTCGAGACATCGTTGGAAAAACTTGCAGTGGGCCCGCCAGGTTTCCTACAGCTAATTTTGCCTCCTTTGGAGGAATATTATCAACTCCGGGAGTGGTATGCTCACGCAGGGCAACTAGACTTTTCACGCCATCCGCAGTGGTAAACATGATGCGGCTTAGTTCAGATGGTGGTACAACGATTGAGAACAGTGTATGCGGCCAAGTCGTGCTCTGGAATTTTGGGGCTAATTGTTGACATAGGGCGTTGGCCGCCTCGATTACGATTTGTGCGAGTCCACGTAACGTGTGTATGACGCAAATTCCTCGCAGCTATTTGCGGAGCTTTTTCACGTGTCTGTACAGGAGCTTGGGGCTTGAGAGGAATTTCTCAGCTAGGTTCTGTTGGTGCGGTACTTTATCTTCGCGTACAAGGTTTACTGTGATTCCTTTGGATAGTGTAGGCTTCCCATGTTTCGACAATCGGTGACCCCTTGTATCTTCGCCAGAGTAAATTCCTCGTGAAGATACCATTCCGTGTCCTGCTGCGTATGAATGATTTTACCGTGTTTGCTCGCGAAGATAGTTTCTTTGAAGTATTAGTTACTAGTGTGTTGAATTGGTAAGCAAAATCAGACCAAGCGACATCGGGGGATCGTTTTGCTAGAAATGCCCAGTTTGTAGCATTTATAAGTTTGATTAGAGGGCTGTAATTTGTTATGAGCTGACACTCCTCGGTGTTTTCAGAGGAATACTCTGCATAACATACTTAATAGAACATGCGCGTTGCATGGTTGCTACAGCCTAATGGAATCTCTATCGATATCGTTTCGAATATATGCTCTTCGTTAGTGAATATGACATCCAGGACACCGGGTTTGTTTCCCGTCCTGAATCTTGTGGGAGATGTGATGTGATTGTAGAGTGGTAGTCCGCTAATTGTCTCCTGTACTTCTATTTTGAAGTGTTCGTTGATTTGGGCTGAGATTTCTATGGTATGAATATTGAAGTCACCAACCAGGAGAAGTGGTTGTGCGACTATGAGAGAATGGTCTTCATTGTGGTGTCTAGACTGTTGTCCATTTACAAAATAGCCGACGGAGGGTGATATACCACACCCAACAAAAATGCATCCCCACGGCATAGGTGAAGATGGCACCAAGGAGCATCGAGAATCTGAACCTCTGGGTCATTGGTGAGATCAAGGTGTAGTTCGATGCGATTATAAAGTAGTACTCCACCTTCTCTACTTGGTCGATAGTTGCGTAGATTGGATATCCCAGGTAGTGCGGTTTCTACACCTGTGATCACTTAGCTTAACCAGGTCTCGGTTATCATAACGAGGTTCCCTGATATAGCGGCCTGATGCAGGCGAAACCCCGTCAGTTTGCTTAAAAGAGCTTGTGCTTTGGTATAAAAAAAGAAGGTGATTTATAGCTTAGAAGGTTGCTACTAGTTTTTTTGAACTGTCTTAGGCCCGCTAGAATGGCTTGAAATAACTCTCTGCACCATATGATCAGATTCATGATGACCTGATGGTCACGCACCTCCTGTGGTGTCTAGCCGAATGCTATAACGGCTGTTAGATCAGTCTCTGTGATGGACTCTGCAACAACGGGTGTTCCCACTGAGTTGCTTCTCTCCATGGAGTAACCAGTAGCTTCTGGTCGTAAACCTGCTGACTTTAGTTGAATTTCTGTTGGCAGTTTGTTCCAGAAGTTACCCCAGTTCTCTAGAACTGTCTAAAAAGTTAACCCAGACGATAAGACCAACTTCAGCAACCTAAGACCCCACAATTTGTAATTTGGTAACACGGGAATCCTTGTCAGGGAAGTAGCAATGATATTTTCTAAAGACAGGACCTCACGAATGTATCGTCATTGATCCAGGCAATGTGCCTGAGTTTCTTCAGGATGTGAATTTTGAGACTCGGGAAGCTATGAATAATGACGGTTTCAGCTCGTGTTTTCCACTTCCCTTTTGACTGTTCATATCGTTTGAACGTTCTATCCACGGAATATCCGGTTATATACGTACTCTGTTCCGTGCTCTGTGGTGTCGATTTGCAGCGAGCAAAATGGATTCCGTTTCATCCGCGGAATGTTGTGTTACTCGAAGTAGTCGTGGCTCACCATAGTGTAAGGAGTTTGGGTGTCCTGCGATGCGTATCAGTGTAGTGGGTACATCACGCATGCTGACAGCACTACAGATGGAATCCCACTGATTAAGATCGCCTATCAGTTTACCCCTTATGGTGTTGGATTTGGATTCCGGAATGTTAGTTCACACAAGACTTAAATCAACATGATTCCGCCTTGTGGTTCGACACTTAAGAGCACTAGGTTCTTTTGATTTGTAGTTTCGTGGATCGCACTGTAGATAGCGATCCATGTTGGGGCGAGGTTTTGTCCTCTACGGTAATTGGGGTCAAAAGTGTGTTTGACGGCGTTTTCTTAGAAGCAAGCGCTACTTAGGATGTCTAGTTATGCTTTACCATGGGCTTGCTGGAGTTTCGTGTTTCCAGTAAGTCAACTGAACTACTAGTTACTAAACCCTTGGAGAACGTAGAGCATTGATGCTCAGTAATTTACATCATTCGTGATATCTTGCTAGCGACGATTCACTCATTAGACTTTTAATAAATGACCGTTGCAAGCGTTTCATTGATAAGAGATCACTCTTACGCATGTGACTGTATACCATCTGGTAGTATTCCAAACATGAGCGTACACATATCAAATATAGAGCTAGCTTGACTTTGGGTGAGACTATTGAGTTGTTGATTAAGCTTAAAACGCGTCTTGCCTTTGATAACTCCTGTTAGCGTGAGTTAAGAAGTCCAGTAGTTCCATGCAGCTTAAGCCTAAGTCACGGACGAACAGAGTGGTAGAGACTGATTCACAAATAAAGTTAAATTTCCTAGTGGGATGCTACATCTATGACAGGGTACACGGCACTTGTGCCCTTGGAACTTAATTAACTAATCAGTTGATCAGAATTCAAAGGAATTCAGATCCGCTTGAATATTTTGCTGATTATCTGCAGATGTTCTGTGGGAAATGTGTAGACAATTTTCGTGTCATCTGCACATAGAAACGGTTGACCAGGTATTCTTTTAACGAAAACATTGACTTAGAAGAGAAACAGTGTGGGACCAAGTACGTTACTTTGCAGTACTCCACTCGTTATTACACGTGGTCGTGATTCCAGGTTATTTAGTAAAACAGTCTGCATGCGACCCTATAAGGAGTAAACCAAGGCAGGAGTGAATCACGGACTCCGAATGACCTAAGCTTTAACAAACGTTGCTTATGTAGTACGAAATCGTAGGCTTTGTGCATATCAAGAAAGATGAACAGCACCGACATTTTGGCATTTACAGCGGAAGTAATGTGAGTTAGGAAGTCTAACCGGTAGGTGTTATATGAGGGTTTACTCATAAATTCATGTTGTTGGTCACTTAGGAGTCTGTGTGTCATACGATAGTCAACGAGATACTTTGCTTACTCATTCAAATACTCTAGAATTGATGGAAGTTGGATTACTGGTTCCATAGCCACCCATTTCGTTTCGTGCACTGCCTTTGTGTTGTGGGCTGATGATAGAATGTTTCCATTGAGGTGGGAAGTGACTATTCGTTAGGAAGATTGATCCTTTTAAAAAGTAAAATGGGAATGTCTTCACCGCCGTGCGTGAATAAAATTGGAGGAACGCCTTCCGGTTCCGCAAGAGTGTCGAACAGACTTTAAGGCGGAGTTAAACTCTGCGATATTTACACTTATCTCCAACAGAATGCTGTCAGTGTCATTAGTATGATTGCTGTCTACAGGCTTGGGCGCGTTAATAAATGAAAATTGGGTCCATGTTATTTACATCTTTGTGTCGGATCTAGATTGGGGTTCGGTCAGTAAGTGTAGGATTTCGTGACTGTAGCAGTTGTGTGAACGCGGGTGTCTTACGCCATTGAAAATTGTCAGACGCGCTTCAGTTGTATGTCTTAGCCTGTTTTCTGTAGTGAACTTATTGTAAAGACTAGTTATACAAATGGACATGCAGAAGTCATCAGTCTTTTTATGCTTTGCTCAAAGTTTGAGTAGCTTGCGACATACTCTTGGTGAAAATTGGCAGGTGCTTTTCTTCAATAGAACTAACATCCTTTTTAATGGCGCGTGTATGTCGAAACATGTTAAAAATTCTGTCAGCAACTCTGACACAGACACTCCGACATTTCTGGTAAGGAAAATATCCAAATTGAGGGACCAGAGAAATCTGGAGCATTGAGGCCAATAGATAGATTGGATGGCGCGATATGATATTGTACAGTTTCCATGGTTCCAGGTAGAGGTAACACGGAGCTTAACAGTATTAACATCACTGCCTGGGAATTTACCCAAAACAGTTACATAAACACATGAGAGGTCAGCAGTGAATATCCAGGCTGTTGTTGATAAGTGTGTCAGAGGTAACTTGTTGTGTCCAACCTGTTGTACCGATACTTGCTAAGAAGGCTGCGCAATTTTGAGGACCGAAGATTGAAGCCCACGACACTTCCGGCATGATTCCAGCCTACAAAGAGATCGAGGTAGTTAAAGAATGTCCTTATCCAAACGGAGTCAGCAACTGAGTACAGATGAGAATCAGACAATTCCTCCATCCAGAAGTCTTGTGAAATGTAAATAGAACAGCACCCACCCTTACCCGTTAGACGACTTTTGCGAATTAGTTTAGAACACAGTAGTTGCATAGGCGTATTTGGAGTTGCTTCACTACACCAATTTTTAGTAATGAGCAGCAGATGAGAGTAAACAAGTAAAACTATGGATTGAAGCTTGTGTGTTTTGTTAAGAAAAGAACGAGCGTTAAAAAAAGAGTTGAAGACCATTTCCAGGTCTAGGAAATTCTAATGTGGTCCCCCGAAGTTGCTGTAGTTCATACTGAATCACGGGTGTGGGTAGATTTAATTGCATTAGCTAGAGACTAGAGATCTTCTTGGGTGGCCTAGCCACTTCAGGAAAATTTGAAACCTTTGGGTTGTCCCCTGTTCGTAAACCATCGCCGGAAAGTTGTTGACTGGAGTGCTAGTCCCGACCGGATGCCATAAAAACTGATTGTGGTTAGACGAGTATATACCATGAGAACCCTCAGTTAGTGTAACGAACACCTGGAGGTGGAATTCTGTTTGCGCATAACAACAGCTTGACGACCGGAGCTACATCTGGGTAAAGATGCTTTGTTAGAGTCAAGGTTGATTCCCGTTATTGGTTTTCCGTTGAATAATATTTAGAGAGCAAACTAATACCCCATATTCTGGAAGATAATACTAAATTCACAGTTTTTCTTATATAGAGCTTGCCGTTATTTAAATTTTGCTTCCTACTCATAATGGACTTGCAGCCTAAATATCATGAGGTCAAAATGCCAAGTGGCGATTTGGTAAGCATAATTTTAATACCACAATCCTAATATTGCACAATTTGCCAATATGTCTAGAATGTATGCTGTCACAAGCGTGTACATCATGCAAAAGTTACTTGTGTGCGTTTGTATGTGCTGTTTCTCGTTAAGTCAGGAGACAAATTAATTATTTATTTAGCCAGTCTATATTTTCTGAAGCTGGTAATCCATCCCAGGTTAAACACCATCTAAAACTTTGAAAAAGGACAGTGCTAGTTATAAGTAAAATATTAAAAAAAACATGTCGCTCAGAAAAAGTAATTAGCATAAGGCAGTCGAATCTAACTACCAGAGCACTCAGCCTATATAGGTCTAAATTGCTCTCAACAATTTATGCGCTACCTAGTTTTGTACCTCGCTACAGACGTAACAATTTCAAGCACACGTATCTTTTTTCATTCTGTTCATGCTCACTTGTCAGCAAATGATCGATACTAAAATGAATCGTTGTTGAAGGTTCCGTGCTTCGAAAACAAGGGTATTCATGATGAATCGGTATTTATTTAAATATTTTAGTTGGTTATTCTTAACTCTATTTTCCAGATAATGAATAAAACGTCCACATTTTAGCTCCGTATGTAAGAGTTTCCTGACTGCTTTTGGCGTTTGCAGAGAAAAGTCAGTTCAATTATTTCATAATTGAATGAGCGTTCTACAAATAGTGATGAGAAACATCTGTTTCATTTTCCTGTTATATTCGCTTGCAGTCAGACAATTATAAATCGAGACTGGATCATATTTAATCAGCAGAATTATGTTAAACGTAATCGTTGATCACGTTACTTAGCCATGTTATGAATAAGCATACGCATTCCGTCAGTGTTTACCGTGACCAGACCGGATGTCCTCATAGGTTACCATTTAATGTCCGCCAAACTGAATATCCAAACACTGGTCGGCTGACTAACGGTCACTTGTAGACGATATGATTTCTGCGGGCAGATAGATTGTACGGTGCTTTCGCAGCTGACATTATGTCACTTCATTTGGGTGATCGGTGTACTGAGGTTTTCAGCCGGAGCGTTGTCTAGAAGCATGACAGCAGAATGCTCATCGTTTTGAGCACAAGTCTGTGTGATGAAAACCAGCGAAGTTATTTGACCTGGCCTTATTCTTTTTACATTGGTGCCACTAACATAACCAAGAAAAGGATAATCTCTGTTATTTGAAATATTGAATGTTAGCAATGCGTCTCAATACTACTCAAAAGCAACGCAGAGTACTAGTCGAGTTTCTTAGTAGCAAGAGAAGCTAATGCTTTAACCCTTGCCAATTAGGATAATTTGGGCAGTAAATTAAAATAAGTACAACTTCCAAACCAACTGCATTAAAAACGTCAAAACATAGCAGATTTAAATGACCACATAATGTAAGAGAATTGTACACTCAAGTGTTACTTATGCAAAACGACTTAACAAATTCTTCAACAAAGCTTATTTTCAAAAATAGCCTTTAGGCAACTGAATTAATTGAGATGTGTTATTGACTATTTATGATAAGGCATACTGGTCTAGCATAGTTATGGGAGCATATGACATTAGTACATGATTCATGGTTTAGTAATAAACATGAATGTTACCCTAAACTGGAATGCACATTATCAGTGCAATCAAATAATGCAGAATACATGTCCCAGCTTCGTCGCAGGAAGATACCGAAACATAGTTTTACGACACTGCAGCACTTCACAATAGCAGGTGTTGCATCATTATTCATTGACAATGGAGCGATGACTGTAGGTAATACTTTGTTCGAAGCGTTTTAATTAACATGTCGCAAACTTCAGTTCAAATATATATCTGTGTTATATCTAGTGCCTCGTCAGTTCGCTTAGCAATAAAGTTGAAAAAGAACCTTCGCCTACCTGTATCTGTGATTACAGATATGATTCCGTCTTCGTTGCTGTCTATTCAGGCTTGTGAGGTAAGATGCCATAGTCTCTGTGAGTACTGAAATGCCTGACGCAAAAAACCGATTGACGGTTAGAGTTACATGGTCTAATTTTCCATGCATATATATCCCTAAATATGAGTACCATTAGTGACGTAAATCTGTTTTAAATCCACACCAGCACATGATCAGCACAGACATGGAAGTACGGGTGAAACCTTTCGAAGCAGGTCCCCTGGAGACGAATCCACGTTTGGCCGTATTATTTTACCAGAACATTTAGATTTATCTGTATTTATTATTATTGTTATCAACCAATCCAACTATTTGAAATATGCAACCGATCAATCACCTCCACATAATATTTTGGGTATTGCTCTAACAAAAACCCCAAGAAATATTATCGGTCCTACGCGATCCTGTTGTGCATTATGACTAGACGAACAAGTTGGACTGTGGCTCGCACCGTCGAGGGATATGTCATTTTTTTATTTATTTATCAGAAGCATTTTAACATAGTCTGTTCCCATCCTTGTTGGGCCACGCATGGACGCAACTATACATGGAATTACCTATAAGATGCTCTAAGAAAACAAATTATAACAGAAAAATCGAAAAATAGTCTTAGTCGATCACCGAATGGGGTCGAAACGATTTAAACATCGAAACAAATAAGGATCGTATTATTCCTTGGCATTTTCGTACCTCCAAATATAACCGGGTTCAATAGGGAAAGCACTCTAAGCACACTGGAAAGGCGGGTGTCCATAAACGGTCTTATATTCACAAGCGAAAGACTAATACCCTTCCTCCGTAAACTGCTCTATCCCCATGAGATTTACTCAGTCATTTGCATTTGACTTTAAGAAGCCGGCTTCTCAATGCAAGACTCTGCGTTAACTAGTCCAACGCAGTGAAAAACACACAAAAGCGGTCGAGCCACTAATAATTCATGGGTCTGCTGGGAGTGTCAGATCAGAGTGAACGGATGTACAGAATGAGCAAGCCAAACAGCCCATGGGAGACGGCGATATTTGTGTGAGTTACTTCACCGAGTTTAAATGAGGCAAAGTAGGAACCTAGATAAATAAATAAATAAAGGCGTAACTACCGACAAGCAGTACACGGCCCCAAAAGCGGGAGCGATCCTTTGTATAATAGATAGCTTCCATGGTTTACGCGACGTAAATTCATAATAGTAAGATCAATTTAAATAATAGTATTTCGGATCCTGAATGTAAAATGTACCGACATTTTGTCATCATCTACCACTTTGTGAGCCTCTGGAGTAGATAACAAGCAGGAAGGGATAATAGATTACACAGACACAGGAATAAGTACATTAGGTATTGATACTGAGTGGGTAAGCTGATTGTAAGCAACTAGCTGCTCATATGTTATTTGTACCAGCTTCCGTATATTTTTTAAGAGTTTGTTGAGAGTCAATGATTTTCAACATATGGTTGATATAGTGAGGAAGGCCTGCAGGGAAATTCGCAATTCGACATGACTTGCAGTCATGCGTATCTGTAGAGGTAGTTTGTTTCGCAGATCGGTATATCTCACTAAGAAGAAATTCAAGCGACCTTTATGACTTGCAAGCTTTGTGCGTAGCAAGTAGCTGCTTTTACGTGTGGGGTAGATTGCAGTCTTTCGTAGCTCAAGTGCGGTGCTCTCTGCATAAATTCGTTGGTTACCAATTTTCTAGAAGAGAAGGAGGTTGTTCTTTATTCGTCTCAGCCGAACAGGATCCATTTGGAGTTTTCGACAGCGGTCATAATAACTCAGGTCTGAGCAGCACTCCATCACCAGCTTGGTAAAGGATGGTTGGACATTTTCAAAGCTGTTCTATCTTTCTTTCTCATTTGGCTGTGAACGACAGCACAGTGTTCTAGTGTCGGTCGTACAATTATCTTAAATGACTGAAGTCATGCTTCAGGCAGGGAGGAAGTACTGGTGATATATGTGCATGTCTGCCTTTGTTTTACAACATGATAGAGCACATGGATTACCTAGTTCCTAACTCCTGCATTGAACCAGACGTTGGGGTTATGTTTCTGGCAAGTGTGATAGAGCTTTCTCTGATGCGGCGTCTGTACCCTAGTACTTGGGATTTCACTGCAGACAGCTCCATTAGCAAACGCTCCCTAGCTATATTTATTACGGATAGCTATTCACAGATCCTTCCCAGGTACATATAAAGTTGTCACCCATGGCGAAATGGCAGTAGCTGCTGGCATTCTGAAGTTATAGCGGCGGAACCCGGCAGGGGTCAGCTGGGAGGCGCACCACTGACGAGACCCATAAGGTCGAAACGCCGGCATCTGGTGCTTTTCTAGACTAGCCTAAGCCTGCTGACTGGGAATGGCGATGATGCATTATTTGAATTACGCCAAAATTCTCACTACTCATCAGTAGATTTATAGTTGGTCTGGATGAAATGTGAAGACCAGTTTGACGGCATCTGCAAACAGAAATGCAAAACATGTTTGATCGGGTCGCGTATGTTTTTTATGTAGATTAGGAAACTAGTGGTCCGAGCACACTTCCCTGCAAGACGACTCTGGCTATCTATTTTTGCGTGGGGTGTTGATTACTGATTCCAACTACCCGGGTTCGACAATTTAGGGATGAGTCAAACCAGTTCAGCAATTTCCCATGCCATATAGCTCTAGAACGGACAGAACGGACAGACAGAACGGTTTGTGCGTCATTCGGTCGAACGCTTTTGCATATCTAACCGAATTATAAGTATTGCTATTCATCTGTTAATCATAGTCCTGAGATGATCGAAGAATTATAGCTGGCATGTAACGCAGAAGAGTTTAGAATGAAAGCCATGTTCTGTTGGGTTGATATAATCCACTCTTGTCGGAAATTGAAAGATATTCTTCTTGGTTATGCTCTCTAGGGCTATGGAAGCAGCACAGGTGTGATATATTGGGCGGTAGTTTGACAATTCATTTCGCTGGCCACCTTCGTGCTTAGGCATTATAATGGATCACTTCCATTGCGATATCAATCAACCGGTAGTGAGAGAAAATGTGAAGACATTTAATAACAGTAGAGAGAAGTTATTTCCTCCGAGATTTATACCACTTCGCGAGATGCCGTCTAAGCCTGGACCAGTGGATGGGTTCATGGATGCCCTTACACTTTGTAGGTCTCTTAACGTCACAGGAATATTGAAGAGTAGCTGGTTTGTACTTTTTGGAAGTAAAGGATGAAAGAATTGAGTGCTGCGGGAGAAGCAGGAGGCAAAAGGAGAGTTGATGGCTTCGTATATGCAGGGGATTTTGAGCGTCACTAAACTATCTTCCAGAGCCAACATTACAGTTTTCTGATGGGGTTTAGAGATCCTTCTTTTGAGCAGTTGCATCAATGTAGGTACTTGCTCAGCATTTCCAAGTACCAGACTTTCTTCTTTGATTTTGGCCGTTTGGGTTAAACACCTTATAAGTAGCACAGCCTCGTGTATTTTTAGCAATGTTGCGAAGCTGTTGCTCCTGCGATATAGTGAGGTAAGTTTCTTCATTTTGGCTGTGACTTTGTACGGAAGCTTGAGTTCACTATGCACATAGGTATTTCTCCATACGGTAGGTGCGAGTAGAACAATACAAAGGGCAAGATGGTTAATAAACTCATTTGTAGCCACTGTAATATTGTGAATTAGGAAGGTCGTATTCCAGTTCATGGCAATGATAAGTTAATTGGATGCATTCTAGTCAAAACAGTGGAGGTTGCAACTGGGTGTTATAATTTAATTGATGGTTTAGGTTACTCAATAGTCATATCACAAAGCACCGTCTTGTGATCAAAGCCCGGTAGTGGATTATCAATGAATACATAAGCGAAAATGATCCCGATCTTGAATACAAGGTCTAGGGTAGTGGCACTTCTGGTGGCTCTCTAACATTCTGGGTCCAGCCATTGATTTTGATACGTGAGATGATTTCCTGAATCCCCGTTGTAATTTTGAGTGTAGGCAACATCCAGTCAGCATGCGGTAGGTTGAAATCTCCATACATAAGTTTAGACATGTAGGTGGTACCGGAAGCAACATTCACAGTATCGATTGACTTTTGGGTTTCACATTGAGAGGTTCGGGACGGCCGACAAATGCAACCAACTAGAAGATCAGCAGATGGGATCACGAGCCATAGTGTATCTTCTAAGTCATTCAGCATTCATTCATCTTCTAAGTCATTCTTCTAAGTCATTCATTCATTTCCGAGTATCGCAGTCAGGTTATTTCGAAGGTATATGGCACAGCCACCACTACGTTTGTATGAGCGATCTTTGCAGAAAACTTTATACCCTAAGATTTCAAGTTGAGAATCAGTAATTTCTAATGTGCACCAAATTTCCGTAATAAAAGCAATATCGGGAGATCTCATATAACCATAAGTGTTGAAAACAGATCTAGTTGAGTAAAGGCGAACGAACGTTGATCACAGCAGATTTGAAAGACATTGTTAGGTTGGAATACAAGGGGTGGGTAAGGTTTGTTTATTATCATTACATCAAAGAACTGTGTTGTGAGGCAGGTGAGGCACACCGATCTCTACATCATACTGGATTGTATGAAGTAGATACTCCAGTATTTTGCTTAATCTCTGATTCATAATGGCACGTGATAGTGGTCGCATTGGTGGGGGAGGAGGTGGTGGTATACGATAGTTTAACAAAGGACTTAACCCCGAAGTATACAGGGATGGGGATATGCTGAAGTCTATGAAATAGTTCTTGTTCGGATTGTATTGTTGCCAATTTGGTAACACAGGGGATGGTGGTGGGTGGGTTTGATTCGAGGTAGATGGGAGTTGCATCCTCTTGCGTGTAAGTCCGTGTGGCCCAACACCATTTTGTTTGCCATGTCGGTGTCACACAAGTAAGAATTCCGCCAGCCTGAGGTTGCTGGTTTTGACTTCGTAGTCATACGTATTGTGGGTAAGTATTTGGCCGATGCTGTGCACCTTATCCCGACAACAATGTTAGTATTTCATGCGGAAACATGAAGAGGTTAACATTTTCTCAGTTGGCCTGGCTGGATATCTCTACGTGCTTGAAGTGGTCGTTTCAGATCTGCTGAGCTTTGAGTGCTTCTGGTAGAAAAGCTGGGAGGATATTTTCCCATGTTTTGCATACTCCCCGGATAGTCGGAGATAATCCATAGCTTGCTTAATTTGGGTCTGCTTTAGCTTTGTTTTCCGTGGTGTTAGAGTGACGATCTGAGCTTCTGTGTCGCTCTCTATAGGTTGCAGCTACGGCTAATGTCAAGTTTGTAAGGGCTCATGAGTGGGAGTAGGGACAAAGGAGTTGGGTGTGTAGTCAGCAGGTGTCTCCTGAATCGTTATATTTTCAGCTCGGTTGGCATTTTTATGTAGGGACACATCCCTACTGCTGTTTGCGAACCTCTCAGGAGGTGGCTGAGGACTGGGATGCCAATCATCGCCTAGGATAAACGACGCACTATATTTAGCAAGGTCGACTTTGCTGATGACAGCGTCAGTACTGGCTACAATAGTAAGAACATGTGTGTTCGATTGACGGAGGAGTTTTATTTCGTTTTTAGTCGCCTTTGAACAGGCTTTTGATTGTTTATGATTATGATGTTTTTAAAATTAGTTTGTGCAACAACTAGTCTTTTACTGCGTACGAAGTTTGACACACTCCTCTCGTCAGGAAAATGTAGAAGCATCGGATATGTGGTCATGGTTCCGTTTTTCCTCTGTTTGAGGCATTGACAGGAGACTCCATCCATATTGTATGCTTTTAAAAGGAAATTCGTTACTCTCTTGATGCTTGGTTTATCAGGCACGTTAAAAATGATAACATTAGACGATCTACAGAGGCATTCTTGCGTTTCAGATACATTTGAGTTTAGTGAGGAACCAGCTGTGCACAATCGGGGGTGTCACATTTGCTGAACCTCTAAGCAGTTCACAGAATGAACTTGTTTATAGTTAGTGTTGAATTCGTGAATTTTCTTTTTCAGCGCAACTACTTCTTTCTCAAAGACTATACTCCGATTTGTCGTTTCAGTAGGGATGGTGGTAGTGAAGTTGGAGTGGTACTGAGTCACATCCAATTGTTTTTAGAGTTTAGATGATAGACGTCCCCTTTTCACAGTAATAACGGGTGGGAATATGGCGGTGGTATCAGGGGTTTATGGTTTTTTCTGATTTCAACTTCAATCTAAGGAGGGCGCTTCTCGTCTTCACGTGTTTAGGGTGCTGAGCGTAGGGCTAATAAATGTTAAGATTGAGTAGGAATCCAACTACAGAGCGACGAGAAAATTTATGACGTAGTGTTTACTACTATAAGTGGTGGGAAACAACTTGGTTAAATCCTGCATTGCTTTCGTTGATGGGCCAGTTCTTTGGGTCTCTGTCACCTGTGCGGCGTGTTTCGTTTGCTCTTTCTCCGTTTTGTACCTCCATGTGCACGGATCTATGAACTACGCTCCTGGGCAGATATCAGATGACAATCTGACGTTAAGGTGACTCACTCACACGTTGTGGCTTTGGGGTGAGAGAAAACTTGCGTCTGATCGATCGTTCCCGTCTAGGGTAGATCGTCAGTGTGATGTAGTCCGCACCTTGGAGTTAGGGTCCTATAGTGGGAAAGCAGATTTACATGTCGTATATGGAAATATGGCTCCAAGTGCCACAAAGAGTTGTAGATTGCGATAGTATTGCGCTGGCCAAGTGGTCGTTGGATAGGGCTGGTAATTCCGAGTCGAATGCTTGAAATCTGGTTGGTGTAGGTTAACATGAGTAAGGAAAGTCCACTACAGGGCAGTGCACATAAAGATGTAGGTTTTGCAGCGTCTCCCCAAGAACGGTCCGATATCCTTCAAAACATACTCCGATTATGGAAAGATGAGGCAAAGCGGGATTAAATGGTATATAATAGTACCCGATCCATTGAGACTGCAAGTAAAGTCAAGCAGTGTCAGAGCTTCGGTCTTACGTCTGCCGTCTGCGAACCATCGATTGAAGGTTTGTTAGTTATGGATATGGAAATGCGGCTTATATGGAGAAGTTTGGGTTGTCGAACATGCAGTAATTTTTGTTATGTTGACTTTGCTGAATAAACGCCTGTCCCTGAAGGAGTGAGTTCCGCAAAATTGTACCAAAGAATACCCTACCGGCCGCATTGCGATGCTGATTGAATCGTCCCTGTTAGTTCAAACGCCTGCCCCAATGAACATGGATGAACGGAATTTAGTTAGTAATTAGCACCTATGGAGTAGCAAGTGGATGAATTTCTACACCCTAGTAAGTTTGAACGAGTAACCGATAGCATATCGCTTGGCCATGTTTTCAAACGCAGCCGTGGATGACGCGCGCTGAGTGTTAGAGACATTGCACTACGACAAACACAATCTTAGTGATTTGGAGACTGTCATAGAAAACTTCCTTGAATACTACGAAAGCGAAACCAACGATACCTACCAGGCTTATGTTTTCATTGCGCGAAGCAGAGGCCAAGATTAAGACTTCGATACACACATCACTAAACTAAAGATTTCGACCCGGTCCTGCAACTTCTGTGGATGCATGAGTGACAGTCAAACAGGCAATCGGACTACTCTAGGAATCAATGAGCAAAACACGACAAAGCGGCTTTTTCGGTAACACAGCGTATCGCTCTAGCAGTGCATCGATATGTGAAACAATGAGTTCTCGCCTGTGTATCACTACCAACAAAAGAAGCTCGCAACTGACGCATATGTGTGTGCAGTTTCCGGAGGCGAAGCAGCGAAGGTTACTAACGTGAGGCAGGATATCCGCAAATTTTGCGTTGCGCGATACCTGACCACATGCAAACCGTGTCCAGCGTTGGGAAAGAAATAGACAAAATTTAGAAAGAGGAACCACTTTGCTCGTTGTTGCATATCAACAAGTTAGAGGGCGCTCGTTCGTGACAAATCAGGTACAGAAGATGAACACACAATTAACAACGTGTCTTGGAGGGTACCGCTAAAGTGTGTCTACGCAAGTCTTCTGATCTAAGGCGAATCCTTACGATGCCAGTTGGACACAGGCGTTGCTGTCAACATTCTACTCAGGAAGCACTGTCCCGGAGTGGGAATCCGATCCGATCAAGATTGCCTGTGCACGTGGAATTTTTGCAGACTTCCTCTGGAAGACTCAGCGACAATCGAAGTAGTTAACCCAAAGAACGGAGCATCATGACTGGGGTTCGTGATCATCGAAGAGGAGCTAATGCCGATTCCCGGCATTGATCCGATCCAGTATCTCGGTTTTTTTAAATCATAATTGTCTCGTGCATGCTTGCCAGGGAACAAACTATAGTAGCGACCAGTATCCGTCTGTGTTTAGCGCGGGTTTGGGAAAATTTGTGGGTACCGCTCAGTTATCGTTAGATCGCTTGATGCAACCGAGAACGCTACCAGCTAGGAGAGTGCTATTTGCACTGCGTGACAGTTTCTGCGCTGAGCTGAGCAAAATAGTGAGAGATAGTGTGATTACCAATGTTAATGAGCCAACCAAATGTGTTCATCAGGTCGCAACGATTGCGAAGCAGACGGACCAACTGCGTGGGTGTATTGACCCGAAACATTTGAATAAGCATGTGTGAAAAGCGAATTATGCGTTACTTACCCTAGAACGGGTTTTACTGCGTGTGACCAAAGCTAAATAGATCTCGAAGGTAGGCCTGTCTTCCGCATTCTGGCACATGGTACTTGATGAAGAATCCAGTTTCCTAACCCACTTTGCCGTACCGTTTGGGCTTTATCGTTGATTGCGCTTGCCATTCCATTTGAAGGTTTTGAGTGAAATTTTTTGAAAGCGGTTGTTGCAAGCTGTAATGTACATGTTGTAACATGTGTGTTTTGAGCTACGACTCGACAGAACATCAACGTGAAGTTAAACTCCACCATTTCTTACAGCGATGTGTTCAACAAGACAACAATCTTGAACGCGGGAAAAACGAATTTCGGAAAAACGAATTTCGGAAAAACGAGATGATTTTACTTGGGCATGTGTTACTCGCCCAAGGGATCTGGGTCGATCCCGAAAAAATTAAGGCAATGCGAGAGATGCCGCCCCAGACGAGGCGAAGGGAATCCATCGCTTAAACTGCATCGTGAATTATTTGAGACGTTTTTTGCCAAGATGCGCTAACATGACGACCCGATCAGGAAGCTAACATAATGGAATAAAATGGATTTGTGGAAAGTAACAGGAAACCGCGTAAATGCAACTATCAAGCACCTTATCGACAACCCGCGTGTACTCAGATATTACGGTCGGGCACAGCCACTTGAAGCACAATGTGACAGTAGCTAGGACGGATTAGTTGCTGTTCCCTTAAAGAATGGAAAACCACTGGATTTACGCAGCCCAGCACTCACCGTGACCGATCAGCGCTATGCACAGATTTGGAAGAAGATGCTCGCGGTAGTCTATGCCATCGAGTGTTTCGCTAATTAAACCTCCGGAAGAAATACAACTGTTTATAACGACGGCAAACCTCTTGTGTCGTTGGCAAGTAAACCGCCCTTGTCATTCCTCCTCGCCTTCAGCATATGGTTATTCGACTTCAAAAGTACGACTTGGATATGGTGTGCAAGCCTGGTGCATAGATCTTCATCATGGATACGCTGTCACGAGCTCATCTGTCGGTAGCCAAGCATAATCCGGAAGAGGTCAAGGCAGCACACCTAATACATCATCTGACAGTGAACGAAGATCGTCTAAAAGAAATAAGGCACCATACAGACGAAGACGCACCTGTTGCAGCTTTGCGAGAAGTTATTCTAATTGGGTGCTCCGAGACAAAGAATCGGCTGCCGAAGGAGATAACCCCTTACCTAAACGTTCGTGATGAATTCTCTGTCTATGATGGTTTGCCGTTAAGTGAAGGTCGTGTTCTGATGCCATCATCGCTCGGAGGAGAAATGATGCAATAAATTCATCGCGCTCACCTTGCTGCCATCTACACCATTAACCGAGCAAAAACATTGATTTCTGTGCCAGGAATAAAAGCTACTAACAGGTCTTATCAGGTACTATCACGGTTCAGGTGTCCAATTAGAGGCGTGCTGTTCATATGAAATCTAGAATACGAAGGAACCGACGATGTTGCATGATGTCTCTAATCGACCACGCCAAAACATGGCGGTTTTTTCAGTGATAAAGAAATGATTACCCACTCAAGGTGGATTACTGTAGTGACTATGTTGAAATCGATTTACATGCATTTACGATCACAGATGAATTAATCAACTAGCTCAGATATCAATTCGCGCTGTTCGGAATCCCGGAAGTGATGGTCTCTGATATTGGTCTCCAGTTTACCGGTGTTGTCTTTCAGACGTTTGCAACCATGGGGGAATATTTACACCCACAAATCAGCCCATACCACAGTCAATCGAACGGTAAGGCGGATTGGGCAGTGAAGCGAGCCAAACGGCTGTTGTCAAAGACCAAAGCAAGTGGCGATGACCCCTAATCATGTTACTGGAGAATTCCAAAAGTGCGACGAATAATTTTATGCCCAGTGCAGCGCCTATACAACCGAAGGACTAGAAATCTGATGCCGGCCTCTACCACAATTTTGTGTCAAATTTTGCCACAGCTTGAGAGATCACAGAACAATCTGAGAAGCCGAAAAACCATTCAGGAACGGTAGTAGAAATACAGTGCAAGTGTAATATCTGAGCTAGCAGTAGGGGAGAAAGTGTGGCTTCAAGCAACACTCTTTAGGCAACAGCAGTGAAAAATATTGTGCAGAATACGGCGGTCTGTGCCAGGCCGTGCAAAATAAATGTAGAAGGGAAATGATTCGGAAGAAATCGAATGTAGTTCAAGGGACATCAAAGGTAAAATTGTAGATTAGGAGGGGAGTGCTAAATGTTGTGATGCAAGGAGAATACGGCCGCCGAAACAGTGTTGTGGCAAGATGTACGTGGTGCATAGAACATGGAGGCGCAAAGACCAAAAATGAGTGGATGTGATGGGTGTCAGATTAGAGGGAACCAGGGGTAAAAAATTAGGGATAATTAACCCAAAGGTGAAATGTGAGATGCGATACCCATCAGGGACGGTTAGACGATTGAGTGCGCGATAATCATCGCAAGGGCGCCAGTCACCAGCTTTCTTGGGGACCATCTGCAGAGGCGAAGACCAAGAGCTTTCGGAAAGGTGGATTATTCCTAGTTCGATCATGTGCTCAAACTCCGCCCTAGATACTTTTAGTTCCTCGGGTGATAATCGGCGTGGACAGCATGAGACGGGTGGGCCATTCGTCCGTATGTGGTGCCTGACATGGGATGCCACGGGCAAAGCTGCATTCATTGGTTGAACGAGCTTGGAATACTGCGAAAAGATGTTGGCGTAACCTGGCGAGGTCTGAGTAAAGGCGTGGACTGGTGTTATAGACGCGATATCGGCGGTGATGCCACGTACACTGAGTTTCATTGCGGTGTCGGCTATCATCTGGCGGTTCGCGTCGACCAAGAGGTCAAAATGCCTGAAAAAGTCAATGCCGATGATGGCAAACGGGACTGCAGCGACGGTGAATAACCAGCGGAACGTGCGCTGAATACTTAGGTCCAGGGTAAGCGGTCGATGACCGTAGGTGGCTATTGGCGTGCCATTGGCGGCACTTAGGCTTATCGACATAGAGGCCATAAGCTCACCTGGCATAGGGGGAATGACGCTGACTTCTGCCCCGGTATCAACTAAGTACTGGGTCTCGGAATTATAATGCCAAATGTAGATGAGACGACTATAGGCTTTGCCGACGTCGTTTGTGACCACTACAGGGCGGCGTGGTGGATCATCTGTAGCGGAGTAGCTACCTGCCTGAACGCACTTACTCGCTTTATTACCGAAAGGCGAGTGGTAATAGCAGTAACCTGTGGCACCAGGTTTTGTGCGACGGGGCGATGATCCAGAGCGTCTGCGGTGCTTACGGTTTAAAGTGTGTTCCTCGATGTGGCGCTGAAGCGACGCTATCTGCGATGATAACGCGTCTAGTGCCGACGGCTCGCTAGTCGCGCGTGTTGATGTGGTTGCGCCAGCACACAGCTGCTTAGGTGCTTTGGTATCAGTCTCTAGCTTGTGCCGTTCGATGACGCGGTCTGTCAGAACTTCAGTTGCTGTGATTGGCAAGTCACTTGCTACTGCAACGATCGCCTGAGTGTTTTCAGGAAGGCGTTGCATCCACAGCTCGCGGAAAATCCCTACGTCTATGTTGGACGTGCCGATGAGCTACTGCATTTCGTGCAACAATGCTGAGGACATCCTATCACTTAGTTACAAATCACTAGGTAGTTGCTACAGACGGACCTTGTCAGAAGGCGTGATTCGCCGAATGATAGCCTGTTTATGAGTCTCGTATTTCATTACTAGATGGGGGCAAAATATCATGTCACTCACCTGTGAGGATATATTCTGAGGAAGGCGAGATATTGGCTGATTATATATGGCGAAATCAGAAGAAATCCTGCAAATGTAAAATACGGATCCTAGGTGCAAAACCATAAGGAAGGATCAATCTACCAAAACGGTGGATGGGCTAAGGCAACAGAATTGAGCATGCCCGGCTCGACGGCGCTAACCGCGTATGGAGGTGGCTCATTCTCTAGATAATCCATTGCAAAAAGCAGATAAAAAGGGTGGTATGTGAGAAAACAATATGATCATAAGTAATGAATCACAAACTCACTGGAACGAGCTCACCAGAATGAAAATTAAAAATGGCGGACGGCGTGTTCTGGAGCGGGGTCACCAATTGTTGGATGGAGCCTAGGATAATAGTCGGTCATCAATGACACGTAAGAGACGTGTCAAATACGGGAGAGTATAGAATTTGGAGGCGATTAAACCCAAAGTATATTGTGCAGGCTACAAAATAGGAAGAGAATCAACCAAAGCCAGAAAGAGTGCAGCAGGATACTCACCAAAACGATTTCTGTCAACAGATGTGCCGTCAGTATAACAAGTGGACGTATAGAAGGTTAAAACAACCGTAAAATCTAATGTTGTAACATACTGAAAGAGCGTGTTTTCCGGTACACTAGAGATGAGATTCTCTCCTATATTATGCGGTTACTTATTTTTAACGATTCGAAAAGCGATGTGGTGCGAAACTTCAAGACCAGCTTTTGTTAAATAGAAGCTAGATGTATCCAGGCGCGAACTTTTAGCGCACGTTCTTTCCGTTTGCAGAATGTAATATCTTTTCCTACTAACTAAGAATGACTTCATTCGAAGTAGTCTTTTAATCTGCTGGGTTTCATGCACTCCTCCCTGAGCACTTTGTTACATAACTCGCATTGCGATTTCTAGACAATCTATATACAATAGTGGTGAAGCTGCGCTGCAGGGAAGCTTCTTTGTAAGACCGCTTTTTCCAGAAGATATAGTCCGTGCAATAAATTAGGCAGCCATTATATATATATATATCGTCACTTTAAAATGAGATGAAGAAAGTGGTACTGGTTCATGATGTGCCAGAATTGAAGCATGACGATAACGGTGAACGGCAAAAGCATGACATCGAAGAATTGAGGTACATCACGGAGCTCTACGACATGCCATATGACTTCGCTTTTGACGTCACCCGTCTAGCTGTCCCAAACTATCAACGCAACGGGCCGGCAATCTTGTAAGCTACCTAGGCCGCGACCGAAATGGTATCAGTGGCGATCCAAACGTTGCATGACAACAGAAAACTCGGACCACCAGAACTACGGCTAAGACCATTCCTTCAGTTAGTAAAGACCGCAGAGACAGATGAGCCAGTATCGGTTGTACCTAGCCCAACTCAGCTAGACGTGTAACTATCCGTTTCAAAAAGTTCAACAGACCGGTACGTTTTGTGCCAGTCACTCAAGGCGAACCGGGCTGCTAATACGTCAACACTTACAATGCTGCTACACCAACATGGATTGTATTCTAAGCTCCCGGAACAGCGCTATCGATACGAAACAACCGTTTGGGACCTCATAGCAGTTACTGAAACTTGGCTTACAAACGACATACTTGATTCGGAGATTAAACTCAGCAAGGTGTCAGTCATTCGAAATGATCCTCCGTTTCGCCGTTGCGGTGTTGCCCACTAGTATCGAGAGTACTTGAAATGTGAGGCCCTTAAGGAACATTCCCTTGTTATTCCCGACGCACTATTATGCCGAACGCACCTAGAAGGTCTAGATGTTTAATCATAGATGATCCTTGCCACATAGCAGTTTACTATAGGCCTTCAGCAGACAGCCATAACATTCTGTTAAACGCTCTCCGCTATGCTGTCTCACAAAAGTACTCTCACTACCTTATAATGGGCGACTTCAATGTACCTTCAATAACATCAGTGTCCCCTAATAGGCCATGATTTAAATCGAAACATCTTGAATTCATATTTGTGGCAGTTTTGAACAACCATGTGCACAGACCAAACAGACATCGCGGTTCAAACAAACGATCACTCCTGGACTTAATCCTGACTGATAAGGAGTTGATAGTTGAGTGAGTAGCATGCGACCATCCACTGGGCCGTAGCGAACATTCACTCCTAACATTTGGTTAGGATTGTTATGCCAATATTGTCGACAAAGAAAGAGGAACTCAAGGAACTATTACGAACTATGTTAAGCTGCTCAACTTAGCAGGAACCTTTAACTGGGATTTACAGACGCACAGTTCAGCGAATGACGCATAGATACAATTAACTGGGCCCTACAAGCCGCAACAAAAGTTGTACCATTACGAGCAGCGCGCCGGACCAATAAGTGGATCCGAAGAAGAACAAGTAATTGAATCAAGAGAAGAGATGAGATGTGAAGGCAACATTTGCTAAGCCTATGTGATACCACATGGCAAAATTACAAAACAAACAGGAACTACTGCAGGTCGCTCATTAGAGTCGATAAGTAAGAAGGACAGCAAACTATGTTGTTAAAATTTACGAGTAACGCCAAGCTACTATCCACATATGTGAATAACTAAAGAAATGTTAAGCCCGGAATACCATCACACAAGACGGCCAGTGGCCTAACGGCTATTGCTGCGGATGCCGCAAACTTACAGCCTCCAATCGCTCTAGGAAAATGTCATCTACTCTGGTAGAACTTTGGTTGCTCAATGAGTGCAATTTTCTTAATATAGTCACTGAACCAATGGTGACGTTGGTAATTCGTTATGTCCGGTTTGAGAAGGTACGTGACCCCAAATGGTGACACGTGAGGACCTTGGAGCACATTATGGCCCTACAGCGTTAGTTGCATTCTCGGCAATCAAACTGCTCTGTTGAGAGAATAAAATAAATCCTCACTGTCGCAACGAAACTGGATGTATACACTATTGTTTTTGGGTATCAGTCACTGATCTCCAATCAGCATGCGAAATATCACGCAAAGAAAGTCGGTACTGGTCTTCGGAATGTTGCTTAGAAAGGAATACTACAACGAATAAATCCACAGTGAAGCATTGTTCTAGCGAGAACGACGCGGAAGGAGGGAGCAGAGCGTACAATGCCACAACAGTGTGCCACTGACAACTCAAAAATCCGTACAGATATGGACCGTAGTCCCTTCCCACGACGCAATGCGGATGAGGGTTTGTGTCACAGGCAATTCCATGTGCCTTGCAAGCTTGAGCCTTGGGAACAATCCCTCCGTGTTTTCATCCCGTATCTCCGCTTCGCTTTATCCGATCCCGACCAGCCAGGAGTCGTTCGAGAGCTCGCGATTCGCTTTCCCCTGGCTTCATCACTCGGCCGGCGTTCAGTCCTGTGGACTTCGCGAGCCGCGTATGTGTCTGATTCACTACGTTCTCGACAAACACCTCCGTTGTTATGGGCCCAGGCTGGTTACCAGATGCTGATGGTGATTCGATGTCGGCTCGACCCGCAAAGTCGTACTGTTGGCCATTTCCACTGCAAGCCGTCTTATGACGATCTTCCTGTGCGATGGTCAGCTCCAATCTCCCGACCAGAGATCTATCAAGGATACGCATTTGGTGCTGTGAAGGCTGGAGAAAGTTTCTTCCTTCTGAGGCACGGGAAACACATCCTTTACTGTCTGTCTGATCATTTCTCTGAAACCAATGCAAAATCCGTAGGTACCGTCGGCCTTTTTCGTCAGTAGCACGGGTGATGAATACGGACTGAGCGTTCGCCTGATGATTTCTTTCGCTGCCAACTCTGCTAACTGTTTCTGCATTTCCGTCAGCGTATTCTGCGGTATTCGTCTGATGATCGGCTTGCACTACCCTCCAAGCATTAGTGGTATTCGATGTTTCACCCATCTGCAGAATCCGTAATCATCATCTGCGTCTGTGAATAGATGGGCATACTTGCTTAATGCACTATGTATTTCAGGGTTCTGGCATTCAGACAGGACCTTGGCGGTACCTATTCGGTCAGCTCCTTAGCGTTAATCACAATCGTCTCGTTGTCTACGATTACCAAGTCGTTTCTCAGATCAATTTTGGCACGGAGCCGTTTAAGGAGGTTGTTGCCGATGATTGTTTCGGTTGTCTCCTTCATGATGAACATAACATGGCTGATGGGCGTTTCTCTTATCCTGTTTCACAACCGCTGTGTGCCCACCTCCGTCAAACGATGTTCACCGACAGTCTGCATCACGATCGAGGACTGAGTTACTGGAACTCCTTCGAACCTCTTCGTACTGGACACTCCCGCTCCCGTGTCCACTATGGCCCGGACCGACACATCTACAATAGTCACCCTGACGACCGGTACCCGCCACCTAGCCGGCCAGGACGGAGAAAAACAATGGTACAAATCGCAATTGGTACAAGTTCTAGCCACATGACCCCCCTGACTGCACCGGAAACAGCGGCGACTGTTCCGGCCTCCATAGTCATTGCGTTGTGAAATCGCTCTCGGAGTCTCCCTCGACAATAGCTTATCCACCATCCCGGATAGTAAGTTTACTCTGTATCCCAACTGGGAATGCTGGACTCTCCTCATTGTTACTCGCTCCGAAAAATTCTGGGCAACCTTCACCAGATCCTCCGCTCTGATCTCTCCAACGATCGCTGTCAATTTTACCTTGTCATGGAGTGGGTCCGGCAGGCTTCGCACAAATTGCTGTTTGAGTAGCCGTTCCCTTGCGTTACCCTTCAAGTCGGGGAATCTGATAGCCAGGTGTCTGTCCAGCTGCTGGAAAAACACCATCAAATCCTTCTGTTCCTCCCATCTAGCTGAGTGAAATTTCTCCAGTGCTCACTGTCTATCGTCTTCCTTCCGAAATTCTGCACCCAATGCAACCCTCATCTCAGCAAACGAGCAGTCGTAATTGGTCTCCCGCCCTCGCTTTTTGGAGCGGAACTCAAATACTGCTTGCGACGAGAACAAGTAGGAACCAATACGGCTAACATTTATTCAGAAGTGAGTACGTAGCCGAGCTGGAATGAACTAGAAGCAAACTAGCAAGAGTACAGTGCAAGGTAGCTTGGGAATCACAGAGTTCGAAAGTGAACCAGTCAGTAGACCGTCAGTAAAAGAAATGGACGATCAGAAGATACAAACAATAGTAAAATCCAATGTCACAAACTACTGGAAGCGTAAGTGTCTCATGTTCACTACTGGGGCCTCCGCCTAGAAGGTTGAATGAGGGAAGCCTTCAGTAGTGCTGTCGAGTTGGGTTACAAAGTGGAGATGGAAAAGTGGAGTAGTAGCTGCAGTAGGCCCAAGCAGACAGAGAGGACGCGTGAGGAGAACAGCGGCTGTTAATAGGATGTTCTGTGTCACAAGGAGATCTTCCGTATGACTCATGAGGTCCTCAGACTCCTCTTCACTTCCCATGAGCAATCAATCCTTAAATACTACTCACCCGCGACCTATCCTCTTACATAGATCGAACGTGTTCTAATACAGATGCTCTAACGACGAGTGTCGAAATCGATCTCCGCTTTCCGCAATTTGTCATACGACCAGCGACTTCGAACAATGAACATGGTTTCCTTGGGTTATCATCGAACATGGTTTCCTTGGGTTATCATCGTCGTCGTGGTGACCTGATTTTCACCAGGCGCATTCTGCGAGGGATGATGGGGAGTGAAGTAAAGGAGTTTTTCAACTCATATTTGATATTTCGAGAAGGGATCACTCCTGGAAACTGTTTAAGTCGAGGAGGCTCCGAGTCTATCCCGATGTCACTTTTCCCACCGATGTGGTGATGGACTGGAGCAATTTACGTGAGCCAGTCGTCAGCAAACTGCGTAAGGAAACTTTCAGATGACTGTTGGATTCTTATCTGCTAAGCAAGCAAAGATGTTGTTGTTTTCGCTGCGATCATGACAGTCCCCCATGTACGGCGTATCGCAATGATCTGCACAATCCCTTCTTTGAACGGGAAGCGAAAGAGTTGACACGGGATTTTTCCTTCTGCTCTATATCACTTCAGTGAACTCCAGTGGACAAAGGTATACCTGTCTACCGCGATTTCGTAGGGTTGGTGAGCACAATGTTTGCCTGCGCCATGTCCTTACTCGATGAATAGAAATCAGTTCAAGTAATATTAGTGGTGTAGAGCATCGCCGAATTGTTTTGTTAAATGGGTAACGTGCGTGCGGTAATGACAAAGTCGAAAGAGCGTTCCACCTTTGACAAACTCGAATTGAAGAATAATTCCAGCCGCATTCCGACCGACTGTATTGGGTGGCAAGTTTCAACATATGACCCCCCCCCCTCAATTCCCTGTTGCCGCTAAGCTTAAGGAGGTAGCGGCAGGCTTGACCGGGGTTTGTCAAGATCTGAAACTTCAGAATGAGGTCACCTCGTAGACAGCGATATCTTCCACTGTAAACTCCCAGGGCACACAATCGCCTCTGGTATTGCAGGTGGAACAACCCTACATATTTTTCGTTGCTCTTCCTTGGACGGTCTCCAGCGTAGCCAGATCGCTTTCTAACCAGATTGGAAAACCTCCATCGCGTACGCAACATGGGTCTCACATATGTATTGAGCATTTGGGGGAACATGGAGGGACCGAACAGCCCGAACGCCCTGCGTAACAGAGCAACATGTTGTTCGCGGTATTGGACGCCTTCAAGGACTGCGCCGAACAGCCGAGATGGTCTTGCGTCACAACCCCAAGGTCTCGCTCTTGTGATGCGGTTTCCAGCTTGTCGTCTCCAAGCTTATATTCGTAAGTGGGCTTGTGGCGGACGTGTACGGTTTTGCACTTTCCGTGTTAACGAGGATTAGATTTGCATTTGAGCACTAAAAGACGTGTTCTAAGTCTCTTTGCAGCATATCGTGATTTTCCTGACAACAGATCGCCCGCCACAACTTGATATCATCGGCGAAAAGTAGGAAATTTAACTTGGTGACAATCGCAAGATCGTTAACGAAGAACAAGCATAAACGCAACCACAAAGACGACCTCTGTGGAACACCGCAGTCCACATTAATTGGATGAGGAAATGGGCCCCGAACTCAAACCTGAAGGCGCCGCTGGAGAAAGCTTCCGGTCCATCCAAGAACAAGGTTCCCAACTCTGTACGCCTAGAGCTTTTGGAGAAGAATGAGGTAATCTATGCGGTCGAAGGGTTTAGAAAATTCTAGCTGTATGACATCATTGCCGGTCCCCCTGTCGGTTATCTCGGTCCAACTGCCACGGTCAATAAGTAGGTCGGTAGTACATGACCGATGACGGGAGAGCCTATTGTGCGCTGAAGCTGGTGGTGGCTAGATCCTGACAGATGGTCCACCCACTGCTGCTACTGTTGTGCCATAGGCTTATGTCCTGGACACCTCCTCGTGGCGACCGCTGGGTGGAGGTTGGGTTACTCACTTCTTCCTAATTAGATCCAGTACATCAATCCGCATGAGTCAGGGAACTGACCATGTGTTAGACCCGCTGCCTTTCGGGTGTGCATTTAATGGAAGGCTTTGGCCGAGGACCCGCGTCGTTCTCCTGTCATGTTGTAGGGAGGCGGAAGGCAGCGCTTACCCAAAGGACGGTTAGATCATTAAAACGGAGGCGGACGAATAGGGAGACGGATGCAATGGGGGCGATTCGCTGGAGAAACCCAGGCCCAATAGAACGGGACGAAAACGGGACAGGAGCGGCATCCGTTGGTGAGCCCGAGGCAGGCAAAACAGGTGGAGAACTTGTTGATGACGCAATAAATCGGACAAAACCGCCGGTATCGCATCTTCAAGAAACAACCGCGGGGAGAGTTGTACACCCACGGTCAAGCAAAGCGCACGCTATCGAACGACTCCGGGCTTGTCAGAATCGAAGGCGTGGAAGCTAAGATACTCAGGCGAAACGGACATAGAAGATGCGTCCCCGTACCCCCAGAATTAGCATAGAAGTGCCACTAGCGGAGGCCAGGAGGGATGGTGCAACGTGGGAAAGAAACCTGACTCACTAATGTGCGCCTGTGTGAGTGGTGTGGTGTGTGTGTTCGCGCCAATAAAGATCGTGCTTAATTGCCGCGTTGTTCTGTCGCTACGTGTCCGCGTCCTGTCAGTATTCTAGTCCATCCCCTTCGGAGGTTAGGAATTGGTCGTTTACAAGTTAAAATGTCGTACGGTAATACAACAGTAGGCGATTTCAAGCGGTGGGTTTTTCACGAGCAGAGTCAATATGTCGATTTACAATTACAGCGGGATATTAAATCATCATGGACGTTGCTCAAAATTTGGTCGCGACGCTACCGTTGATAGGTCTCAATCTGTAAGTTATGAGTAAGATGAGTTAGCCCACAAAACTCCTGATGAGGCGTGGTCTGCAGATCAGGACAATTGGGCTAAAAATAATAAGGGGTTAGGAATAAAGCCAAAAAGCACACCGGAGTTAATTTTACATGGCTCGTTGTTACAAGTTAGTATATTCTTTGCCAACTTGCAGAAGTACTGTCTTATGTCCAGACTAAATAATTTGGATGGACTTTGCATTCTTACGTCAATGCAGGGGTTTCTATGGTGTAGATAGTGACATTAACTGTGTCAAGTACTCAGAAATTAATGTGCGTCTGGTGTAACTGTTTCAAGGTTTTTTCACGGTAGCGCGAATTCAACAAAGCTCTTAAGCTAGGTCTGAGCTGGAGTAGAAGCCGGCAGAGAGAATTAAGCGCTGAAATTCGCTCAGCTAATGCGATTGTATCAAGTTTCACCGATTCAACAGAGAGGATCTGGCATATGTCGAAAATTATCCCACACATCTTTCAGTTGCTAATATTAGGAATCGTACGCATGGACGAAGGCATCATCGGTTGAAAATGAAGGTTAACCTGGATTGAGTGCAACCCCGATCAGTGGCTAATGCGCAGAATAAGATGATCAGACAGTTACTGGATCAATCTCTCTTGTGAGATAATCGCACGCTCTAAAAGCCAATTAAATGTTCTCATCAAAGTCACATGCAAGCTGCTCCGAACCAACGGGTGTCATCAGGGATGGTACTAAATACCTAGGTAAATCAGCTACTCCCTAGCACAAACCCAAACGCAATATTTCTCATAGATCCTGGTGAGGGTAGCTGAAACTACTACAGATTGATTTGCACATAAAAACCCCTTACGTTTTCTGGTAATCGATAAACCAGACAGTGTATGACAGGTTAGTCAGTGCAGAGTCGCATTTATATGAGATCTTCTGAAGGCTGGAAGCTACCCACAACTGTTACGCAAGAGTGTTGAAAGGATGATTCAACATCTGAAGGAAAATCGACAATCAACGCTAACATAAATGTGTGCTGAAGTAAAATACGAACACACAAGCTGAATGAATCGCGCATCTGCACTGAATAGAAGCTTGGTAGGCATATGGACAGTGTAAGATTGCGAAAAAAAGACGGTGAAGTTGGGCTCTTGAGAGTAATAATATCCTTGGATTGACCATTGTGTGCATTCTTGCTCACACCCGGTGCTATGTAAGGGTACACAGAGTACCAGTATTCTGGATTTCCTTACAGTTATAGTGATAATGTTGTTGAGCTTAAGAAGAAACAGGTAAAAGGTACTGAGCACTGAAATTACAAGCTGTGTCACACACTTAGGCAACTGAGTAATTATTATTTCTGACATTAGTTAACGCGGCTGGATTTAACCGACAAGCGGATAATTGGTCTGGTTTCTAAGTTTGGTGCGTTTATTTCTCGGTCGACTTTGGCATCATTAAACAATAATTCATTGGGTTAATGATACGAAAGGTTCTCGACGCAAAGAAGCCCCAGGCAGCCATTTGTTGAATTTAGCAGTTCGTTAGCTTGATAAAGTAAAGCACGAAAAGTAAATGGATTGGGATATGTTTGCGTCCTAAGTTTAGCGCTTCCAGTATTTAATCACTGGTTTTGATACCCAAGCTCTCTTGGAATGACGTGTTTGAAACTTCACTTCAGCTACCTGGATGTATAGAAATTATTCCTGAATGAAGAGATCAGATTGTTCTCGGAGGAGATCGGTTCCTTTACAGACTCTTTGCTGCCCGATTGAGTATAAGTACCCGTGTCTCTCTTTGTTTTCATTGCCGGTCTTGGAAACGGTATGCTAAGATGAAATCTTGGTTTAACAACAAAAGGGAAGCTATACCAGTGATATTTCACTTCAACGGAATTTAAACTGGCGTGGTTATTGAATCGGTACTGGGACAACGCAGCAATGAAAATGGTATACTAGGCGCAGAACATGTTCATACGTCGCAAGTGCCTCAGGATGACCTGCGTGAAATGCCAAATTGCCAGGAAAATAGCTGCCCACAGACTGAACCACGCACCTGCGGATTCGCCATAAGTTCCACAACGGCTCGAACCTACAACTCGATTGTTGCAAGTTTGTGATCGAGACCCCTGAGCTACGGGGGACGGCAACGACCATCGTGACTTAGTTACTAGAAATGATATAAAGTCGCACACAGTGCTTTTCCGAGAGTGTAGTGGCTATCTGGTTGAGTCTAGATGTAATGAATATCTTCTTATATCATCCCATTATTACCTCAATGATGCTCCTCTCCATCATCTTTGAAAGCACTGACAGCAGCGTCTTTGGGTGATAGTTCACAAGCTCTGAATGACTACAGGGGCAATGTTACCCTGTTTTTGCATGTTAGGAACAAATTCCTCTTCGGAGCACCTCTGAAAGAAGCACGAGAAAGACTTGGCTATCCTCAAACTTACAGCCTCCAATCGCTCTAGGAAAATGTCATCTACTCTGGTAGAACTTTGGTTGCTCAATGAGTGCAATTTTCTTAATATAGTCACTGAACCAATGGTGACGTTGGTAATTCGTTATGTCCGGTTTGAGAAGGTACGTGACCCCAAATGGTGACACGTGAGGACCTTGGAGCACATTATGGCCCTACAGCGTTAGTTGCATTCTCGGCAATCAAACTGCTCTGTTGAGAGAATAAAATAAATCCTCACTGTCGCAACGAAACTGGATGTATACACTATTGTTTTTGGGTATCAGTCACTGATCTCCAATCAGCATGCGAAATATCACGCAAAGAAAGTCGGTACTGGTCTTCGGAATGTTGCTTAGAAAGGAATACTACAACGAATAAATCCACAGTGAAGCATTGTTCTAGCGAGAACGACGCGGAAGGAGGGAGCAGAGCGTACAATGCCACAACAGTGTGCCACTGACAACTCAAAAATCCGTACAGATATGGACCGTAGTCCCTTCCCACGACGCAATGCGGATGAGGGTTTGTGTCACAGGCAACTCCATGTGCCTTGCAAGCTTGAGCCTTGGGAACAATCCCTCCGTGTTTTCATCCCGTATCTCCGCTTCGCTTTATCCGATCCCGACCAGCCAGGAGTCGTTCGAGAGCTCGCGATTCGCTTTCCCCTGGCTTCATCACTCGGCCGGCGTTCAGTCCTGTGGACTTCGCGAGCCGCGTATGTGTCTGATTCACTACGTTCTCGACAAACACCTCCGTTGTTATGGGCCCAGGCTGGTTACCAGATGCTGATGGTGATTCGATGTCGGCTCGACCCGCAAAGTCGTACTGTTGGCCATTTCCACTGCAAGCCGTCTTATGACGATCTTCCTGTGCGATGGTCAGCTCCAATCTCTCGACCAGAGATCTATCAAGGATACGCATTTGGTGCTGTGAAGGCTGGAGAAAGTTTCTTCCTTCTGAGGCACGGGAAACACATCCTTTACTGTCTGTCTGATCATTTCTCTGAAACCAATGCAAAATCCGTAGGTACCGTCGGCCTTTTTCGTCAGTAGCACGGGTGATGAATACGGACTGAGCGTTCGCCTGATGATTTCTTTCGCTGCCAACTCTGCTAACTGTTTCTGCATTTCCGTCAGCGTATTCTGCGGTATTCGTCTGATGATCGGCTTGCACTACCCTCCAAGCATTAGTGGTATTCGATGTTTCACCCATCTGCAGAATCCGTAATCATCATCTGCGTCTGTGAATAGATGGGCATACTTGCTTAATGCACTATGTATTTCAGGGTTCTGGCATTCAGACAGGACCTTGGCGGTACCTATTCGGTCAGCTCCTTAGCGTTAATCACAATCGTCTCGTTGTCTACGATTACCAAGTCGTTTCTCAGATCAATTTTGGCACGGAGCCGTTTAAGGAGGTTGTTGCCGATGATTGTTTCGGTTGTCTCCTTCATGATGAACATAACATGGCTGATGGGCGTTTCTCTTATCCTGTTTCACAACCGCTGTGTGCCCACCTCCGTCAAACGATGTTCACCGACAGTCTGCATCACGATCGAGGACTGAGTTACTGGATCTCCTTCGAACCTCTTCGTGATGGACACTACCGCCCCTGTGTCCACTATGACCCGGAACCACACATCTTCAATAGTTACCTTGAGGACCGGTACCCGCCACCTAGCCGGCCAGGACGGAGAAAAACAATGGTACAAATCGCAATTGGTACAAGTTCTAGCCACATGACCCCCCTGACTGCACCGGAAACAGCGGCGACTGTTCCGGCCTCCATAGTCATTGCGTTGTGAAATCGCTCTCGGAGTCTCCCTCGACAATAGCTTATCCACCATCCCGGATAGTAAGTTTACTCTGTATCCCAACTGGGAATGCTGGACTCTCCTCATTGTTACTCGCTCCGAAAAATTCTGGGCAACCTTCACCAGATCCTCCGCTCTGATCTCTCCAACGATCGCTGTCAATTTTACCTTGTCATGGAGTGGGTCCGGCAGGCTTCGCACAAATTGCTGTTTGAGTAGCCGTTCCCTTGCGTTACCCTTCAAGTCGGGGAATCTGATAGCCAGGTGTCTGTCCAGCTGCTGGAAAAACACCATCAAATCCTTCTGTTCCTCCCATCTAGCTGAGTGAAATTTCTCCAGTGCTCACTGTCTATCGTCTTCCTTCCGAAATTCTGCACCCAATGCAACCCTCATCTCAGCAAACGAGCAGTCGTAATTGGTCTCCCGCCCTCGCTTTTTGGAGCGGAACTCAAATACTGCTTGCGACGAGAACAAGTAGGAACCAATACGGCTAACATTTATTCAGAAGTGAGTACGTAGCCGAGCTGGAATGAACTAGAAGCAAATTAGCAAGAGTACAGTGCAAGGTAGCTTGGGAATCACAGAGTTCGAAAGTGAACCAGTCAGTAGACCGTCAGTAAAAGAAATGGACGATCAGAAGATACAAACAATAGTAAAATCCAATGTCACAAACTACTGGAAGCGTAAGTGTCTCATGTTCACTACTGGGGCCTCCGCCTAGAAGGTTGAATGAGGGAAGCCTTCAGTAGTGCTGTCGAGTTGGGTTACAAAGTGGAGATGGAAAAGTGGAGTAGTAGCTGCAGTAGGCCCAAGCAGACAGAGAGGACGCGTGAGGAGAACAGCGGCTGTTAATAGGATGTTCTGTGTCACAAGGAGATCTTCCGTATGACTCATGAGGTCCTCAGACTCCTCTTCACTTCCCATGAGCAATCAATCCTTAAATACTACTCACCCGCGACCTATCCTCTTACATAGATCGAACGTGTTCTAATACAGATGCTCTAACGACGAGTGTCGAAATCGATCTCCGCTTTCCGCAATTTGTCATACGACCAGCGACTTCGAACAATGAACATGGTTTCCTTGGGTTATCATCGAACATGGTTTCCTTGGGTTATCATCGTCGTCGTGGTGACCTGATTTTCACCAGGCGCATTCTGCGAGGGATGATGGGGAGTGAAGTAAAGGAGTTTTTCAACTCATATTTGATATTTCGAGAAGGGATCACTCCTGGAAACTGTTTAAGTCGAGGAGGCTCCGAGTCTATCCCGATGTCACTTTTCCCACCGATGTGGTGATGGACTGGAGCAATTTACGTGAGCCAGTCGTCAGCAAACTGCGTAAGGAAACTTTCAGATGACTGTTGGATTCTTATCTGCTAAGCAAGCAAAGATGTTGTTGTTTTCGCTGCGATCATGACAGTCCCCCATGTACGGCGTATCGCAATGATCTGCACAATCCCTTCTTTGAACGGGAAGCGAAAGAGTTGACACGGGATTTTTCCTTCTGCTCTATATCACTTCAGTGAACTCCAGTGGACAAAGGTATACCTGTCTACCGCGATTTCGTAGGGTTGGTGAGCACAATGTTTGCCTGCGCCATGTCCTTACTCGATGAATAGAAATCAGTTCAAGTAATATTAGTGGTGTAGAGCATCGCCGAATTGTTTTGTTAAATGGGTAACGTGCGTGCGGTAATGACAAAGTCGAAAGAGCGTTCCACCTTTGACAAACTCGAATTGAAGAATAATTCCAGCCGCATTCCGACCGACTGTATTGGGTGGCAAGTTTCAACATATGACCCCCCCCCCCTCAATTCCCTGTTGCCGCTAAGCTTAAGGAGGTAGCGGCAGGCTTGACCGGGGTTTGTCAAGATCTGAAACTTCAGAATGAGGTCACCTCGTAGACAGCGATATCTTCCACTGTAAACTCCCAGGGCACACAATCGCCTCTGGTATTGCAGGTGGAACAACCCTACATATTTTTCGTTGCTCTTCCTTGGACGGTCTCCAGCGTAGCCAGATCGCTTTCTAACCAGATTGGAAAACCTCCATCGCGTACGCAACATGGGTCTCACATATGTATTGAGCATTTGGGGGAACATGGAGGGACCGAACAGCCCGAACGCCCTGCGTAACAGAGCAACATGTTGTTCGCGGTATTGGACGCCTTCAAGGACTGCGCCGAACAGCCGAGATGGTCTTGCGTCACAACCCCAAGGTCTCGCTCTTGTGATGCGGTTTCCAGCTTGTCGTCTCCAAGCTTATATTCGTAAGTGGGCTTGTGGCGGACGTGTACGGTTTTGCACTTTCCGTGTTAACGAGGATTAGATTTGCATTTGAGCACTAAAAGACGTGTTCTAAGTCTCTTTGCAGCATATCGTGATTTTCCTGACAACAGATCGCCCGCCACAACTTGATATCATCGGCGAAAAGTAGGAAATTTAACTTGGTGACAATCGCAAGATCGTTAACGAAGAACAAGCATAAACGCAACCACAAAGACGACCTCTGTGGAACACCGCAGTCCACATTAATTGGATGAGGAAATGGGCCCCGAACTCAAACCTGAAGGCGCCGCTGGAGAAAGCTTCCGGTCCATCCAAGAACAAGGTTCCCAACTCTGTACGCCTAGAGCTTTTGGAGAAGAATGAGGTAATCTATGCGGTCGAAGGGTTTAGAAAATTCTAGCTGTATGACATCATTGCCGGTCCCCCTGTCGGTTATCTCGGTCCAACTGCCACGGTCAATAAGTAGGTCGGTAGTACATGACCGATGACGGGAGAGCCTATTGTGCGCTGAAGCTGGTGGTGGCTAGATCCTGACAGATGGTCCACCCACTGCTGCTACTGTTGTGCCATAGGCTTATGTCCTGGACACCTCCTCGTGGCGACCGCTGGGTGGAGGTTGGGTTACTCCCTTCTTCCTAATTAGATCCAGTACATCAATCCGCATGAGTCAGGGAACTGACCATGTGTTAGACCCGCTGCCTTTCGGGTGTGCATTTAATGGAAGGCTTTGGCCGAGGACCCGCGTCGTTCTCCTGTCATGTTGTAGGGAGGCGGAAGGCAGCGCTTACCCAAAGGACGGTTAGATCATTAAAACGGAGGCGGACGAATAGGGAGACGGATGCAATGGGGGCGATTCGCTGGAGAAACCCAGGCCCAATAGAACGGGACGAAAACGGGACAGGAGCGGCATCCGTTGGTGAGCCCGAGGCAGGCAAAACAGGTGGAGAACTTGTTGATGACGCAATAAATCGGACAAAACCGCCGGTATCGCATCTTCAAGAAACAACCGCGGGGAGAGTTGTACACCCACGGTCAAGCAAAGCGCACGCTATCGAACGACTCCGGGCTTGTCAGAATCGAAGGCGTGGAAGCTAAGATACTCAGGCGAAACGGACATAGAAGATGCGTCCCCGTACCCCCAGAATTAGCATAGAAGTGCCACTAGCGGAGGCCAGGAGGGATGGTGCAACGTGGGAAAGAAACCTGACTCACTAATGTGCGCCTGTGTGAGTGGTGTGGTGTGTGTGTTCGCGCCAATAAAGATCGTGCTTAATTGCCGCGTTGTTCTGTCGCTACGTGTCCGCGTCCTGTCAGTATTCTAGTCCATCCCCTTCGGAGGTTAGGAATTGGTCGTTTACAAGTTAAAATGTCGTACGGTAATACAACAGTAGGCGATTTCAAGCGGTGGGTTTTTCACGAGCAGAGTCAATATGTCGATTTACAATTACAGCGGGATATTAAATCATCATGGACGTTGCTCAAAATTTGGTCGCGACGCTACCGTTGATAGGTCTCAATCTGTAAGTTATGAGTAAGGTGAGTTAGCCCACAAAACTCCTGATGAGGCGTGGTCTGCAGATCAGGACAATTGGGCTAAAAATAATAAGGGGTTAGGAATAAAGCCAAAAAGCACACCGGAGTTAATTTTACATGGCTCGTTGTTACAAGTTAGTATATTCTTTGCCAACTTGCAGAAGTACTGTCTTATGTCCAGACTAAATAATTTGGATGGACTTTGCATTCTTACGTCAATGCAGGGGTTTCTATGGTGTAGATAGTGACATTAACTGTGTCAAGTACTCAGAAATTAATGTGCGTCTGGTGTAACTGTTTCAAGGTTTTTTCACGGTAGCGCGAATTCAACAAAGCTCTTAAGCTAGGTCTGAGCTGGAGTAGAAGCCGGCAGAGAGAATTAAGCGCTGAAATTCGCTCAGCTAATGCGATTGTATCAAGTTTCACCGATTCAACAGAGAGGATCTGGCATATGTCGAAAATTATCCCACACATCTTTCAGTTGCTAATATTAGGAATCGTACGCATGGACGAAGGCATCATCGGTTGAAAATGAAGGTTAACCTGGATTGAGTGCAACCCCGATCAGTGGCTAATGCGCAGAATAAGATGATCAGACAGTTACTGGATCAATCTCTCTTGTGAGATAATCGCACGCTCTAAAAGCCAATTAAATGTTCTCATCAAAGTCACATGCAAGCTGCTCCGAACCAACGGGTGTCATCAGGGATGGTACTAAATACCTAGGTAAATCAGCTACTCCCTAGCACAAACCCAAACGCAATATTTCTCATAGATCCTGGTGAGGGTAGCTGAAACTACTACAGATTGATTTGCACATAAAAACCCCTTACGTTTTCTGGTAATCGATAAACCAGACAGTGTATGACAGGTTAGTCAGTGCAGAGTCGCATTTATATGAGATCTTCTGAAGGCTGGAAGCTACCCACAACTGTTACGCAAGAGTGTTGAAAGGATGATTCAACATCTGAAGGAAAA
>CALYDF020000075.1:0-46693 GCA_944474145.2 Dicrocoelium dendriticum
GAATATATACCCAAGCTAAGTAGACGCTCGGGGCACGATTGCCCGCGTAACACCTCGACCCATTTGGTACTTGCTCTCAAAACTCTCTCGAGCTCCATTTTGTCCCGAACAAGGCAGGGCGAGTAAGCCTAGACGCAGTATTCCAGGTGGGGCCGAACGAAAGCTGAGAACAGTTTCACAAATATGTCGACAGTTAAGGCCCCGAACGAACGGGGTATTAACGACAACATTCTGAAACCCCTACTTGCGGCCTTTTTCCAGTTGTCAGAATGCAAAGACGAGGAATGGACAACGCCTAGGTCTCCCTGGTTGGAGACAAGGGGGAGTTCCACCCCGCCGAGTACGTAGCTCGAAGGCGGGAAAGTTGCGCCTATACAAAGGACGGAACACAGCCTGACTAATGGGCAGTAGCCACAAAGTAGACCATTCCCATAGTCTGTCCAGGGCATGCTGTATGGGCTCAGAAACCCTAGGAACATTTACAACATTCCATAGCTTTAGACCATCCGCAAACAACAGGGATGGTACTCCAAGCTCGGCAAGGAGGTCGTTTAGGTAGGCAAACAACAGCATCGGTCCCAGGACCGAGCCCTCTGGGACACCGCTAAGGACCGCTTGCCTAAAGGATAAGCTGTGACCAACACGAGCACACTGCCCCCTTCCTTGCAAGAAGGCAGATACCCAGTGAAAGGCGCGGCCAGATAAGCCGTGGGACCTCAGCTTTGTAACAGCCACATGTAAGGTAACTTATCAAGAGCTTTCCAGAAGTCTACGAAAAGCACATCCACTACGTAGCCACTGTTTATTGAATCCGCCCAAGCTTCACGAGCAACCAACAAATTCGTCAAACACGAAAACCCCTTCCGGAATGCATGTTATGCACTAATGAGTAGATTAAACCTATTCAGGTGACCTTCCAACGAATCTCTCACCAGATTTTCAAGCAGTTTGACAACGACGCTAGTCAGACTGATTGGCCTATAATTGGCTGACAGACTCCTGTCGCCATTTTTGAACATAGGACAGATGGCAGCCTCCTTCCATTCAGAAGGTAATGTACAGCTGTCAAGTGACTTCTGAAACACCATCGTCAGCGGTCCACTTAGTTCCACCGCTAACTCGTACAGAAGCTTCGGGTGAATTGAATCAGGTCCAGCTGCTTTGGAAGGGTTCAGTTCTTGCAGCAGTTTAAGGACTTGCCTTTCCACTACAGTAAACTCAGACAAATAAGAACCCTCAGGGACGCTGCGGACAAGTTCAACGCTAATCCATGCGGCCTCACGTACAAAAGCCCCTGCACACTGCTCCCCAATACACGAGCCTTATCTGGGTCCGCATGCGCACAAATTACATCGGCCCGCATCAAAGCTGAGATTACCGAATTTGAACCACAGCGTCTCTTAACATAAGTGAAGAACTTCTTCGGATTTTCCGAAGCTCCATCAGCCAATTCCGTTTCCTACAACAGCCGTGCTTTCCTTATGTATTGTTTACACCTATTTCTAGCCTCGCGTTATCTATCATAGTTGCTAGTTGATGGAGCCGCACGGTAGGTCCTGCAGCACCTAGAACGTCTCTGGAGCATGTACTTACCAGTGGTATCTATCCACGGCGGCCGCGCTCGTGTCTCCTTTCTCCTCGCAATCGGGATGTAGGGAGTAGACACTTCCGTGAGGTAAGGTTTAACTTTATCCCAGGCCGCCTGAACCGTATCAACCCCCGAGATTTCGCCACGCAACCCAGAAGCCTTGATACGCATTGCCTGATAGTGAGCACGCCATACGTTTGGAAATGGCGTGGAGATGCTCTGGTGACGCCTGGTCAGAGTACACCTGAGCAATAAACAAAGATGATCACTAGCACCTAAGGGAGAGCTGCCAGCGATGTAACCTACGAAGTGTAGTGATTGGTAAACACTAGGTCAAAATAGACGGGAGTTGGGCATCCTTGTACCTAGTCGGGAGGTCCACGAACTGATGCAATGGTAGTTGTAGCTTAAGCTCAAGTAGACCCGCACGGAAAGTACCTTCCGCCGAGTTGCAAGAAAGATCTGTCCGACAAACTTCTGGTAGATGGAAATCGCCCAGTATCAAGCAACAGTTTGCCAAATTGGAGCGATTAAAGTGTAACACCCATTTGGACGCACTCCTACTGCTACTATACACAAGTACAACTGTAACTTGAGCTGTGGAAGTGGTAATCACTACCGACAGAGTTTCGACAGTTGGCCTTGTCGGCCAACGAGGCAACCACATCTAACTGGTGCTAGCCACAGATGTACTTCACCATCCGTGATGACACGAGACAGCCACGTTTCAGTGAATGCAACTATATCGGGATGCGACCCATCTACAAGCAGACCTATCCCGCACTTCTTATTCCTTAGGCTGCGCACATTGTTTAGCGCTATCTGAAGGTACTCGTAATGTGCTTGTCACAAAAGAAAGCTTTTACGGTATATGTTGCGGAAATCCAATGTTTTTAACGGACTTCCAAGACTGCGAATTAGTTAAATACAGCATTCATGAAAACAAGCGACATAATGTTGACTTTTAGCATTGCAATGCGCTCACTGTGCAATATTGGACATAAGGGTGTGGAAATTTCTTTGTCTAATTAATTTTCCAAATTTACAGCATTTGGTTAACCTTATTGCCAAGCATCCGAATCGGCGGCAAACGGTTGATAGCTTTTTAGCACACTAAAACACAGTTTTAAGGTTACACCAGATTAGAATCTCAGCGTCTGGAGGTCCATTGTTTCACTCCCGTCCGACCAATGAACAAACGTCACCATCTTTAAAGTACCCAGCTAGGTCTGCGACTACCGAGCAGCCAGTCCGAAGCATATGAGTCAGTTATCTCAATGTGGACTGGAGCGTCCGGCGAGATGAACGACGTATGCGAATAGCAAGAGGGCAACAGACTGTTTAAATAAGAATAGTTTAGCCGGCGCACTGAGTTTGGGTAGTACAATTACGGTATGGAAAATGGTTGCAAGGGTTAGCTCAGCTGAAAACTTAAATATCAGTGGCCATTTTATATAGGGGTGGATAAACCAGGCAATTTCCTCAAAGTGCGGGAGACGGAGCAGACGGCACATGCTGTCGGTGCGTTTAAATATATAAATAAACAAATATTTTATTCTCGAATTCATCGAGCCATACCAACTCAGGTATGATCAAAATTTACAAGTAATTAAGTGGCGCAACAGATACGTTACAACGCACGAAATTGGCTGTGGCCAAAGTTGTACAATTTGCAGAAACAGTCGAAGCACACATGAGGAGCAAAGTCAACAGTGAAGTGCCAGTAAAATGGTTTCAAGTGTGCGTAGAGTAAATAAAAATAGCACAGTAGTTAGAGTGGGGACAGTATATGAAGAAAGAGTAACCTTGTTGTACGTGTCATTAAAACATCGAAAAATGACTAGTCGATATTCCGTGCTTAACAGTGGGCAGTGACTTTATTCAATGGCGAGCAACATCCGCCACATCACAGTGTTGATAAACAGAATTTTGTGGCTTTTTATAGGGTGAACGCTTGCCAGGTGAAAACCCACCACGTCCGGGAACACTGTCGTCGATTGATGTGATCGATCGTGTGCAAATGGCAAAGCTGGTTATAAAGCATTGGTTCCTTCAGTTATTCGAATTCGAGTGACACTTCTGTTGGCCAGACAAATGGCACAGTCAGATTGCAACATGGACGTTGAGGTCAGTCGCAGAGATAGTACGATTTTGCAGGTGAGTAGAATTTCCAGTGCAAGAGATCTCACCTTCTATGATTATGTATATTTTATGTGGTGCAAAGAATTCGTGTCCAGCTGCCTTCACTGGACATCGGTGATTGAGTTGTTGGGTGCAGATGATTAGTATGGAACTGAAGCCATTGTCCAGGTTAGTCCTTGTTGGTTATTTCGTCCCATCGCAAACGGAGGCAGTTACGCATTGCAATCACGGATCTCTCAGATGTTCACGGCCTCAGGGAACATGGAAAGAGAGGAACAGGCCGTGAGGAGACAAAATGGCAGTCATTTTACCAAGCATTGAAGAAATCCAACTTTAAGACATTTACTTGAACCAACTTTTGTACAATGTGTAACAGATATTACGCTGAAAATGTCTTTTAATTATGCAGAAGGCGTGGCCTAATGGATAAACTTCTTTCATGTACATGAGGATGAAGAGCAGGGTTCCGGTAAGAAATTCACAAGGTATTAGCTAACGGCGTTAGAATACAACCTGAGACTAGGAGGTGGGTATCTAGTCGCCATTGGTTGTAGTCGGAAACCAAAAGATCCAGTGACGATGTGGCCATATCTATATATACTCCACGGGATGTGGATTATCTAAGACCACATAATAACTATCATGTACATCGGTATATGAAGATAGGAAGCTGAGCATACTAGAAGCAGGCTAGGATTAAATTGATATGAACGGAAGACTAAGTGTCGAAGGTAACGCGATCGAGAGATGGCAATAATGGTCCGGGTTTCATAGCCAAAAACACTTGTTAGGTCAGCCATTCTGGTTGCTAATGAATAACAACAGTGTCAAAGGATATGTCAACAAACCAGCTGAGCTGTGATGCAAACAATCCCAGAGGCTAAACGTAATAGGGAAGGAGTGACACCTAACGAGCTCCAGGTATCCGCAGACTTGAATATGGCCTATGGCAACTAGCTGCTGCTAAGCAGAGATAGTGGCTATAGGAAAGGATGTATCAGTGGCTGGTGTAGTCATATCATTAAGACGTTTGACCACAATTGTCAACCTACAGTTTCAATATATCAACAAGCGAGCGGAGCGTAGTGAGGCAGGCGATCGAGGAAAATGAAGATTGGAGAGCCAAGGAATTGCTCCTTCTAAGCTATATGGGGCCAAAACGACTAGCTGCTGCCAAAAAGTGTTGACGAGAGTTAAACGAACTACTGATAACGGCGCGGCGGGGAGATGAGTGGCCAGCAATAGAACTCGGATTAAGCCTTCAGTTACTAGTGGATCCTACGGTGCCACAGAATAGGTCAAATAATCAGCTGAGCTGTAGTGCAAACAATCCAAGAGAATAATTGTATTAGGGGGAAGAATGACTTCTAGAGAGCTCCAGGAATCCGCAGACTTGAATGGAGCCTATGGCGACTAGTTGTAGCTATGCAGAGATAATGGCTCTAGGAAAGGTAGTATCAGTGGTTGATGTAGCCATAGCATTAAGTCGTAGTGTTAAGGTTAGAAGAAAATTTAGAGGATCAGCGGAACCGGATAAAAGAGAAGCAAATGACTGTAATAACGATGAATGAGGGAATCCAGAGGACTCTATGGGTGACAAAAATAACGTGGAATCCGTGGAGCCTAGACCGTTAAGATTGCGATCCACTGCAAGCAGTCACAGAAAGACAGGTTGGTCAGATGAGGCTTGGCTAGAGCAGGGTAATGACATTTGACCGCCCGATTGAGCAAAGCAAGAAATTGACAACGTCGTGATGGAAAAAGGTTTCCTGTACAAATGTGGACTTGAAGAGCATCTTGTCTGAAATAGTATAGTACAGTCTTCCTAACTATAGCCAGTAATGTCACAGTAGTCTGAGAAAAGTCGGAGTGCAGGAGACCAATCAGACCATACTGGACTAGCCAGCGCGCTGCGATCGAGTCGCCCAAATAATGTTTGAAGAAACAATGATGCGGGTTAAATAATGGGCAGGTCAGAGGTAAAAGCGGCTAAGGTAATAAAGGGTGAACAAGTTCGGCAGGCTCAAGAGGTGAGAGAAAGACAAATCTTTGAGTCCACAGAACCTAGACCGGTACACTGCCGGTGGTTTGTTAAAGTCCAAGAGAGGCTGACTATTCAGATATGACTAGGTTAGGGCAGCGCATTTGGAGTTGGCTGTTCGAGTGAAGAACGATTGAAAACAAAAGGCATTTTGTCATCTGAACAGCGGCGGGTAATGTCACCGCAGCCTGCTAAAAGTCGGAGAGCAAGAGACGGATTAGATGTGACGGGGTTAGTCGACAAAAAGAGACTGGGTCATACAGCTAATTTTGGAAAAAATGGAAAGGGGCAGAAAATGAACAGGTTAGAAAATGAAGGGACTATATTTATGATAGATAGTAACATCCAACATGCTGTAGAGTTGAGGGAGACGTAACGTTGACTCTACAGATCCTAGACCGTTTTTGCCTCGGTGGTCTGATAGAACCAGAAAGGTTAGATGAGATTGGGTTAGTGCAGGGCGCTAGGAATTGGCAGTTGGATTAAAGAAGAAATGGAAGTAGAGAGCGCCAGCAGGAGAGGAACTGGGTCGGGATAGGAAAAGGTTTACTGCTATGGCATGGAAAAGTTAATGTGGCCCACGAAATGAAGAATACAGAGCGCATGGTTTTCAAAACAAATGTCGGTTCCTTCACAGCAGTCATAGAGCAGGAGACCGATCAGGGAGTATGGCTAATTTGGCGCATTGAGATTGAGCCGTACAGTTAAGGTGGGTAAAAAATTAAAGTGGGGCAAATGAAATAGACAGGCTAGGGATAACATAGGCCATATTTATATGGGATAGGAATTCAGGCAACCTCGCAAGAGAGAGAAGTTGTGTGTTTGTTATACAGAGCATAAAATGTGTACATTTTGATAGCCCAGAACCAGTCTAAAAGGAGAATAGGGCAGGATATTGAAAGCTCGCACCCAGGTTAAGATAAAATGACCGACCGCTATAAGAATAGGACAGAGCCGAGCTGGAAAAGGTTTATAGATAAGGGGCATGAAAGTTAACATGGCTCCTGAGTTAATGGGACCAGAGCGTACAGTCATCCGAGCAATGCCCGGTAACTTCACTATAGTCGGAGCGCAGACCGTTTAGATGAGGCTGGTTTAGTCGACCCATTAAGCTTAAGTCGTACAGATAATTTGGGAAGACAAATATTTTGCATAAGTCAACTTGGACAGGTCAGCGATAGAAGTGGCTACATTAACATAGGGTGCACAAGTCCAGTAGGTTGGCTGTGAGCGGGATACATTGCTTTGAATGTGTACAGCCTAGACCGTTAACGTCCCAGTAGTCTGGAGGAAGTCAAGGAGAAGCAGCCTGGTTAGATAAGGCCAGGTTAGGACAGGGCATTGAGACTTGGATGTCCGTTTGAAGAAGGTCTAAAGACATGGCGCAGCAAGTAACTGAAAAGGTATTATAGAAAAAGCTTTACTATTAAGGTGTGAGGAAAAACAAGGGACTGGTGTTACTAGCAGGGCGTGTGCCAAGAAAACGAAAATGGTCGGGATAGAAAGAGTTTTACTGATATGTTCTGGAAAATTTGATCATAGTCACGAGATAATGAGGAGAGAGCCTTCGGTCTTTTGGACAATGGCTGGTAACCCCACAATAGTTGGAGAACAGGAAAGCCATCAGACGAGACTGGTTTAGTTGGCGCATTGTCATTGAGTCCTAACATGCAGTTCGGACGACAAATAATACTGATCGGCATAATTGGACAGATTAGAGATGGAATAGGCTTTATTAATATAGGGTAAGCAAGTCCAGCAGGCTCGCGATATGCGGGAAGATGTGTGTCGGTTACTTAGGGCTTAAAAGGTTTATATGTCGATTGGCAGTAAGCTACCTAAGTGTCGGAGACTGGCGTAGGACACAGAGAGCTGGCTTTCCGGTTGAGAACGTAATAAAGACAAAAAGTACATTAATGTAATGGCGGGGTAAGATGAAAAGATTTGAGTGGAGGAAGAACGTAAATATCAGCGTGGCTCTAGTAGCAATGAAGGCAGAACCTACAGTCTGAGGAAAAGTGGCAGATAACGTCGCAAATAGGCTGAGAGTAGAAGACCCATCAGACGCGATGAGTTTAGTCGGCGCATTGAGTATGAATCGCGCAGTTAAGATTAGACGACAATTAGACAGGTTCAGTATAAATGAACATGTTATGGATAGGACAGCTCATATTAATAGGGGCGAATTATTGCCGCTGGCTTGGATGTTGAGAATGCATACCCTAGAGCGTTTTCAGCTCCATAGTCTGGAAGCAGTCGGAGGGAATAGCGGTCACATGAGACAAGGGCAGGCACTGGGAGCTAGTTCTCTGGTTGAGGAGGGATTGAAAATAGAGAGAACGAAAGGAAGTGGACATAGTCGGGATAGGATAACGTTTGTAAATAAAAAGCGCAACTGTCAGTGTGGCCTTTGATGCAAATATTACCGATGGCTCAGCCTCTTGAACGTTGGCCGTTAACTTTTTACTGATCTGTGAGTAGTCGGAGAGCAGCATACCTACCGGACGTGACCGGATTAGTCAGCGCAAGGAGATGAAGTCAAACAGCCGATTTTGGAAGAGAGGTTAGAGCTAGAAGCGGTTTCACTTTAGTTGTTTCTTTTGGAGGGGAACACAGTGTATATCGCCGCTGCTGCACAACTCTTTCTGCTGCCATGGGCCCGTTACTGAGCTAGCTCTGCCGCCGTTCTCTCGCCATAGCCGTATATGTTTGCCGGTATATTATCGCTCCTGGTTTCAACTTCGAATTCCTTATAGCACGTGGCAAATCCCCAAATAACGCGCGGCTTCTGCTTTACAACTAATCCGGCAAACACCTAAATTCTTCTCCGCCGGCCTATTTTTAGTTGCATATCCCACTGAAGAAGCAAACCTTATGAAATAATTAACATCTTCTGGCGGTGCCGCTTGTGGAATTCCCTTACCTCTGGTCACTTCTAGAGCTGTCGCTACGACCGTTTGCATGCTACAGCTGTTGACAATAATGCTGTCCGTTCTTCCTCTAGTTTTTAACCTTGTGTACCTATTAGTCCATGCCTGAGCCAAATTCGCATGCCGCCCCTGATTATCAGTTATTCGAGCTGCCAGCAAATAACGCCCCAGCCGGCTATTTGCGTTTAACCTTCCATCACGGACGTCCACCTTCGAGTGGAACACCCAGTTAGCTGTGGCGCTGCTGCATGTACTATCCTGCTTTTACTGGTCCCTTTAAAGCTGGCTATGCAATCGTTTTTCCGCTACCGCCCTAGTATGCAATCCATTCTCTTTCCTGTTTTTAACGTTAAATGCCTATCAGTCCGTGCCTCATCATATGACAGCAGACGGTTACTCCCTCACTTTAATCTGACTCGTAGTATCACTCTTTCTTGCCATCTATTTGACTTCTTTGCTGTACTGTAGATGTCCAACTACCAGTGGAACACAGTATCTTTTAACGCTGCTGTCTATAATTTTCCGCTTATTCAGGTCCCTTTTAAAGTTGACTTTGCAACCGTACTCTTGTTACCGCTGTATATATAGTCCATTCTATTCTCCTCGATACTTCGCTGACAGCCCGTTACAAACCAACACCCAGCTATTTCGCTAGCAGCCGATTGCTGATAATGTTACAATATCATTCTCATGTGTCTCTAACTTGGCGAAGCAACTCCATTGGCTCTCGTACACGTTCGTACGATAAGCTCGACCACTGTCAGCCAATCGTTCAACCTTATTCTTAGTCGCAAATTCCACTACTTACTGTGCTCTTCTGATTCCCTCAATACCTTCACCAGTTAACAACGCCGGATACACCCGGCTCATACCGAAGAAAACGGTTGCGCACCCCGGGTCATTTTGGACAACATTTGTCTTTCACGTTTACCAAATATCGTATTTCGTACTTGCATGCTCAAGGCTATCAGTGGACAAGGATTAACTTGGCAGTGGAAGGCAAATTTGCTTGTCTCCATTCCACACCTTCTCCTTTTTTTTCCACCTCGCTACACTCTCTATTCCTTTCTTCCGAGTACGATGAAAGGTAGATGAAATCGTCCGGTTCACATATGGTCAGTGTATTATCTCCAATAATGCGACTTTAAATGAGTACGTACGCATACGCGCTGTGCTCCATCACCTTTACTTGCCAACAAACATCCACGCACAACGGTCTATAGCGTGACATGCATATGCCAGCCTCTAGCCTGAAAGAAGCAAGTTAGACTTCTAACCTTACTACGCGGATAACAGCCTGCGTAGGGACCAGGCGTCCCTTGCTATATCCCACGCAGACTTGCAACGGGTGGTATTTAATTTGAAAGGAAGAGTCGGTATCGAGTACCAGCGCACAGCTGAGGCCTTTCGTCCTCCTTGTCAAGTGAGATGAGTAAGCAACAGATTTTAACGCAATACACAGCCGCCACTATGATTCATTATTTTTTAATGCCACACGGCGTCCACCAATCATTAGCCATTTTAGGTAGTAAGGTTAACCATCTGTCAGTGCATATTGTGGGTCTTGTCTGATATTACACAGACCTGGCCACAGCTTTTGGTTTCTCTGTGCCTTACTTCCTAAAGATACTATAAATCAACGCTTAGGTAAATAAATAAATATTTTATTCTCGACTACGCGAGGCACGCCCATCGAGGCATGATCAGGTACGTACAACTGTACAGACATTTTATGAATACTGCAACAATGACAGTAGAAAATTGTACAGTAGGCTATAATTGGAACTATGCAATGGTGAAAATGTGAAACAATAATTTGGCTGTCGTGGGATCGGGACCCGTTTGTTGGGATATACTCGTTCAGCCAGATATTGCAGTCATACCTCGGCTAATAATAGAATAAGGATCCTGAATGATCCATTGGAAGATAATTGGAGCAGGCTCCAGGGAGATATGACAATATAGTGAGTTCGTGCACAAGTAACGCAAAGGTCAACGGTGATATCGTAGAAAGCAAAAAGACGACAGTATATGCAGAAGTAGAAGGTCAAGTGTAACGAGCGTATCTAGCTTGATGGCGCTAGTTGACCTGCCTGTGTGAAGTTATGGGCTGTGACTTTATTCGGTGGCGAGTCACATTCCCCACGTTGCAGTGTTGTTAAACGGACATTTGTGGCTTTTTATAGGGAGAAAGCTTGCCAGGCAAATACCCACCACGTCCTGCAACACTGCAGCCAATCCATTGAATGGCAAATTATAACTGGCTGTTGCTTGTGGAAGGTTAGTTTGTTTCGTTATTTGCAGTCAGGTTGCGTCCCATTTTTCTGTTGGCTGATGCGTTCGGCGAGCGCCCATTGCGTTCCTTGGTCCTGTCCTGTGCCCGATTGTTAGGTCGGGAACTAAACATTCTGAATATGATGTGTTGATCACCTGCAGAACCACGTGAAGTCTCCGAGGGATATACATTAAACTTTGTTGAGTTGTAGTTGAAGTCTTGAAGCTAGAATATGGTTACGAAAAAAGCATCGCAGATCCCTCGGGGTATGTTGTAAAGTTGATTAGAAATATAGGAAACCACAGCCAATTTAGCGGTCAACGCGGATTGAAGTGCTCATAATGACCAATTTTTCTGGCTTTGTATCGCCGGAGAATGTGCCTTCCGAAGTCAAATGCAGTTCCTTAGGTGAGAGGTATGTGGAAGAGGTAGCGGTAAGCAAATTAAACCTAAGGGTTCAAGTCTCGGAAAAATTGTATCCGTACATGCTAACGAATGATTTTTCCGGTTAGTAAGTTGTAAAAACGGTTACTAATCTCCCGCTCCTATCCAGATAAATGAACTTTGTTGCTTGTATTGTTGTCGCAACGACGGACCTATCCTTGGGTGCGTGACACCCTACCTGTGACAGACTCGGGCATAATAGGAAACAAATAGAAACAGCCACACAGACAGAAGAAAGGGATGCGTCTGGAATGCAGTCGATCAATTGTGGCGATGACTAAACTATTGTACCCCTATACATGTAATTGTTATTTAACTATTGCATATACATGTGTATCATAAGTGGCGAACTACGAGGAGAAGCAAGCAGAACACGGATCAGTACAGAATGAAAGATTGTGCCAAAGTATAAATTAAGATGAAGAAAGAGAGTTTGAGGGATCCTTATGCGCATATGCTCCATTGGTTGGAACCAGAGAGAAGAGGACGAGGTGTGTAGATTAGGGGAAAGAATATCCCTCAGAAGGAGCGACAGGGACGCGTTGCCTCAGGCTTAAATTGGTAGGAATGTAAGACGTCAGAGAGAACAGACGCATGTAAGGTAGCCTCGAATGAAGAAGGAATGCAACAGAAAGCACGGGAAAGAAAGAAAGGGTCGACAAAATAGGTTCTATTGAAAAGTGGAAAAGCCTCCAGCCTTCTTCAGGTGATGATTCATCCTTGTTAATATAAGAAGGAGGAATAACGCCCAGTGCTGTAGTTAAGGTGCGGGTAACAGAGCGTTACGTTGGCTGTGACTAGATAAGTTAGATCTCAGAAATCCCAGAGGTCCATAATATTCGAAGCCATTTTTTCTTTACCACAGGTTTCCCGGAGCACACTAAGGTTTCGGGCTAGGTGTTATGTAAAAACGAAATTGCATGGCAAACCACGTGAAGTAAGCATAGAGTACTTTGCCTATTAGTTTTCAGTATAATATTGTGCATGTTACTTTATGCATGTTACGTTAAATACGCAGCTTTTAGTTACCGAGTAACAAAAGTCACTATTTACTTATCCAGTAGTATACGTTCACTTTGCTCCGCGTATCTGCTGCCATGGTTACAGTAAACTATGACACTAGAAGAGCGGTGGAACCGCGCTTCCCATTAGCATCTGTTACACTTCATGTATATGGTTTACAAACTTATTAAATACGTAACATTGTCCCACGTTGCCATAATACCCTTAGCTGTGCCTCTTCACATTGGCCCGCAAATCCATTCCAGCCGGATGTGAGAGCCCAGGTACAAAAGTCATGGGATCTTCATAGCGCCGAGCTACCCATGGAGTGCATGCGAAGTAAGGCAGCACGCAGCTATTGCTCCGTCGCGTCTGCAATTGCGAGCAGGTTGACAGCATATTCTCACAAAAGGATAATGAAGCATTTTCAGAGCAGGGCGATGGTCGGCGGTACGCCGCATGGACGGTGCTGTGTGAAGTCGGAAACTGCGCCTGGGGCGTACGGCGTTTGCTTAGACCGAAGCAACAAATATGCTTGTTTGCCACTGACGAATGTTTTACGCTCATATCACGCAGGTGATGGCGGCGGAGAGTTGCAATGCTTATGGGGTCCTTCAAGGATGTCCATGGTTGACTGATCCGGCGGCGCGATCTGAAAAGGACGAACTTGGATTGCAGTCACACTGAAACCGCCTCCGCGGTTGGATCTGCACTGCGTGTGCTAGACAGACGCAAACAGATTAGCGAATGGCAATAGGTTCTGGCGTATTTCGCTGCGAACGGTTCAAGTCTTAGCTCCGATGGACATTTGAAAGCTCTTGGTAATTTCTTGGCGTTCAAGAATGCTATTACAGCTACGCTGGACTACAACGCTCGCTGCGACCCGTTGAAGTGTTACGATAGCGTTTCGCTGGGCATCGGAAACGTGCCACGTTTATTGAGAAGGCACTTCGAAAAATAGTTAAAAACGATTGCCGCAGACCACGTGAAGATACTGGCTAAGGTTGAAGAGCGCGTTGTGGTGTAAGGCAGTCAATAGACCATCCTAAGCCCGTCAAGCTTCGCTACGATGGTCACTGTGGTCAATTCCGGGCATAGCAGTGCGCGCTAAAAAGACTTGTTCCATCGTGAGGTAGATCCGCCCCGGTACCAGAGCAACGGCTACTACATCCTTTCCTCAGCTCCCAGCGACTACGATTGCGAGATGCAGAACGCACATCCACCGTGTTGCACATAGGAGAGTAGACGGTCAAGTTCCAACTTCCCTTTGTGAATTGTGTCTGCAGAAATATGTCTTTGGATGTGCGGTTGTGATGTTTTTGGTGTGATGTGTGACAGGTGCTCTAGGTGGTAACACCAAAACGGCGTATAGTATTATGCTGAGGACACGCAAGAATACGTTTTCTGCAGAATGGTAGTTCCCTATTTCCACATAATAAGAAAGCGCATTGCATGTGGCCGGGAAAAACAGCATGGGCGGTTGACTATTGAGATAAACAGTAGCAGTAAGCATGACGCATCGTATTTGCGTATGTGCATCGCATTTTTGGAACTTTTCTTGTTTTTATGAAGGCACTCATTTCATAGGTGGTTAAATATTTGCTGTTTTCCTTGCATATGTGTAATAAGGCAGTGGTGGCAGCAGCGTGTGTGGGTATGTGCTCAAACTTTGGTTGTGCTTGCCTACCGCCATGCCGTCCGCATTATTGTTCAACTACGATCTCTCCCGATGCCCGGCTAAAAGCTGGATCTTAAAACAAACTTAAAACGTTTAGAACGGTGTGGTACGTTGCCGGCTGGTACCTAAACAACCTAATTCGTCAGTCTATTTATCAATCCTTGAAACAAGCCTTAAGGTCAAACATAAAGTTGGGTAGTCTATGCATACTGCTGATACGTAAGCCGCAGCATCGGTTGGAAAGTGTGGTAGCATATTTCGTCACCCACCAACAACAGCAACAGAATGTCTTCAATTTGAACTGACGCTATGCTGCTGTACAACCATGATGACCTATGGAATAAGGAATAATGTAAGAGTGAGAAGGCGGTTTACCTGAAAACATTGAGACTCTAAACGAGCATACATGGTCAAGGCGCATACACCTTGTGTACATAACATACTGTCACAAACAGCTTGCTACCGTGAAAGCAAGACAGCATCAGCGAAATTGATTCCTTTCGGCTTTCACTGCCCTGCGTCAAAATCAGCCATCACCATGCAGATAACGAGGTGCCTAAAAACACTTTAACTTGGCAAGCAGTCTAGATGACAGCAGCAGACGCGCCACTGTTGTCCCTTGCGAATTAGTCCTGTAAAGTCTCAAACCGAGCACAGGGCTCGTCACGTAGGCTCTAGTCCAGAAAGCGAGACTGACCAACGGCGTCCAGTTTGGTTGTCTGTGTCTTCATTTCCCGCAGTCAAGTCAACTTCTGTCCACCTCGAGCCTTGCGCCACTCTCACCCTGGCAGGCTCAACAAGGTCCTCCAAAGTAAGCGAGGACCAGGCGTACGTAGCAGTGCCCAAGGTAATATAACTTGTTCATTTAATTTTTGTCCTATGAAGCTGGCATGCTTATCAGTACATAGTACTCGCCAACGCACAGCGCTGTTGCGTAAGTTGCTTTCTGTTTCTAAGCACCCATCCAAAGCAGTGTCTCCCTCAATTTGATGGCTTGCTGGACTTGTTCGCCCTATGTTAATATAACCACTTCTATCTCTGACCAGTCCAATCCTACTGACTCCACTTATCTTTCCAAATGAACCATAGGACTCCATTGCAATGCGCCGACCAAATCCAATCTCGGCTGATCGGTCCCTATCTCTCCGACTTTTGTGACCCTGCCGGCTAGTGCTCGGAAGACTGAACGCTCTGTCACCATTACCTCGAGAGCCACGTTAACTGTCGCATTTCTTAGCCATAAACGTAAACTCTCGACTCTATCCTCTCCTTATCGAGCTCTGCCTTTATTTCTTCTTCAACCGGAGAGCGTGCTGTCAGCGCCCTGCTCTATTATCCTCTTCGATTATCGAAATTCAGTTCTAGGCCCTGCTTCACCAACACCCAATTGTCTCACATTGCGAGCCTGCCCGAATTGCATGCCTTATATTCATATTACCTCTTCCATCCCTAACCTGTCCATCTCTTCCGATTCCTTATTTATCTTTCCACCTCAACTGTACGAATTACTCTAACTGTGCCGACTAATCCAGTCGCGCCCGATCGGTACCCTGCGCTCCGAGTTTTCTCAGACTGTTGTGACCTTAGTGGCATGTTTTTGGAAGACAGAACGCTCTGTCCCCAATTTCTCATGGACTATTTCAGACCTTATTTGTAAACCTCTTCTATCCGTACTGCCTCCCGTCCTTAGGGCGCTCTCTCCGTTTATTCTTTCTCTAATCGGACTGCCAACTCTCAGTGCCCTGTAATAACCTAGTCTCATCTGGCTGCTCTGCTTCTTTGACCTTTCCCAGACCAGCAACATTTAAACGGTCTAGACTCTGTAGACTCATGCTATGTCGTACTTACGCTGACAGCCTGCTAAACTTGTTCACCCTCGATTTATATAGGCACCTCTTCTCTAACCTGTCCACCTTTCGACCCACTCCATTTGCCCTCCAAAAATAAGCTGTTGGACTCAATCTCGTTTCGCCGACTAACCCTGTCTCGTCTGATCGGTCTCCTGCGTTCCAACTTCTCAGGCTCCTGCCTGACTTGCATACCTTATATTCATGTAGGCTCTTGCATCCCAAAAGTGTCCGTCTCTGATGACACTTTATTTATCTTCCCACCTTAACTGTTCGACTTACGCTCAGTTTGCCGATTAATCCAGTCGCGTCTGATCGGTCCCCTGCCATCCGAGTTCATTCAGACTGCTGTGACGTTACCAGCATTTGATGAGAAGACTGAACGCTCTGTCCCTATTACCTCGCGAGCCCCATGGACTTTTCCACACCCTTTAAGTAACTCACTCTATCCGAACCGTCTACTCTCCTTATGGCGTTCTCTACTATCATATTTTCTCTAAGCGGACTGCCAACTGTCAGTGCCCTGTAATAACCTAGTCTCATCTAACCGTTATGCTCCTTTGACCTTTTCCAGACTAGCAAGATATACCGATCTAATCTCTGTAGACTCAAAACTGTGTCTTGCTTACATTGACAGCCCGCTATAATTGTTTACTCTTTATTAATATAGGCACTTTTATCAGTAACCTTTACCCTCAAACCTTCAATCGGACGACCGACGCTTAGTGCCGTGCCCTTCTTTGTCATCATCTGATAAGTGAAATTCTCTGGCACTACTACGAGGTCTAAGTATGTGCCGAGTATTCAAGTCTTGTCTGTTCGGTCTCCGGCTCTCAGAGTTCTCTCAGACTACCGGGATATTACCGGTGATTTTTCAGAACTGATCGATTCATACTTCGCACGAGAGCGTCCTTGGCTTCACCACACTTTAGTAGTAAACATTTTTCATCCTGACTATCGTCTCCTAATTACACTCACGATTTACTCTTCGCACTGCCGTTTACATCCATCCGCTCATAACTGATTCTTTAAATTTCCTTTTCTTCATGGTACGTTACTTCATCTATGTTGCTCCCGCTTTCGGTCTCAACCTAGTTGTCCTTAGTTTCACCTAAGATTCCACTCGCATTCGGACTGCTGTTATCATCATCGGTTTACTTGCTTCTCTCCAACAATCGTATTAATCGCTTAACTTTGTCAACACGCTTTGTTATATCCGTCCCTAGACCCTGCGCGTGCAGATCCTTTTTCTACCTAGTAGTTGTAGTCTCAGTAGCACCAGCGACGTGATGTAAAGAACGCGCTTGCAAACCATGTATACTAAACAAAATTACAAAAATTTTAATGTATCATAGGCACCTTTGCGCGCCACCAGTCTGTGTTTGTGCTTCTTGATTCATTGCTGTCTTTCTGTTTGGCTGCCGCTTGTCCTTTTCCCGTTTTCTCCCAAAATTTCCACGGACACATCTGCCAAAACAAGAAGGTTTATCCACTGAGACTGGTCAACGCACCCTCAATAACCAGCTGGTTTACATGCTTGAGCTTTTCTTCTGGAGAGGAAGAACCCACACATCGTTCCAAATGGAGCTCTTTCCGCCATTCTGGAGAAGCTACCACCATGGGGTCTAAACAAATGGTTTCAGCTCGCCTCGTACTCACAGTAGAACAATTTACTCACCTGGAATAATGTATTTACATGGATCCACTGTTCCACAACCGAAGACAGACAATTCTGGCGTGATTACCTTCACTGCCCCAAACATTCCGATTCTCCAGTCAACTGGAGCTTTGCTGATGTCATTTCACGGCCAGCATTGCGCGCGTATAAGCGGCATTTCCGATGATCTTTCATAAGTTCTCACTTAGCCTTAGAGAAACTTGCACTTACATTTGAAGAAATTACTAGTCCACTTTGCGGAAAATAGCATTTTTCCCTGTTATGGACATATTCAGACTCAAGAAACAACTACACTCACCGTCCCTATGACAAGTCCAGCATGGATAGCTGGACACGGGTTGCGAGCCGGACAATATAATAGAAAAAGCCGGCCTCTATTAACAATGTGTTTACTCACCTGCATCATTATCATTCGACTGTGCGACCCTTACATCATTGACCGGCTTCAACGACTACTGCCGGATCAATACTAAGCCATTCGGCGAACCAACGAAGAATTTTGGCTGTCAACCGACTGCGAATAATAGAGTGCAAACTCGGTCTATACAATGTATAGCCGACTAGCACTACAGTCCAACGTAACTACGACAGTGTTCCAGGACGTGGTGGGTTTTTGCCTGGCAAGCGTTCTCCCTATAAAATGCCACAAATGTCCGCTTAACAACACTTCAATTTGGCGGATGTGACTCGCCACAAAATAAAGTCACAGCTATACGTTTCACACCGACGCAGTCCTCAGCCTTCTACATCCAACCTGTGCAACTGATTTTACTATGAAGCATGCTTTAATGGAGTACAGAACATCCCGGCTTCGTAATGGTCATTGATGGCACTAAACCTTGTTTGGGCTCCTGTGCTCATGGATCACTACATGCAAATTTAACCCCACTTGTATCTTGACGCAACAGTTTTTGCGCGCCACAGCGCCATCATGGTCCTTGCTCTGACTATTACCCGACAATATGCTCGCTCATATGGACTACATCTTTTCGCTTATTCCTTTCATTAAAACGAAATGTTTTAATATTCCAAAGAAGCTATGCTTGTATGCATATTTGATCATGCCTTTAGAGGTGTGTCTCGTTTTACAGAGAATATACCATTTATTTATTTATTTATTTATTTATCTTTGCTAATGCAGCTGCCAAGGTAAGTGAATGGATTAACCCAGAGGAGTCCCTTGTTAACATGGGGCAAGTGCTCGTAACTATGCTAGCGTCCCTGCAGCAAAACGACGCACTTTGTAGGTTTGAAGCGCATCCCAATTAATAGGACCAGACTAGACGAGCTATTCAAGGTTGATTATGCAGCCCAACACCGTAGAAAGGTAAAACTATGTAAATAAATAAATAAATAAATATTTTATTCTCGACAAAGCGAGGCACGCCTTTTGGGCATGATCAGCATATATGCAATATTGTACATGATAGCATGATTAGAAGCACCGAGAGCGGGAGTAGTACACATGGAGTCAGTAGTGTGGGCCCATACGGCCCAAAGGTTGTACGAAGTCTATGTCCACAGAATGCGAGATGTAGAGATAAGAAATCAGATCACAAATGTGGAGTATGTTGATGAGGAACTAGTCCGATGAGGTTGTGTACACACTGCGGGTCAAGTGAGTGAAGCATGAGGAAAGAGCTGCAGGAATATTTAAGGATAGTGGCATGTAACTGATCAAATATGTAGGCGTGTTCGTACGGGAGCAGATTTATGCACAGAATTTGTAAATGTGGTATCGGTCAACTTGCCAACGTGAGATTGGGGCGGTGACTTTATTGAGTGGCGAGTCACATCCGCCACGTCGCAGTGTTGTTAAACAGACATTTGTGGCTTTTTGTAGGGAAAACGCTTGCCAGACGAAGACCCACCACGTCCTGGAACACTGCCGACTAGTGATATGACATTGACAAGATTGCATCTGACCGATTACCCTCGCGGATATTCGCAGTCAAGTTTCACAAATTTGTTTCCCATCTGAACTGAACTGGTTGTGTGGTCTCCTTCGGAGTCGACCGCAAGTGATTGGAGCTGTCCAAGTCGGATGACTCAGGTGACTTGTATTGATTTGATTCGTTTTATGGGTTCCTTTAGCTTGTCAGGATTGCGAAGTGCAGGTGATTTCTTTGTTCTGTGTTGATGCCGTGTCCAGGTGAGCTTCGTAGGTATGTCCTCAGGTGTACCGCGCCGGTAATGTTATCCTTTAGAACAAGGGAGAAAAGAAAAACGGACCGAGCAAACTGCCAAGGAAATGGAATAGGACTATGTTAATGTATAAATATAAAATTTGTGGTAACGTTGTGCTGGTTACAAGCAGTGGAATGACCGAATATGTTATGCATCATATCCGTAGTTTTACGTGCAAACGCGAGACCCGATATTTGCTGAATGTGAGAGACAAATGCTGTCCGAAGTGACCTAACATACGCAAAAGTCGTCCTGTGTGGAACCCGGGAGTATCAGGCGTTGTTAACCGGTAAATAAGTTAAAGGAATCAGAAGAGCATAGTACGTTGTTTAATATGCGCTTAAGGTATAGGTTGAGCGATCGGTTGACAGTGGTAGAGCTTATCATTCTAACATGTATGAGAGCCAGTGGAATTGCTGCGCCGGGTTCAAGACCCACGAAAATAATGATGCAACATGTTCAGTAATCGGATGCTAGAGAAACAGCTGAGTGAAGGAGTGAGACGGAGTGTCAAAGTTATGACGAGAATGGGATTTATATACTACAGCTGTAGCAAGAATACGGTTGCAAAGCCAGCTCTAAGGGACCTGGAATAGCGGAAAAGACAGGGACTTCTAAAGTGCGGCAAACAAGTCAGCTATACGGCAGGAAAGGGCGATATTGGGAGTCGGGTTAATTATGAGGAAGAACGTTCCCGCTGATAGTCCTTCAACGTTAAAAACGGGAACGAGAATGGCTTGAATACTACTACTTTAGCGATAAAATGGTTGTAGAGCCAGCACAGAAAGGGACCAGTAGTATCTGTAGTGTGGGCAGCAGCCCCAAAAGATGCTGTGTGCCACTCTAAGGTGGACATCCACCGTGGAACGTTAAAGTCAGATAGAATGCTGGTTATTGAGTTGCTGGCAGCCTGATTAATTAGTATACAGGAGCGGCACGATTTATTAGGCTCGGTATAAACTGATAGGTGTACAGTGTTGAATACAAGAGAGAGAACAGACAGAAATACTTGCAACAGCTGTAGAGAGAAGTGTTGCTATAAGGACCGAAGCAGATGCCGAATGCGAGAGAGACGTTAATGTGAGCGAAATAACTTGGTAGTGGAGCCGAGGGGCAAAACTCAAGCAGAGGCCGGAAATTTCAATTTCGATATGAGGGAACAAGCATAAAGGTATTGGATCAAACAGAGGCAAGTAACAGGAGGCTGCCACTTTTAACAATAATAAACAAATAAATAAATAAATAGTTTATTCTTGACTATGCGAGGCACGCCCATGGAGGCATGATCAGATATGTACAACTGTACAAACATTTTATGGCAACTGTAACAGTGACAGTAGAAAATTGTTCATATGTCCATGATTGGAACTGTACAATGGTGAAAATGCGAAACAATAATTTGGCTGTCATGAGATACGGGACCTCAGCTAATAATAGATTGAGAATCCTGAATGATCCATTGGAAGGTAATGGAAGAGCACGCTCAAGAGATATATGCCGATAGAGTGAGTTCGTGCACAAGTAACGCAAAGGTCAACGTATCGTAGGAAGTAAAAAGACGACAGTATATGCAGATGTAGAAGTTCCAGTGTAACGAACCTATCTAGAATTGTGACGCTAGTTGACCTGCCAGTGTGAAGTTATGGGCTGTGACTTTATTCGGTGGCGAGTCACATACGCCACGTTGCAGTGTTGTTAAACGGACATTTGTTGCTTTTTATAGGGAGAACGCTTGCCAGGCGAAAACCCACCACGTCCTGGAACACTGCCGCCAATCCATTGAATGGCAAATTGTAACTGGCTATGTTTATTGTTGAACGCTAGTATGCTCGGTTATTCGCAGTCAGGTTGTGTCCCAATTTTCTGCTGGCTGATGCCTTGGCTGGTTGCCTATTGCGTTCCTGGGTCCTGTCCATTGGTAGGTCGGGAACTAAACATTCTTTTTGAATATGATGTGTTGATCCATTGCAGAACCACGTGAAGTCTTCTCTGATTATGTATATTTGCCGGGGAGCGAAGAATTCGTGTCCAGCTACCCTCACTGGACATCGGTGGTTGGGTGCAGTTGTTAGAATGGAAGTGATGCCATGGTCCAGTTAAGTTCTTGTTGGTTATTTCGTCCCATCCCAGACGGAGGCAGTTCCTCAGTTCAATCCCGAATCTCTCAGATGTTCACGACCTCAGAGAAAAGGGAGAGAGGAACAGGCCGAGAGAAGACCGAAAAGGACAGTCAATGTACCTAGCATTGGATCAAAATCCTACTTTAAGACATTTATTTGAGACAACTAGTGTACAATGTGTAACAGATATTACGCTAAAGATGTTTTTAATTACGCAGAAGGCATGGCCTAATGGGTAAAATACTTTCATATGCATAAGGATGAAGAGCAGGATTCCGGTAAGAAATTCATGAGGTATAAGCTAACGATGTTCGAATTCTACCTGAGACTAGAAGGTTGGTGTGTAGTCACGATTGGTTGTTATCGGAAACCAAAAGATACAGTGACGATGTGGCCGTATTTATATATGCTCCACGGGATAAGGATTACCTAAGACACAATAGCTATAATGTACATGGGTATATGAAGATAGGAAGCTGAGCATACCAGAAGCAGGCTAAGATTAAATGGATATGAAAGGAAGACTAAGTGTTGAAGGTAAGACGATCAAAAGATAGCGATAATGGACCGGGTTTCAGTGGCCAAAAGTGCCTGTTGGGTTAATCATTCTAGTTACTATTGAATAACTACAGTGTCAAAGGATAGGACAGCAAACCAGCTGAGCTATGAAAACTATACCAAGAGAATAAACATTCTACGGAAGGACTGACCATTAGCGAGCTACGGGTGTTCGCAAAGTTGAATAGAGCCTACAGCGACCAGCTGCTGCTGAGCAGAGATAGTGGCTATAGGAAAAGATGTATCAGTGGCTGGTGTAGCCATATCATTAAGAGGTTTGACCACATGCTGGATCCCTACAGTTTCAATACGTAAATGAACCGGTGGTGAGGACCAATGAGTAAATAAGCGAAGCATTGGTGTGAGACCTCTGGGCATTTGTATCCTCAGAGGTCGGACTGGATTCAAAAGGTTGAAGAATGCGATGCACAATAGCGTCAGAGATCGGCAGCTGAGCTTACTAACACCGTGTATCGACATTTTACGAGGTGCTCTTGCCTGTCTCCGCCACCTGTGGGAGCCGACGGTGATCCCTCAAACTCCATCTGAACAGACCCAATGTTCTAAATGCAGTCATATGGCACAACCCGCTTGCACGGTTTGTAAAACCTAACTTATTTAGTCGACAGACCTAGAAGGGCTAACCACGGTTCGATGGTCCGTTGCCATTCGCAGCTTAGTCCAATGTCTACTTATTAGCACCACCGCGGCTGAACACGCTTCGCCAGGAGCTCGTCCCGGCGTCGCGCATTTGGTGCTGGACATAGCCTAATTAAATCACTCTATCACCATTATCTCACGCATTAAGATCCGATGGCTGGGCCAGGTCTAACGCACGCCAGCGCATTTACTCCCGCGAGGTGCACGATTTGCGCGCCGTGGGTGTTTGAAAGCGAAGGATGTGATGCTAAGCCATGAGTTGGTCGAGAAAAATGAAAGCTATCACATCGCTTTTGGCGTCAGTTGATACATCCTTATTGCCCAGTTGAGGTCACAAGAACCATGGACACCTTCAGTTGGCCATACTTGCTGACATGGTTTTTAGTCTGCCCCAATAGCCTTTGAGTTTGTGCTCCTATGTCCACCCCCTCCTGCTTAACCACCAGCCTAATCACGATATAATAAATAAATAAATAAATAGTTTATTCTCAGTTTCATAGAGACACACCAACTCAGGCATGATCAAGGTTTAAAAACAGATGTGTATCACGACGATACATCGGGTTCAATCGTGTGTAGTTGAAACGGTGTCGGGAAGAGTTGATATGTGGTTCTAGTCGACTTGCCAGTATGTAGTTGTTGGCAGTGACTTTATTCAGTGGCGAGTCACATCCGCCACGTCGCAGTGTTGTTAAACAGACATTTGTGGCTTTTTATAGGGAGAACGCTTGCCAGGCGAAAACCCACCACGTCCTGCAACACTGCCGTAAAGCATTTTGAACATTAATGTTGAACTGGCAAAGCCGCTTGACGACTGGTTTTACCTTCGGTTTTTCGCAGAGTAATGGCTTCTAATTTCCTCTGTTAGTTGGACAGGTAATTTGATCGGGGTCGCCATGATTTTTGAGGTCGGTGGAGGAGAGGGACATCGCGATTATTCTTCTTGTTGTATGTCCAGGTGAGCAAAGTTCAACTTTTCCGCTGTCCAGATTTTTCAGATGTATAATGTATGGGAGTATGAGGATATGTCCAGTTCTCCATACTGGACAAGGGTTATGGTGATTGCGGTTCCGTCCTTTTGGAATTTTACCATGCTCCATGTAAGTCCTTGTGGGTTGTTACGTCTGTCTTGGGCCAAAACTGTTCCTCAGTCCAATCCCAGATCTCCAAGAAGTCCCGGACCTCAGAGAAAAGGGAAAGTGAGGGACAACCGAGAGAAGACCGCAAGAACAGGCATGGAGTTGAACATTGTTAATGTCTTGTGTTACAACATTTGGGCTTGAGACAAAAGCATGTACACTGTGCAACAATAATTATGCTGAAAATGTCTTTTGAATATCCTATAGAATCATTAGCCGTATGGGTGGATTGCTAACGCCTGCGTAGAGACAAGAGCGTTGTACCAGTAAGTAAAGTACGAAGTATCCGTTTGTATGAGCCAATAATTGCGTGCTGATAGAGCAAAGAGGGTTAAAATATTGGTAGTGCTTGTTGGATGCATGAACAGCACGTAGCTAGCGTAATTCGGGAGGGAGGGCAGAATAAGCGAATATACATAGGTTGCCGCGAGAGAGTCCTAAAGAGCAATTGGTGGCAGGGCAGCGGAAGGATTGGATGCAGATGTTCTAAAGGAATAAAGGTTATGGAGATACGGAGTGGCTCCTAACAAGCACTGGGTCATCGCATAGGCATAGGGCCAAGTGCCACTAGCTACTTCTGAACAGAGATGCCGAAATTATTACGTCCGACAGATCGTGGCGCTAGGAGAGACTCAGTGGCCATATGTAGCCATTCTAATCAGACGCTTGGTCACTAGTTGTGCCTATAGGGTCTGCTGAGGGTATCAACAGGCCAGTGAAGGTAAGTGATAGGTCAACAGACCAGCTGAGCTGTGACGCAAACAATCCGAGAGAATGAACATTGTAAGAAGGGAGCGAGCTCCGGATATCCGCAAATTTAAATGGAAGCTATGGCGACTAGCTGCTGCTAAGCAGAGATAGTGGCTCTTTTCTAGAGCCACTATCTCTGCTTAGCAGCAGCTAGTCGCCATAGCTTCCATTTAAATTTGCGGATATCCGGAGCTCGCTCCCTTCTTACATTGTTCATTGTCTCGGATTTTTGCGTCACAGCTCATCTGTTCTGTTTTCCTGTCACTTACCTTCACTGGTCTGCTGTTACACTCAACGACCCTATAGGCCTACGCTAGTGACCAAGCGTCTGATTGGAATGGCTACATCTGGCCACTGAGTCTCTCCTAGCGCCACCATCTGTCGGTTGTCGTAACTTCGGCATCTCTGTTCAGAAGTAGCTAGTGGCCATTGGCCCCATGCATATGCGATGATCCAGTGCTTGTTAGGAGCCACTCCGTATCTCAATAACTTTTATTCCTTTAGAATATCTGCATCCAATCCTTCCGCCGCCCTGCCACCAATTGATCTTTAGGACGCTCTCGCGGCAACCTATTTATTTTCGCTTATTATGCCCTCCCTCTCGGATTACGCTAACTACGTGCTGTTCATGCACCTGACAATCACTACCAATATTCTAACTCTCTTTGCTTTATCCCCACGCAATTATTGGCTCATACCAAACGGATACTTCGTACTCTACATACTGGTACAACGTTATTGTCTCTACGCAGGCGTTAGCAATCCACCCATACGGCTACTGATTCTATAGGATATTCAAAAGACATTCTCAGCATAATTATTGTTGCACAGTGTACATGCTTTTGTCTCAAGCCCAAATGTTGTAACACAAGACGTTAACAATGTTCAACTCCATGCCTGTTCTTGCGGTCTTCTCTCGGTTGTCCCTCACTTTCCCTTTTCTCTGAGGTCCGGGACTTCTTGGAGATCCGGGATTGAACTGAGGAACAGTTTTGGCCCAAGACGGACGTAACAACCCACAAGGACTTACATGGAGCAATGTTGAACTCCGAAAGGACCGAACTATAATTACCACAACCCTTGCCCAGTATGGAGGACTGGACATATCCTCATACTCCCATATACTATACATCTGCAAAATCTGGAGAGCGGAAAAGTTGAACTATTGCTCACCTAGACATACAACAAGAAGAATAATCGCGATGTTCCTCTCCTCCACCGACTTCATAAATCATGGCGACCCCGATCAAATTACCTGTCCAACTAACAGAGGAAATTAGAAGCCATTACTCTGCGAAAAACCGAAGGTAAAACCAGTCGTCAAGCGGCTTTGCCAGTTCAACATTAATGTTTAAAATGCTTTACGGCAGTGTTGCAGGACGTGGTGCGTTTTCGCCTGGCAAGTGTTCTCCCTATAAAAAGCCACAAATGTCTGTTTAACAACACTACGACGTGACGGATGTGACTCGCCACTGAATAAAGTCACTGCCCACAACTACATACTGGCAAGTCGACTAGACTCACATAACAAATCTTCCGGACACCGTTTCAACTACAAACGATTGAACCCGATGTATCGTCGTTATACACATCTGCTTTTAAACCTTGATCATGCCTGAGTTTGTGTGTCTCCATGAAACTGAGAATAAACTATTTATTTATTTATTTATTAGATCGTGATTAGGCTGGTGGTTAAGCAGGAGGGGGTGGACATAGGAGCAAAAACCTCAAAGGCTATTGGGGCAGACTAAAAACCATGTCAGCAAGTATGGCCAACTGAAGGTGTCCATGGTTCTTGTGACCTCAACTGGGCAATAAGGATGTATCAACTGACGCCAAAAACGAAGTGATAGCTTTCATTTTTCTCGACCAACTCATGGCTTAGCATCACATCCTTCGCTTTCAAACACCCACGGCGCGCAAATCGTGCACCTCGCGGGAGTAAATGCGCTGGCGTGCGTTAGACCTGGCCCAGCCATCGGATCTTAGTGCGTGAGATAATGGTGATAAGTGATTTAATAGCTATTCCAGCACCAAATGCGCGACGCCGGACGAGCTCCTGGCAAGTGTGGTGCTAATAATAGACATTGACTAAGCTGCGAAGGCAACGACCATCGAACGTGGTTAGCCCTTTAGGTCTGTCGACTAAATAAGTTAGGTTTTACAACCGTGCAAGCGGGTTGTGCCTGATGACTGCATTAGAACATTGGTCTTTCAGATTGAGTTTGATGTCACGTCGGCTCCACAGGTGGCGGAGACAGGCAAGAGCACCTCGAAATTTCGCTACACGGTGTGTAAGCTCAGCTGCGATCTCTTCGCTATTGTGCTTCGCATTCTTCAACCTTTTGAATCAGTCCGACCTCTGAGGATACAAATGCCCAGAGGTCTCACACCAATGCTTCGCTTATTTACTCATTGGTCCTCACCACCGGTTCATTTACGTATGAAACTGTAGGGATCCAGCATGCTGTTAAACCTCTTAATGATATGGCTACACCAGCCGCTGATACATCTTTTCCTATAGCCACTATCTCTGCTCAGCAGCAGCTGGTCGCTGTAGGCTCAATTCAACTATGCGAACACCCGTAGCTCGCTAATGGTCAGTCCTTCCGTAAAATATTTATTCTCTTGGTATAGTTTTACATAGCTCAGCTGGTTTGTTGTCCTATCCTTTGACACTGTAGTTATTCAATAGTAACTAGAATGATTAACTCAACAGGCACTTTTGGCCACTGCAAAACCGGTCCATTATTGCTATCTTTTGATCGTCTTACCTTCAACACTTAGTCTTCCTTTCATATCCATTTAATCTTAGCCTGCTTCTGGTATGCTAAGCTTCTTATCTTCATATACCCATGTACATTATAGCCATTGTGCCTTAGGTAATCCTTATTCCGTGGAGCATATATAAATACGGCCACATCGTCACTGTAACTTTTGGTTTCCGATAACAACCAATCGTGACTACACACCAACCTTCTAGTCTCAGGTAGAATTCGAACATCGTTAGATTATACCTCATGAATTTCTTACCGGAATCCTGCTCATCATCCTTACGCATATGAAAGTATTTTACCTATTAGGCCATGCCTTCTGCGTAATTAGAAACCTCTTTAGCGTAATATTTGTTACACATTGTACACTAGTTGTCTCAAATAAATGTCTTAAAGTAGGATATTGATCCAATGCTAGGTACATTGACTGTACTTTTCGGTCATCTCTCGGCCTGTTCCTCTCTCCCTTTTCTCTGAGGTCGTGAACATCTGAGAGAATCGGGATTGAACTGAGGAACTGCCACCATCTGGTATGGGACGAAATAACTAACAAGAACTTATCTGGACCATGGCATCACTTCCATTCTAACCATCTGCACCCAAGCACCGATGTCCAGTGAAGGTAGCTGGAAACGAATTCTTCGCTCCCCGGCAAATATACATAAGCAGAGAAGACTTCACGTGGTTCTGCAATGGATCAACACATCACAATCAAAAAGAGTGTTTAGTTCCCGACCTGTCAATGGATAGGACCCAGGAACGCAATAGGCAACCATCCAAGGCATCAGCCAGCAGAAAAATGGGACACAACCTGACTGCGAAAAACTGAGCAAACAAACGTTCAACAAGAAACATCGCCAGTTACAATTTGCCATTCAATGGATTGGCGGCAGTTTTCCTGGACGTGGTGGGTGTTCGCCTGGCAAGCGTTCTCCCGATAAAAAGCCACAAATGCCCGTTTAACAACACTGCAACGTGGCCTATGTGACTCGCCAACGAATAAAGTCACAGCCCACAACTTTACACTGGCAGGTCAACTAGCGTCACAATTCTAGATAGGTTCGTTACACTGAAATTTCTACACCTGCGTATACTGTTGTCTTTTTACTTCCTACGATACGTTAACCTTTGCATTACCTGTGCACGAACTCACTCTATCGGCATATATCTCTTGGGCGTGCTCTTCCATTAACTTCCAATGGAGCATTCAGGATCCTCAATCTATTATTAGCTGAGGTCCCGTATCTCATGACAGCCAAATTATTGTTTCGCATTTTCACCATTGTACAGTTCCAATCATGTACATATGAAAATTTTCTACTGTTACTGCTACAGTTGCCATAAGATGTTTGTACAGTTGTACATATCTGATCATGCCCCCCTGGGCGCGCCTCGCATAGTCAAGAATAAACTATTCATTTATTTATTTGTTTATTATTGTTAAAAGTGGCAGCCTCCTGTTACTTGCCTCTGTTTGATCCAATACCTTTATGCTTGTTCCCTCATAACGAAATTGAAATTTCCGGCCTCTGATTAAGTTTTGCCCCTCGGCTCCACTACCAAGTTATTTTGCTCACATTACCGTCTCTCTCTCATTCGGCATCTGCTTCGGTCCTTATAGCAAGACTTCTCTCTACAGCTGTTGCAAGTATTTCTGTCTGTTCTCTCTCTTGTATTCAACACTGTACAACTTTCAGTTTATACCGAGCCTACTAATTCGTGCCGCTCCTGTATACAAATTAATCAGGCCGCCAGCATCTCAATAACCAGCATTCTATCTGACTTTAACGTTCCACGGTGGATGCCCACGTTAGAGTGGCACACAGCATCTTTTGGAGCTGTTGCACACACTACAGATACTACTGGTCCCTTTCTGTGCTGACTCCACAACCATTTTCTCGCTACAGCCGTAGTCTTCAAACCCTTCTCGCTCCTGCTTTTAACATTGAATGCCTATCAGCGGGACGGTTCTCCCCCATAATTAACCTGACTCCCAATATCGCCCTTTCCTGCCGTATAGCTGACTTGTTTGCCGCACTTTAGAAGTCCCTGTCTTCCGCTATTCCAGGTCCCTCAGGGTAGGCTTTGCAACCGTATTCTAGCTACAGCTGTAGTATATAAATCCCATTCTTGTCATAATTTTGACACTCCGTCTCACCACTTCACTCAGCTGTTTCTCTTGCATCTGATTGCTGAACATTTCATCATAATTTTTATAGGGTCTCGAACCCGGCGCAGCAAGTCCACTGGCTCTCATACATTATAGAATGATAAGCTCTACCACTGTCAACCGATCGCTCACCCTATATCTTAAGTGCATATTAAACAACTTACTATGCTCTTCTGGCTCCTTTAACTTATTTACCGGTTAACAACACCTAATACTCCCGGGTTTCACACAGGACGACTTTTGCGTATGTTAGGTCACTTCGGACAGCATTTGTCTCTCACATTCAGCTAATATCGGGTCTCGCGTTTGCACGTAAAACTACGGATATGAGGTATAACGTATTCGGTCATTCCACTGCTTGTAACCAGCACGTTACCACAAATTTTATATTTATACATTAACATAGTCTTATTCCATTTCCTTGGCAGTTTGCTCGGCCCGATTTTCTTTTCTCCCTTGTTATGATGGATAACATTACCGGCGCGGTACACTTGAGGACATACCTACGAAGCTCTCCTGGACGCGGCATCAACACAGAACAAAGACATCTCCTGAACTTCGCAATCCTGCCAAGCTAAAGGAACCCATAAAAGGAACCAAAGCAAACAAGTCACCCGAATCATCGGACTTGAACAGCTCCAATCACTTGCGTTCGACTCCGAAGGAGACCACACAACCAGTTCAGTTCAGAAGGGAAACGATTTTGTGAAATTTGACTGCGAGTATCCGCGAGGGTAATCGGTCAGATGCAATCTTGTCGATGTCATATCACTAGTTGGCAGTGTTCCAGGACGTGGTGGGTCTTCGTCTGGCAAGCGTTTTCCCTACAAAAGGCCACAAATGTCTGTTTAACAACACTGCGACGTGGCGGATTTGACTCGCCACTCAATAAAGTCACCGCCCCAATCTCACGTGGGCAAGTTGACCGATACCACAGCTACAAATTCTGTGCATAACTCTGCTCCCGTACGAACAGGCCTACATATGTGATCAGTTACATGCCATTATCCTTAAATATTCCTGTAGCTTTTTCTTCATGCTTCACTCACTTGACCCGCAGTGTGTACACAACCTCATCGGACTAGTTCCTCATCAACATACTCCACATTTGTGATCCGAATTCTTATCTCTATATATCGCATTCTGTGAACATAGACTTCGTACAACTTTTGGGCAGTATGGGCCCAAACTACTGACTCCATGTGTACTACTCCCGCTCTTGGTGCTTCTAATCATGCTATAATGTACAATATTGCATGTATGCTGATCACGCCCAAAAGGCGTGCCTCGCTTTGTCGGGAATAAGATATGTATTTATTTATTTATTTACATAGTTTTACCTTTCTACGGTGTTGGGCTGCATAATCAACCTTGAATAGCTCGTCTAGTCTGGTCCTATTATTTGGGATGCGCTTCAAACCTACAAAGTGCGTCGTTTTGCTGCAGGGACGCTAGCATAGTTACGAGCACTTGCCCCATGTTAACAAGGGACTCCTCTGGGTTAATCCATTCACTTACCTTGGCAGCTGCATTAGCAAAGATAAATAAATAAATAAATGAATGGTATATTCTCCGTAAAACGAAACACACCTCTAAAGGCATGATCAAATATGCATACAAGCATAGCTTCTTTGGAATATTAAAACATTTCGTTTTAATGAAAGGAATAAGCGAAATGATGTAGTCCATATGAGCGAGCATATTGTCGGGTAATACTCAGAGCAAGGACCATGATGGCGCTGTGGCGCGCAGAAACTGTTACGTCAAGATCCAAGTGGGGGTAAATTTGCATGCAGTGATCCATGAGCACAAGAGCCCAAACAAGGTTTAGTGCCATCAATGACCATTACGAAGTCGGGATGTTCTGTACTCCATTAAAGCATGCTTCATAGTAAGATCAGTTGCACAGGTTGGATGTAGAATGCTGAGGACTGCGTCGGTGTGAAACGTATAGCTGTGACTTTATTTTGTTGCGAGTCACATCCGCCAAGTTGCAGTGTTGTTAAGCGGACATTTGTGGCATTTTATAGGGAGAACGCTTGCCAGGCAAAAACCCACCACGTCCTGGAACACTGTCGTAGCTTCCGTTGGACTGTAGTGCTAGTCGGCTATGCATCTTATAGACCGATTTTGCACGCTATTATTCGCAGTCGGTTGACAGCCAAAATTCTTCGTTGGTTCGCCGAATGGCTAAGTATTGATCCGGCAGTAGTCGTTGAAGCCGGTCAATGATGTAAGGGTCGCAGAGTCGAATGATAATGATGCAGGTGAGTAAACACATTGTTAATAGAGGCCGGCTTTTTCTATTATATTGTCCGGCTCGCAACCCGTGTCCAGCTATCCATGCTGGACTTGTCATAGGGACGGTGAGTGTAGTTGTTTCTTGAGTCTGAATATGTCCATAAGAGGGAAAAATGCTATTCTCCGCAAAGTGGACTAGTAATTTCTTCAAATGTAAGTGCAAGTTTCTCCAAGGCCAAGTGAGAACTCTATGAAAGATCACCGGAAATGCCGCTTATACGCGCGCAATGCTGTCCGTGAAATGACATCAGCAAAGCTCCAGTTGACTGGAGAATCGGAATGTTTGGGGCAGTGAAGGTAATCACGCCAGAATTGTCTGTCTTCGGTTGTGGAACAGTGGATCCATGTAAATACATTATTCCAGGTGAGTAAATTGTTCTACTGTGAGTACGAGGCGAGCTGAAACCATTTGTTTAGACCCCATGGTGGTAGCTTCTCCAGAGTGGCGGAAAGAGTTCCATTTGGAACGATGTGTGGGTTCTTCATTTCCCAGAGAAAGATCATGCGTTTAAACCATCTGGCTATTGAGAGTGGGTCGATCAGTCCCAACGGATAAACCTTCCTGTTTTGGCGGATGTATCTGTGGATATCTCGGGAGAAAGCGGGCAACGGACAAGTGGCAGCCAAACAGCAATGAATCAAGAAGCACAAACACAGACTGGTGGCGAGCAACGGTGTCTATGATACGTTAAAACTTATGTAATTTTGTTTAGTATACATGATTTGCAAGCGCGTTCTTTACATCACGTCGCTGGTGTGACTGAGACTACAACGACTAGGTAGAAAAAGGATCTGCACGCGCAGGGTCAAGAGACGGATATAACAAAGCGTGTTGACAAAGTTAAGCGATTAATACGATTGTTGGAGAGAAGCAAGTAAACCGATGATGATAACAGCAGTCCGAATGCGAGTGGAATCTTAGGTGAAACTAAGGACAACTAGGTTGAGACCGAAAGCGGGAGCAACATAGATGAAGCAACGTTCCATGAAGAAAAGGAAATTTAAAGAATCAGTTATGAGCGGATGGATGTAAAAGGCAGTGCGAAGAGTAACTCGTGAGAGTAATTAGGAGACGATAGTCGGGATGAAAAAGGTTTACTACTAATGCGTGGTGAGGCCAGGACGCACTGGTGCGAAGTATGAATTGTTCAGTTCTGAAAAATCACCGGTAATATCCCGGTAGTCTGAGAGAACTCTGAGAGCCGGAGACCGAACAGACGAGACTTGAACAGTCTACACATCCTGAGGCATGGTAGTAGTCCCAGAGAATTTCACTTATCAGATGATGACAAAGAAGGGCATGGCACTAAGCGTCGGTCGTCCGGTTGAAGGTTTGAGGGTTCAGGTTACTGATAAAAGTGCCTATATTAATAAAAGGTGAACGAGTCTACCCGGCTGTCAATGTAAGCAAGACATAGTTTTGAGTCTACAGAGATTAGATCGGTATAGCTTGCTAGTCTGGAAAAGGTCAAAGGAGCATACCGGTCAGATGAGGCTAGGGTATTACAGGGCACCGAGTGTTGGCAGCGCCATAAGGATTGGAGACGGTCCGGAGAGAGAGGGGTATACTTATAAGGTGTGGAAAAGTCCATGGGGCTCGCGAGGTAATGGGGACAGAGCGTTCGGTCTTCTCATCACATTCCGATAACGTCAGAGCAGTCTGAGTGAATTCGGACGGCAAGGGACCAATCAGACGAGACTGGACTAGTCGGCACATTGAGAGTAAGTCGAACAGTTATGGTGGGAAGATAAATAAAGAGTCAGCGGAAACGGATAGGTTTGGGATGCAAGAGGCTACATGAATATAAGCTATGCAAGTCAGGCAGGAGTCTGAGAGAAGTTGGAACGCAGGAGACCGATCGGACGAGACAGGATTAGTCGACGAAACGAGATTGAGTCCATCAGCTAATTTTTGGAGGGCAAATGAAATGGGTCGAGAGGTGGACAGGTTAGTGGTGGAGGTACCTATATAAAGAGAGGGTGAACAAAACTAGCAGGCGGTCAACGTAAGTGCGACATAGCTTGAGTCTACAGAGTCTAGACCGTTTAAATGTTGTTGGTCTGGGAAAGGTCAAAGAAGCAGACCGGTCAGATGGGACTAGGTTATTACAGGGCAATGAGAGTTGGCAGTCCGATTAGAGAAAAAATGAAAGTAGATAGCACCATAAGGAAATGAGACGGTCCGGATAGAAAGAGTTTTACTTATAAGGTGTGAAAAAAGTCCATCAGGCTCATGAGGTATGGAGGACAGATCGTTCGCTCTTCCGAATAAGTGCCGGTAACGTCAAAACAGTCTGAGAGAACTCAGAGCGCAGGGGACCCATCGGGCGCGACTGGATTAGTCGGCACACTTAGAGGAAGTCGTACAGTTGAAGTGAGAAGATAAATAAGGAATCGGAAGAGATGGACAGGTTAGGGATGGAAGAGGTAATATGAATATAAGGCATGCAAGTCGGGCAGGCTCGCAATGTGAGAGAATTGGGTGTTGGTGAAGCAGGGCCTAGAACTGAATTTCGATAATCGAAGAGGATAATAGAGCAGGGCGCTGACAGCACGCTCTCCGGTTGAAGAAGAAATAAAGGCAGAGCTCGATAAGGAGAGGATAGAGTCGAGAGTTTAGGTTTATGGCTAAGAAATGCGACAGTTAACCTGGCTCTCGAGGTAATGGTGACAGAGCGTTCAGTCTTCCGAGCACTAGCCGGCAGGGTCACAAAAGTCGGAGAGATAGGGACCGATCAGCCGAGATTGGATTTGGTCGGCCCATTGCAATGGAGTCCTATGGTTCATTTGGAAAGATAAGTGGAGTCAGTAGGATTGGACTGGTCAGAGATAGAAGTGGTTATATTAACATAGGGCGAACAAGTCCAGCAAGCCATCAAATTGAGGGAGACACTGCTTTGGATGGGTGCTTGGAAACAGAAAGCCACTTACGCAACAGCGCTGTGCGTTGGCGAGTACTATGTACTGATAAGCATGCCAGCTTCATAGGACAAAAATTAAATGAACAAGTTATATTACCTTGGGCACTGCTACGTACGCCTGGTCCTCGCTTACTTTGGAGGACCTTGTTGAGCCTGCCAGGGTGAGAGTGGCGCAAGGCTCGAGGTGGACAGAAGTTGACTTGACTGCGGGAAATGAAGACACAGACAACCAAACTGGACGCCGTTGGTCAGTCTCGCTTTCTGGACTAGAGCCTACGTGACGAGCCCTGTGCTCGGTTTGAGACTTTACAGGACTAATTCGCAACGGACAACAGTGGCGCGTCTGCTGCTGTCATCTAGACTGCTTGCCAAGTTAAAGTGTTTTTAGGCACCTCGTTATATGCATGGTGATGGCTGATTTTGACGCCGGGCAGTGAAAGCCGAAAGGAATCAATTTCGCTGATGCGGTCTTGCTTTCACGGTGGCAAGCTGTTTGTGACAGGGTGTTATGTACACAAGGTGTATGCGCCTTGACCATGTATGCTCGTTTAGAGTCTCAATGTTTTCAGGTAAACCGCCTTCTCACTCTTACATTATTCCTTATTCCATAGGCCATCATGGTTGTACAGCAGCATAGCGTCAGTTCAAATTGAAGACATTCTGTTGCTGTTGTTGGTGGGTGACGAAATATGCTACCACAATTTCCAACCGATGCTGCGGCTTACGTATAAGCAGTATGCATAGACTACCCAAATTTATGTTTGACCTTAAGGCTTGTTTCAAGGATTGATAAATAGACTGACGAATTAGGTTGTTTAGGTACCAGCCGGCAACGTACCACACCGTTCTAAACGTTTTAAGTTTGTTTTAAAATTCAGCTTTTAGCCGGGCATCGGGAGAGATCGTAGTTGAACAATAATGCGGACGGCATGGCGGTATGCAAGCACAACCAAAGTTTGAGCACATCCCCACACACACTGCTGCCACCACTGCCTTATTACACATATGCAAAGAAAACAGCAAATATTTAACCACCTATGAAATGAGTGCCTTCATAAAAACAAGAAAAGTTCCAAAAATGCGATGCACATACGCAAATACGATGCGTCATGCTTACTGCAACTGTTTATCTCAATAGTTAACCGCCCATGCTGTTTTTCCCGGCCACATGCAATGCGCTTTCTAATTATGTGGAAATAGGGAACTACCATTCTGCAGAAAACGTATTCTTGCGTGTCCTCAGCATAATACTATACGCCGTTTTCGTGTTACCACCTAGAGCACCTGTCACACATCACACCAAAAACATCACAACCGCACATCCAAAGACATATTTCTGCAGACACAATTCACAAAGGGAAGTTGGAACTTGACCGTCTACTCTCCTATGTGCAACACGGTGGATGTGCGTTCTGCATCTCGCAATCGTAGTCGCTGGGAGCTGAGGAAAGGATGTAGTAGCCGTTGCTCTGGTACCGGGGCGGATCTACCTCACGATGGAACAAGTCTTTTTAGCGCGCACGGCTATGCCCGGAATTGACCACAGTGACCATCGTAGCGAAGCTTGACGGGCTTAGGATGGTCTATTGACTGCCTTACACTACAACGCGCTCTTCAACCTTAGCCGGTATCTTCACGTGGTCTGCGGCAATCCTTTTTAACTATTTTTCGAAGTGCCTTCTCAATAAACGTGGCACGTTTCCGATGTTCAGCGAAACGCTATCGGAACACTTCAACGGGTCGCAGCGAGCGTTGTAGTCCAGCGTAGCTCTAATAGCATTCTTGAACGCCAAGAAATTACCAAGAGCTTTCAAATGTCCATCGGAGCTAAGACTTGAACCGTTTGCAGCGAAATACGCCAGAACCTATTGCCATTCGCTAAGCTGTTTGCGTCTGTCTAGCACACGCCGTGCAGATCCAACCGCGGAGGCGGTTTCAGTGTGACTGCAATCCAAGTTCGTCCTTTTCAGATCGCGCCGCCGGATCAGTCAACCATGGACATCCTTGAAGGACCCCATAAGCATTGCAACTCTCCGCCGCCGTCACCTGCGTGATATGAGCGTAAAACATTCGTCAGTGGCGGACAAGCATATTTGTTGCTTCGGTCTAAGCAAACGTCGTACGCCCCGGAGGCAGTTTCCGACTTTACACAGCACCGTCCATGCGGCGTACCGCCGACCATCGCCCTGCTCTGAAAATGCTTCATTATACTTTTGTGAGAATATGCTGTCAATCTGCTCGCAATTGCAGACGCGACGGAGCAATAGCTGCGTGCTGCCTTACTTCGCATGCACTCCATGGGTAGCTCGGCGCTATGAAGATCCCATGACTTTTGTACCTGGGCTCTCACATCCGGCTGGAATGGATTTGCGGGCCAATGTGAAGAGGCACAGCTAAGGGTATTATGGCAACGTGGGACAATGTTACGTATTTAATAAGTTTGTAAACCATATACATGAAGTGTAACAGATGCTAATGGGAAGCGCTGTTCCACCGCTCTTCTAGTGCCATAGTTTACTGTAACCATGGTAGCAGATACGCGAAGCAAAGTGAACGTATACTACTGGATAAGTAAATAGTGACTTTTGTTACTCGGTAACTAAAAGCTGCGTATTTAACGTAACATGCATAAAGTAACATGCACAATATTATACTGAAAACTAATAGGCAAAGTACTCTATGCTTACTTCACGTGGTTTGCCATGCAATTTCGTTTTTACATAACACCTAGCCCGAAACCTTAGTGTGCTCCGGGAAACCTGTGGTAAAGAAAAAATGGCTTCGAATATTATGGACCTCTGGGACTTCTGAGATCTAACTTATCTAGTCACAGCCAACGTAACGCTCTGTTACCCGCACCTTAACTACATCACTGGGCGTTATTCCTCCTTCTTATATTAACAAGGATGAATCATCACCTGAAGAAGGCTGGAGGCTTTTCCACTTATCAATAGAACCTATTTTACCGACCCTTTCTTTCTTTCCCGTGCTTTCTGTTGCATTCCTTCTTCATTCGAGGCTACCTTACATGCGTCTGTTCTCTCTGACGCCTTACATTCCTACCAATTTAATACTGAGGCAACGCGTCCCTGTCGCTCCTTCTGAGTGATATTCTTTAACCTAATCTACACACCTCGTCCTCCTCTCTCTGGTTCCAACCAATGGAGCATATGCGCATAAGGACCCCTCAAACTCTTTTTCTTCATCTTAATTTATACTTTGGCACAATCTTTCATTCTGTACTGATCCGTGTTCTGCTTGCTTCTCCTCGTAGTTCGCCACTTATGATACACATGTATATGCAATAGTTAAATAACAATTACATGTATAGGGGTACAATAGTTTAGTCATCGCCACAATTGATCGACTGCATTCCAGAAGCATCCCTTTCTTCTGTCTGTGTGGCTGTTTCTATTTGTTTCCTATTATGCCCGAGTCTGTCACAGGTAGGGTGTCACGCACCCAAGGAAAGGTCCGTCGTTGCGACAACAATACAAGCAACACAGTTCATTTATCTGGATAGGAGCGGGAGATTATTAACCGTTTTTACAACTTACTAACCGGAAAAATCATTCGTTAGCATGTACGGATACAATTTTTCCGAGACTTGAACCCTTAGGTTTAATTTGCTTACCACTACCTCTTCCACATACCTCTCACCTAAGGAACTGCTTTTGACTTCGGAAGGCACATTCTCAGGCGATACAAAGCCAGAAAAATTGGTCATTATGAGCACTTCAATCCGCGTTGACCGCTAAATTGGCTGTGGTTTCCTATATTTCTAATCAACTTTACAACATACCCCGAGGGATCTGCGATGCTTTTTTCGTAACCATATTCTAGCTTCAAGACTTCAACTACAACTCAACAAAGTTCAATGTATATCCCTCGGAGACTTCACGTGGTTCTGCAGGTGATCAACACATCATATTCAGAAAGAATGTTTAGTTCCCGACCTAACAATCGGGCACAGGACCGGACCAAGGAACGCAATGGGCGCTCGCCGAACGCATCAGCCAACAGAAAAATGGGACGCAACCTGACTGCAAATAACGAAACAAACTAACGTTCCACAAGAAATAGCCAGTTATAATTTGCCATTCAATGGATTGGCTGCAGTGTTTCAGGACGTGGTGGGTATTTGCCTGGCAAGCGTTCTCCCTATAAAAAGCCACAAATGTCCGTTTAACAACACTGCAACGTGGCGAATGTGACTCGCCACCGAATAAAGTCACAGCCCATAACTTCACACTGGCAGGTCAACTAGCGTCATCATTCTAGATAGGCTCGTTACACTTGACCTTCTACTTCTGCATATACTGTCGTCCTTTTGCTTTCTACGATATCACCGTTGACCTTTGCGTTACTTGTGCACGAACTCACTATATTGTCATATCTCCCTGGAGCCTGCTCCAATTATCTTCCAATGGATCATTCAGGATCCTCATTCTATTATTAGCCGAGGTATGACTGCAATATCTTGCTGAACGATTATATCCCAACAAACGGGTCCCGATCCCACGACAGCCAAATTATTGTTTCACATTTTCACCATTGCACAGTTCCAATTATAGACAACTGTACAATTTTCTACTGTCATTGTTGCAGTATTCATAAAATGTCTGTACAGTTGTACGTACCTGATCATGCCTCGATGGGCGTGCCTCGCATAGTCGAGAATAAAATATTTATTTATTTAACTAAGCGTTGATTTATAGTATCTTTAGGAAGTAAGGCACAGAGAAACCAAAAGCTGTGGCTAGGTCTGTGTAATATCAGACAAGACCCACAATATGCACTGACAGATGGTTAACCTTACTACCTAAAATGGCTAATGATTGGTGGACGCCGTGTGGCATTAAAAAATAATGAATCATAGTGGCAGCTGTGTATTGCTGTAAATATCTGTTGCTTACTCATCTCACTTGACAAGGAGGACGAAAGGCCTCAGCTGTACGCTGGTACTCGATACCGACTCTTCCTTTCAAATTAAATACCACCCGTTGCAAGTCTGCGTGGGATATAGCAAGGGACGCCTTGTCCCTGCGCAGGCTGTTATCCGCGTCGTAAGGTTAGAAGTCTAACTTGCTTCTTTCAGGCTAGAGGCTGGCATATGCATGTCACGCTATAGACCGTTGTGCGTGGATGTTTGTTGGCAAGTAAAGGTGACGGAGCACAGCGCGTATGCGTACGGACTCATTTAAAGTCACATTATTGGAGATAATACACTGACCATATGTGAACCGGACGATTTCATCTATCTTTCATCGTACTCGGAAGAAAGGAATAGAGTGTGTAGCGAAGTGGAAAAAGAAGGAGAAGGTGTGGAATGGAGACAAGCAACTTTGCCTTCCACTGCCAAGTTAATCCTTGTCCACTGATAGCCTTGAGCATGCAAGTACGAGATACGATATTTGGTAAACGTGAAAGACAAATGTTGTCCAAAATGACCCGGGGTGCGCAACCGTTTTCTTGGGTATGAGCCGGGTGTATCCGGCGTTGTTAACTGGTGAAGGTATTGAGGGAACCAGAAGAGCACAGTAAGTAGTGGAATATGCGACTAAGAATTAGGTTGAACGATTGACTGACAGTGGTCCAGCTTATCGTACGAACGTGTACGAGAGCCAATGGAGTTGCTTCGCCAAGTTAGAGACACATGAGAATGATATTGTAACATTATCAGCAATCGGCTGCTAGCGAAATAGCTGGGTGTTGGTTTGTAACGGACTGTCAGCGAAGTATCGAGGAGAATAGAATGGACTATATATACAGCGGTAACAAGAGTACGGTTGCAAAGTCAACTCTAAAAGGGACCTGAATAAGCGGAAAGTTATAGACAGCAGCGTTAAAAGATACTGTGTTCCACTGGTGGTTGGACATCTACAGTACAGCAAAGAAGTCAAATAGATGGCAAGAAAGAGTGATACTACGAGTCAGATTAAAGTGAGGGAGTAACCGTCTGCTGTCATATGATGAGGCACGGACTGATAGGCATTTAACGTTAAAAACAGGAAAGAGAATGGATTGCATACTAGGGCGGTAGCGGAAAAACGATTGCATATCCAGCTTTAAAGGGACCAGTAAAAGCAAGATAGTACATGCAGCAGCGCCACAGCTAACTGAGTGTTCCACTCGAAGGTGGACGTCCGTGATGGAACGTTAAACGCAAATAGCCGGCTGGGGCGTTATTTGCTAACAGCTCGAATAACTGATAATCAGGGACGGCATGCGAATTTGGCTCAGGCATGGACTAATAGGTACACAAGGTTAAAAACTAGAGGAAGAACGGACAGCATTACTGGCAACAGCTGTAGCATGCAAACGGTCGTAGCGACAGCTCTAGAAGTGACCAGAGGTAAGGGAATTCCACAAGCAGCACCGCCAGAAGATGTTAATTATTTCATAAGGTTTGCTTCTTCAGTGGGATATGCAACTAAAAATAGGCCGGCGGAGAAGAATTTAGGTGTTTGCCGGATTAGTTGTAAAGCAGAAGCCGCGCGTTATTTAGGGATTTGCCACGTACTAATAGGAATTCGAAGTTGAAACCAGGAGCGATAATATACCGGCAAACATATACGGCTATGGCGAGAGCACGGCGGCAGAGCTAGCTCAGTAACGGGCCCATGGCAGCAGAAAGAGTTGTGCAGCAGCGGCGATATACACTGTGTTCCCCTCCAAAGAAAACAACTAAAGTGAAACCGCTTCTAGCTCTAACCTGTCTTCCAAAATCGGCTGTTTGACTTCTCCTTGCGCTGACTAATCCGGTCACGTCCGGTAGGTATGCTGCTCTCCGACTACTCACAGATCAGTAAAAAGTTAACGGCCAACGTTCAAGGGGCTGAGCCATCGGTAATATTTGCATCAAAGGCCACACTGACAGTTGCGCTCTTTATTTACAAACGTTATCCTATCCCGACTATGTCCACTTCCTTTCGTTCTCTCTATTTTTAATCCCTCCTCAACTGGAGAACTAGCTCCCAGTGCCTGCCCTTGTCTCATGTGACCACTATTCCCTCCGACTGCTTCCAGACTATGGAGCTGAAAACGTTCTAGGGTATGCATTCTCAACATCCAAGCCAGCGGCAATAATTCGCCCTTATTAATATGAGCTGTCCTATCCATAACATGTTCATTTATACTGAACCTGTCTAATTGTCGTCTAATCTTAACTGCGCGATTCATACTCAATGCGCCGACTAAACTCATCGCGTCTGATGGGTCTTCTACTCTCAGACTATTTGCGACGTTATCTGCCACTTTTCCTCAGACTGTAGGTTCTGCCTTCATTGCTACTAGAGCCGCGCTGATATTTACGTTCTTCCTTCACTCAAATCTTTTCATCTTACCCCGCCATTACATTAATGTACTTTTTGTCTTTATTACTTTCTCAACCGGAGAGCCAGCTCTCTGTGTCCTACGCCAGTCTCCTACACTTAGGTAGCTTACTGCCAATCGACATATAAACCTTTTAAGCCCTAAGTAACCGACACACATCTTCCCGCATATCGCGAGCCTGCTGGACTTGCTTACCCTATATTAATAAAGCCTATTCCATCCCTAATCTGTCCAATTATGCCGATCAGTATTATTTGTCGTCCGAAATGCATGTTAGGACTCAATGACAATGCGCCAACTAAACCAGTCTCGTCTGATGGCTTTCCTGTTCTCGAACTATTGTGGGGTTACCAGCCATTGTCCAAAAGACCGAAGGCTCTCTCCTCATTATCTCGTGACTATGATCAAATTTTCCAGAACATATCAGTAAAACTCTTTCTATCCCGACCATTTTCGTTTTCTTGGCACACGCCCTGCTAGTAACACCAGTCCCTTGTTTTTCCTCACACCTTAATAGTAAACCTTTTTCTATAATACCTTTTCATTTACTTGCTGCGCCATGTCTTTAGACCTTCTTCAAACGGACATCCAAGTCTCAATGCCCTGTCCTAACCTGGCCTTATCTAACCAGGCTGCTTCTACTTGACTTCCTCCAGACTACTGGGACGTTAACGGTCTAGGCTGTACACATTCAATGCAATGTATCCCGCTCACAGCCAACCTACTGGACTTGTGCACCCTATGTTAATGTAGCCACTTCTATCGCTGACCTGTCCAAGTTGACTTATGCACAATATTTGTCTTCCCAAATTATCTGTACGACTTAAGCTTAATGGGTCGACTAATCCAGCCTCGTCTAAACGGTCTGCGCTCCGACTATGGTGAAGTTACCGGGCATTGCTCGGATGACTGTACGCTCTGGTCGCATTAACTCAGGAGCCACGTTAAGTTTCATGCCCCTTATCTATAAAACTTTTCCAGCTCGGCGCTGTCCTATTCTTATAGCGGTTGGTCATTTTTTCTTAACCTGGGTGCGAGCTTTCAATATCCTGCCTTATTCTCCTTTTAGACTGGTTCTGGGCTATCAAAATGTACACATTTTATGCTCTGTATTACAAACACACAACTTCTCTCTCTTGCGAGGTTGCCTGAATTCCTATCCCATATAAATATGGCCTATGTTATCCCTAGCCTGTCTATTTCATTTGCCCCACTTTAATTTTTTACCCACCTTAACTGTACGGCTCAATCTCAATGCGCCAAATTAGCAATACTCCCTGATCGGTCTCCTGCTCTATGACTGCTGTGAAGGAACCTACATTTGTTTTAAAGACCAGGCGCTCTGTATTCTTCATTTCGTGGGCCACATTAACTTTTCCATGCCATAGCAGTAAACCTTTTCCTATCCCGACCCATTTCCTCTCCTGCTGGCGCTCTCTACTTCTATTTCTTTTTTAATCCAACTGCCAATTCCTAGCGCCCTGCACTAACCCAATCTCATCTAACCGGTCTGGTTCTATCAGACCACCGAGGCATAAACGGTCTAGGATCTGTAGAGTCAACGTTACGTCTCCCTCAACTCTACAGCATGTTGGATGTTACTATCTATCATAAATATAGTCCCTCCATTTTCTAACCTGTTCATTTTCTGCCCCTTTCCATTTTTTTCCAAAATTAGCTGGATGACCAGTCTCTTTTTGTCGACTAACCCCGTCACATCTAATCCGTCTCTTGCTCTCCGACTGTTATCAGGCTGCGGTGACATTACCCGCCGCTGTTCAGATGACAAAATGCCTTTTGTTTTCAATCGTTCTTCACTCGGACAGCCAACTCCAAATGCGCTGCCCTAACCTAGTCATATCTGAATAGTCAGCCTCTCTTGGACTTTAACAAACCACCGGCAGTGTACCGGTCTAGGTTCTGTGGACTCAAAGATTTGTCTTTCTCTCACCTCTTGAGCCTGCCGAACTTGTTCACCCTTTATTACCATAGCCGCTTTTACCTCTGGCCTGCCCATTATTTAACCCGCATCATTGTTTCTTCAAACATTAATTGGGGCGACTCGATCGCAGCGCGCTGGCTAGTCCAGTATGGTCTGATTGGTCTCCTGCACTCCGACTCCTCTCAGACTACTGTGACATTACTGGCTATAGTTAGGAAGACTGTACTATACTCTTTCAGACAAGATGCTCTTCAAGTCCACATTTGTACAGGAAACCTTTTTCCATCACGACGTTGTCATTTTCTTGCTTTGCTCAATCGGGCGGTCAAATGTCATTACCCTGCTCTAGCCAAGCCTCATCTGACCAACCTGTCTTGCTGTGACTGCTTGCAGTGGGTCGCAATCTTAACGGTCTAGGCTCCACGGATTCCACGTCATTTTTGTCACCCATAGAGTCCTCTGGATTCCCTCATTCATCGTTATTACAGTCATTTGCTTCTCTTTTATCCGGTTCCGCTGATCCTCTAGATTTTCTTCTAACCTTAACACTACGACTTAATGCTATGGCTACATCAACCACTGATACTACCTTTCCTAGAGCCATTATCTCTGCATAGCTACAACTAGTCGCCATAGGCTCCATTCAAGTCTGCGGATTCCTGGAGCTCGCTAGAAGTCATTCCTCCCCCTAATACAATTATTCTCTTGGATTGTTTGCACTACAGCTCAGCTGGTTTTTTGACCTATTCTGTGGCACCGTAGGATCCACTAGTAACTGAAGGCTTAATCCGAGTTCTATTGCTGGCCACTCATCTCCCCGCCGCGCCGTTATCAGTAGTTCGTTTAACTCTCGTCAACACTTCTTGGCAGCAGCTAGTCGTTTTGGCCCCATATAGCTTAGAAGGAGCAATTCCTTGGCTCTCCAATCTTCATTTTCCTCGATCGCCTGCCTCACTACGCTTCGCTCGCTTGTTGATATATTGAAACTGTAGGTTGACAATTGTGGTCAAACGTCTTAATGATATGACTACACCAGCCGCTGATACATCCTTTCCTATGGCCACTATCTCTGCTTAGCAGCAGCTAGTTGCCATAGGCCATATTCAAGTCTGCGGATACCTGGAGCTCGTTAGGTGTCACTCCTTCCCTATTACGTTTAGCCTCTAGGATTGTTTGCATCACAGCTCAGCTGGTTTGTTGACATATCCTTTGACACTGTTGTTATTCATTAGCAACCAGAATGGCTGACCTAACAAGTGCTTTTGGCTATGAAACCCGGACCATTATTGCCATCTCTCGATCGCGTTACCTTCGACACTTAGTCTTCCGTTCATATCCATTTAATCCTAGCCTGCTTCTAGTATGCTCAGCTTCCTATCTTCATATACCGATGTACATAATAGTTATTATGTGGTCTTAGATAATCCACATCCCGTGGAGTATATATAGATATGGCCACATCGTCACTGGATCTTTTGGTTTCCGACTACAACCAATGGCGACTAGATACCCACCTCCTAGTCTCAGGTTGTATTCTAACGCCGTTAGCTAATACCTTGTGAATTTCTTACCGGAACCCTGCTCTTCTTCCTCATGTACATGAAAGAAGTGTATCCATTAGGCCACGCCTTCTGCATAATTAAAAGACATTTTCAGCGTAATATCTGTTACACATTGTACGAAAGTTGGTTCAAGTAAATGTCTTAAAGTTGGATTTCTTCAACGCTTGGTAAAATGACTGCCGTTTTTGTCTCCTCACGGCCTGTTCCTCTCTTTCCATGTTCTCTGAGGCCGTGAACATCTGAGAGATCCGTGATTGCAATGCGTAACTGCCTCCGTTTGAGATGGGACGAAATAACCAACAAGGACTAACCTGGACAATGGCTTCAGTTCCATACTAATCATCTGCACCCAACAACTCAATCACCGATGTCCAGTGAAGGCAGCTGGACACGAATTCTTTGCACCACATAAAATAAACATAATCATAGAAGGTGAGATCTCTTGCACTGGAAATTCTACTCACCTGCAAAATCGTACTATCTCTGCGACTTACCTCAACGTCCATGTTGCAATCTGACTGTGCCATTTGTCTGGCCAACAATTCGAATAACTGAAGGAACCAATGCTTTATAACCAGCTTTGCCAGTTGCACACGATTGATCACATCAATCGACGACAGTGTTCCCGGACGTGGTGGGTTTTCACCTG
>CALYDF020000076.1:0-18235 GCA_944474145.2 Dicrocoelium dendriticum
ACACGTCTACTTACACCTGCACCCACCTGCAAAATACACAGACATACACAGACATATACAGCATGTACGGGTTAAATCATAATATTTCCGTACCATTACTGATGTTACGCGCTTATACTTTCATGCTTGTGCCTTTGAAGGCGTGGCTTGCACCTCCGAGAATAAATCGTTTATTTATTTATGGTAGGAAAAGTCCGTCAGTGTGTCAGCCCTATTGACATCCAATATCGTCCTCTCCAGAGCATTTTCGTATATGCCAGTGATTACACATGGCATACTGTCGATAAGAATTGCGTTGCCGGTCGTCTCACTGGAGCGCACTGTGCCGAATAAGCTAAATGCACACGTCTAACAGGTGAAGTTTAGTTAAGGAAATATAGTCGCTATGTTTTTTCAGCTATATCGGTTGATTGTGTGCACGGCTTTGGCGCTCGGCCATACAATATATCGGTTTATGGCTCTATACTGTTATCAAGTGCACCTCACCGCTTTTCTACATAAGTCTATGGTGATTCAAACAAAAAGCTTTTCACTTTATGTTGCAATATACCCTTCGCAAAACTTTCCAACCCCCTGGACTTGTTAAGCTTTACTTTCTTACCTGTAGTAGACCATTGTTCCATTGTGCCCTTGGCCATTGTGAAGGCAACGTTAAAGTATTTCTGCTGTTTACGCAGTTGTGTAACACGCATGGATTAAGACAGAAGAAATCATGTGCTGTAACATGCTCAATAGAGTACTAACTGCAGTGAAACTTGCAAAACCAGCGTACGCAGTGCCGTTTAAATGATGTGGCTTAAAATACGCTGGAATTATAGTATGCTTAAAAAGAACTAGTGCCAACCACTTTGCTAATATGGACTACATACATGCAACAGTATGGCAGATGACGTCATAGTTTACTGTTAAGTTATAAGGCGACTAAGCAAAAATGCAAACCTAGAGTTCTTGCCTAAGAAACCTTTTACAAAAATCAGGTAAAATGCATGCCTGCTAGTGACTGTACCTTAACTGACTCGGTGTGATAAATAGCTTCATTCCAGCAAAGGAAAATAGATAGAACCACTACAGAACATTGGGCGGAGCACCATCTGAAAACCAATATGTCTTTGGAGCGGAATAATAGGAATGTAGATTATTAGTCTTTTGGCTATTAGTCCATTTTATTACGGGATTCAAACAAGCAAACATGCGTTTGATTACGAAAATTCTCTTTTTCGTGCATTAGAAAGGCCACGACGTATTTTGAAATATTAGGTGGAGTAGTTATCAGAAACGGTTTATTTCTTGTGCATGATTACGTGCATGATTAAATGGCCAACAATGTATGCTTGAGAATTTCCAGTTCTTTTCCGCATTAGTACGAATTCCGTGACATTTGTGATGTAAGGTATCCAAATATCCTTGAAAGCTATTGCGAGGTGGGGTACATGTGGCACATGAAGCTTACGAGCTCGAAATGTAGTATAATGGCGTATGACTGCCAGGTAGAAGCAGCATGCTTCAGGCCTCCTGCTGAACTGATTCTTATTTGTCAGTTTAATGTCGAATTAGGTTTGAGATACTACAGTTCATTAAAATTCAGAGAACTTACAAATAACTTAATAAAAAATGCCTGAGCAATCAGCCGCGCACATACAACCCCTGAAACATTTAAAAGCAACCAGGCAGCTTGAAAACAAAACCAGTAGAAGTTTGGAGGGTCAAGTTTGGATTACACGTTGTGTGATTGGATTGCGACACGCAACCTCAATATAATGGACTGTGATTCACATTGAAATGAACCTTAGTCACTGCGATCGCTGGGACCGTATTCAAAGTAGATGGAAATTGGGTATTGCCCACCCGAAAATACTGCACAACCACGACGCGTTTCGATGTAATTTTTCATCTCATCAGGTGGAGACAGCAGGATTTGAACCCAGGACCATTGGAATAGCAGCCAACACTACTACCCCTTTGGCTACCGGGTTCACGATGGGCAACACATTTTGTCACAACGGTAGATGACTAATTGGAGGGTCAAGTTTGGATTACACGTTGTGTGATTGGATTGCGACACGCAACCTCAATATAATGGACTGTGATTCACATTGAAATGAACCTTAGTCACTGCGATCGCTGGGACCGTATTCAAAGTAGATGGAAATTGGGTATTGCCCACCCGAAAATACTGCACAACCACGACGCGTTTCGATGTAATTTTTCATCTCATCAGGTGGAGACAGCAGGATTTGAACCCAGGACCATTGGAATAGCAGCCAACACTACTACCCCTTTGGCTACCGGGTCACGATGGGCAATGCTTTTTGTCACAACGGTAGATGACTAATTGGAGGGTCAAGTTTGGATTACACGTTGTGTGATTGGATTGCGACACGCAACCTCAATTTAATGGACTGTGATTCACATTGAAATGAACCTTAGTCACTGCGATCGCTGGGACCGTATTCAAAGTAGATGGAAATTGGGTATTGCCCACCCGAAAATACTGCACAACCACGACGCGTTTCGATGTAATTTTTCATCTCATCAGGTGGAGACAGCAGGATTTGAACCCAGGACCATTGGAATAGCAGCCAACACTACTACCCCTTTGGCTACCGGGTCACGATGGGCAACACATTTTGTCACAACGGTAGATGACTAATTGGAGGGTCAAGTTTGGATTACACGTTGTGTGATTGGATTGCGACACGCAACCTCAATTTAATAGACTGTGATTCACATTGAAATGAACCGTAGTCACTGCGATCGCTGGGACCGTATTCAAAGTAGATGGAAATTGGGTATTGCCCACCCGAAAACACTGCACAACCACGACGCGTTTCGATGTAATTTTTCATCTCATCAGGTGGAGACAGCAGGATTTGAACCCAGGACCATTGGAATAGCAGCCAACACTACTACCCCTTTGGCTACCGGGTCACGATGGGCAACACATTTTGTCACAACGGTAGATGACTAATTGGAGGGTCAAGTTTGGATTACACGTTGTGTGATTGGATTGCGACACGCAACCTCAATATAATGGACTGTGGTTCACATTGAAATGAACCTTAGTCACTGCGATCGCTGGGACCGTATTCAAAGTAGATGGAAATTGGGTATTGCCCACCCGAAAATACTGCACAACCACGACGCGTTTCGATGTAATTTTTCATCTCATCAGGTGGAGACAGCGGGATTTGAACCCAGGACCATTGGAATAGCAGCCAACACTACTACCCCTTTGGCTACCGGGTCACGATGGGCAACACATTTTGTCACAACGGTAGATGACTAATTGGAGGGTCAAGTTTGGATTACACGTTGTGTGATTGGATTGCGACACGCAACCTCAATTTAATAGACTGTGATTCACATTGAAATGAACCGTAGTCACTGCGATCGCTGGGACCGTATTCAAAGTAGATGGAAATTGGGTATTGCCCACCCGAAAATACTGCACAACCACGACGCGTTTCGATGTAATTTTTCATCTCATCAGGTGGAGACAGCAGGATTTGAACCCAGGACCATTGGAATAGCAGCCAACACTACTACCCCTTTGGCTACCGGGTCACGATGGGCAACACATTTTGTCACAACGGTAGATGACTAATTGGAGGGTCAAGTTTGGATTACACGTTGTGTGATTGGATTGCGACACGCAACCTCAATTTAATAGACTGTGATTCACATTGAAATGAACCGTAGTCACTGCGATCGCTGGGACCGTATTCAAAGTAGATGGAAATTGGGTATTGCCCACCCGAAAATACTGCACAACCACGACGCGTTTCGATGTAATTTTTCATCTCATCAGGTGGAGACAGCAGGATGTGAACCCAGGACCATTGGAATAGCAGCCAACACTACTACCCCTTTGGCTACCGGGTCACGATGGGCAACACATTTTGTCACAACGGTAGATGACTAATTGGAGGGTCAAGTTTGGATTACACGTTGTGTGATTGGATTGCGACACGCAACCTCAATATAATGGACTGTGATTCACATTGAAATGAACCGTAGTCACTGCGATCGCTGGGACCGTATTCAAAGTAGATGGAAATTGGGTATTGCCCACCCGAAAACACTGCACAACCACGACGCGTTTCGATGTAATTTTTCATCTCATCAGGTGGAGACAGCAGGATTTGAACCCAGGACCATTGGAATAGCAGCCAACACTACTACCCCTTTGGCTACCGGGTCACGATGGGCAATGCTTTTTGTCACAACGGTAGATGACTAATTGGAGGGTCAAGTTTGGATTACACGTTGTGTGATTGGATTGCGACACGCAACCTCAATTTAATGGACTGTGATTCACATTGAAATGAACCGTAGTCACTGCGATCGCTGGGACCGTATTCAAAGTAGATGGAAATTGGGTATTGCCCACCCGAAAACACTGCACAACCACGACGCGTTTCGATGTAATTTTTCATCTCATCAGGTGGAGACAGCAGGATTTGAACCCAGGACCATTGGAATAGCAGCCAACACTACTACCCCTTTGGCTACCGGGGTCACGATGGGCAATGCTTTTTGTCACAACGGTAGATGACTAATTGGAGGGTCAAGTTTGGATTACACGTTGTGTGATTGGATTGCGACACGCAACCTCAATTTAATAGACTGTGATTCACATTGAAATGAACCGTAGTCACTGCGATCGCTGGGACCGTATTCAAAGTAGATGGAAATTGGGTATTGCCCACCCGAAAACACTGCACAACCACGACGCGTTTCGATGTAATTTTTCATCTCATCAGGTGGAGACAGCAGGATTTGAACCCAGGACCATTGGAATAGCAGCCAACACTACTACCCCTTTGGCTACCGGGTCACGATGGGCAATGCTTTTTGTCACAACGGTAGATGACTAATTGGAGGGTCAAGTTTGGATTACACGTTGTGTGATTGGATTGCGACACGCAACCTCAATTTAATAGACTGTGATTCACATTGAAATGAACCGTAGTCACTGCGATCGCTGGGACCGTATTCAAAGTAGATGGAAATTGGGTATTGCCCACCCGAAAACACTGCACAACCACGACGCGTTTCGATGTAATTTTTCATCTCATCAGGTGGAGACAGCAGGATTTGAACCCAGGACCATTGGAATAGCAGCCAACACTACTACCCCTTTGGCTACCGGGTCACGATGGGCAATGCATTTTGTCACAACGGTAGATGACTAATTGGAGGGTCAAGTTTGGATTACACGTTGTGTGATTGGATTGCGACACGCAACCTCAATTTAATAGACTGTGATTCACATTGAAATGAACCGTAGTCACTGCGATCGCTGGGACCGTATTCAAAGTAGATGGAAATTGGGTATTGCCCACCCGAAAACACTGCACAACCACGACGCGTTTCGATGTAATTTTTCATCTCATCAGGTGGAGACAGCAGGATTTGAACCCAGGACCATTGGAATAGCAGCCAACACTACTACCCCTTTGGCTACCGGGTCACGATGGGCAATGCTTTTTGTCACAACGGTAGATGACTAATTGGAGGGTCAAGTTTGGATTACACGTTGTGTGATTGGATTGCGACACGCAACCTCAATTTAATAGACTGTGATTCACATTGAAATGAACCGTAGTCACTGCGATCGCTGGGACCGTATTCAAAGTAGATGGAAATTGGGTATTGCCCACCCGAAAACACTGCACAACCACGACGCGTTTCGATGTAATTTTTCATCTCATCAGGTGGAGACAGCAGGATTTGAACCCAGGACCATTGGAATAGCAGCCAACACTACTACCCCTTTGGCTACCGGGTCACGATGGGCAATGCTTTTTGTCACAACGGTAGATGACTAATTGGAGGGTCAAGTTTGGATTACACGTTGTGTGATTGGATTGCGACACGCAACCTCAATTTAATAGACTGTGATTCACATTGAAATGAACCGTAGTCACTGCGATCGCTGGGACCGTATTCAAAGTAGATGGAAATTGGGTATTGCCCACCCGAAAACACTGCACAACCACGACGCGTTTCGATGTAATTTTTCATCTCATCAGGTGGAGACAGCAGGATTTGAACCCAGGACCATTGGAATAGCAGCCAACACTACTACCCCTTTGGCTACCGGGTCACGATGGGCAATGCTTTTTGTCACAACGGTAGATGACTAATTGGAGGGTCAAGTTTGGATTACACGTTGTGTGATTGGATTGCGACACGCAACCTCAATTTAATAGACTGTGATTCACATTGAAATGAACCGTAGTCACTGCGATCGCTGGGACCGTATTCAAAGTAGATGGAAATTGGGTATTGCCCACCCGAAAACACTGCACAACCACGACGCGTTTCGATGTAATTTTTCATCTCATCAGGTGGAGACAGCAGGATTTGAACCCAGGACCATTGGAATAGCAGCCAACACTACTACCCCTTTGGCTACCGGGTCACGATGGGCAATGCTTTTGTCACAACGGTAGATGACTAATTGGAGGGTCAAGTTTGGATTACACGTTGTGTGATTGGATTGCGACACGCAACCTCAATTTAATAGACTGTGATTCACATTGAAATGAACCGTAGTCACTGCGATCGCTGGGACCGTATTCAAAGTAGATGGAAATTGGGTATTGCCCACCCGAAAACACTGCACAACCACGACGCGTTTCGATGTAATTTTTCATCTCATCAGGTGGAGACAGCAGGATTTGAACCCAGGACCATTGGAATAGCAGCCAACACTACTACCCCTTTGGCTACCGGGTCACGATGGGCAATGCTTTTTGTCACAACGGTAGATGACTAATTGGAGGGTCAAGTTTGGATTACACGTTGTGTGATTGGATTGCGACACGCAACCTCAATTTCATAGACTGTGATTCACATTGAAATGAACCGTAGTCACTGCGATCGCTGGGACCGTATTCAAAGTAGATGGAAATTGGGTATTGCCCACCCGAAAACACTGCACAACCACGACGCGTTTCGATGTAATTTTTCATCTCATCAGGTGGAGACAGCAGGATTTGAACCCAGGACCATTGGAATAGCAGCCAACACTACTACCCCTTTGGCTACCGGGTCACGATGGGCAATGCTTTTTGTCACAACGGTAGATGACTAATTGGAGGGTCAAGTTTGGATTACACGTTGTGTGATTGGATTGCGACACGCAACCTCAATTTAATAGACTGTGATTCACATTGAAATGAACCGTAGTCACTGCGATCGCTGGGACCGTATTCAAAGTAGATGGAAATTGGGTATTGCCCACCCGAAAACACTGCACAACCACGACGCGTTTCGATGTAATTTTTCATCTCATCAGGTGGAGACAGCAGGATTTGAACCCAGGACCATTGGAATAGCAGCCAACACTACTACCCCTTTGGCTACCGGGTCACGATGGGCAATGCTTTTTGTCACAACGGTAGATGACTAATTGGAGGGTCAAGTTTGGATTACACGTTGTGTGATTGGATTGCGACACGCAACCTCAATTTCATAGACTGTGATTCACATTGAAATGAACCGTAGTCACTGCGATCGCTGGGACCGTATTCAAAGTAGATGGAAATTGGGTATTGCCCACCCGAAAACACTGCACAACCACGACGCGTTTCGATGTAATTTTTCATCTCATCAGGTGGAGACAGCAGGATTTGAACCCAGGACCATTGGAATAGCAGCCAACACTACTACCCCTTTGGCTACCGGGTCACGATGGGCAATGCTTTTGTCACAACGGTAGATGACTAATTGGAGGGTCAAGTTTGGATTACACGTTGTGTGATTGGATTGCGACACGCAACCTCAATTTAATAGACTGTGATTCACATTGAAATGAACCGTAGTCACTGCGATCGCTGGGACCGTATTCAAAGTAGATGGAAATTGGGTATTGCCCACCCGAAAACACTGCACAACCACGACGCGTTTCGATGTAATTTTTCATCTCATCAGGTGGAGACAGCAGGATTTGAACCCAGGACCATTGGAATAGCAGCCAACACTACTACCCCTTTGGCTACCGGGTCACGATGGGCAATGCTTTTTGTCACAACGGTAGATGACTAATTGGAGGGTCAAGTTTGGATTACACGTTGTGTGATTGGATTGCGACACGCAACCTCAATTTAATAGACTGTGATTCACATTGAAATGAACCGTAGTCACTGCGATCGCTGGGACCGTATTCAAAGTAGATGGAAATTGGGTATTGCCCACCCGAAAACACTGCACAACCACGACGCGTTTCGATGTAATTTTTCATCTCATCAGGTGGAGACAGCAGGATTTGAACCCAGGACCATTGGAATAGCAGCCAACACTACTACCCCTTTGGCTACCGGGTCACGATGGGCAATGCTTTTTGTCACAACGGTAGATGACTAATTGGAGGGTCAAGTTTGGATTACACGTTGTGGGATTGGATTGCGACACGCAACCTCAATTTAATAGACTGTGATTCACATTGAAATGAACCGTAGTCACTGCGATCGCTGGGACCGTATTCAAAGTAGATGGAAATTGGGTATTGCCCACCCGAAAACACTGCACAACCACGACGCGTTTCGATGTAATTTTTCATCTCATCAGGTGGAGACAGCAGGATTTGAACCCAGGACCATTGGAATAGCAGCCAACACTACTACCCCTTTGGCTACCGGGTCACGATGGGCAATGCTTTTTGTCACAACGGTAGATGACTAATTGGAGGGTCAAGTTTGGATTACACGTTGTGTGATTGGATTGCGACACGCAACCTCAATTTAATAGACTGTGATTCACATTGAAATGAACCGTAGTCACTGCGATCGCTGGGACCGTATTCAAAGTAGATGGAAATTGGGTATTGCCCACCCGAAAACACTGCACAACCACGACGCGTTTCGATGTAATTTTTCATCTCATCAGGTGGAGACAGCAGGATTTGAACCCAGGACCATTGGAATAGCAGCCAACACTACTACCCCTTTGGCTACCGGGTCACGATGGGCAATGCTTTTTGTCACAACGGTAGATGACTAATTGGAGGGTCAAGTTTGGATTACACGTTGTGTGATTGGATTGCGACACGCAACCTCAATTTAATAGACTGTGATTCACATTGAAATGAACCGTAGTCACTGCGATCGCTGGGACCGTATTCAAAGTAGATGGAAATTGGGTATTGCCCACCCGAAAACACTGCACAACCACGACGCGTTTCGATGTAATTTTTCATCTCATCAGGTGGAGACAGCAGGATTTGAACCCAGGACCATTGGAATAGCAGCCAACACTACTACCCCTTTGGCTACCGGGTCACGATGGGCAATGCTTTTTGTCACAACGGTAGATGACTAATTGGAGGGTCAAGTTTGGATTACACGTTGTGTGATTGGATTGCGACACGCAACCTCAATTTAATAGACTGTGATTCACATTGAAATGAACCGTAGTCACTGCGATCGCTGGGACCGTATTCAAAGTAGATGGAAATTGGGTATTGCCCACCCGAAAACACTGCACAACCACGACGCGTTTCGATGTAATTTTTCATCTCATCAGGTGGAGACAGCAGGATTTGAACCCAGGACCATTGGAATAGCAGCCAACACTACTACCCCTTTGGCTACCGGGTCACGATGGGCAATGCTTTTTGTCACAACGGTAGATGACTAATTGGAGGGTCAAGTTTGGATTACACGTTGTGTGATTGGATTGCGACACGCAACCTCAATTTAATAGACTGTGATTCACATTGAAATGAACCGTAGTCACTGCGATCGCTGGGACCGTATTCAAAGTAGATGGAAATTGGGTATTGCCCACCCGAAAACACTGCACAACCACGACGCGTTTCGATGTAATTTTTCATCTCATCAGGTGGAGACAGCAGGATTTGAACCCAGGACCATTGGAATAGCAGCCAACACTACTACCCCTTTGGCTACCGGGTCACGATGGGCAATGCTTTTTGTCACAACGGTAGATGACTAATTGGAGGGTCAAGTTTGGATTACACGTTGTGTGATTGGATTGCGACACGCAACCTCAATTTAATAGACTGTGATTCACATTGAAATGAACCGTAGTCACTGCGATCGCTGGGACCGTATTCAAAGTAGATGGAAATTGGGTATTGCCCACCCGAAAACACTGCACAACCACGACGCGTTTCGATGTAATTTTTCATCTCATCAGGTGGAGACAGCAGGATTTGAACCCAGGACCATTGGAATAGCAGCCAACACTACTACCCCTTTGGCTACCGGGTCACGATGGGCAATGCTTTTTGTCACAACGGTAGATGACTAATTGGAGGGTCAAGTTTGGATTACACGTTGTGTGATTGGATTGCGACACGCAACCTCAATTTAATAGACTGTGATTCACATTGAAATGAACCGTAGTCACTGCGATCGCTGGGACCGTATTCAAAGTAGATGGAAATTGGGTATTGCCCCCCCGAAAACACTGCACAACCACGACGCGTTTCGATGTAATTTTTCATCTCATCAGGTGGAGACAGCAGGATTTGAACCCAGGACCATTGGAATAGCAGCCAACACTACTACCCCTTTGGCTACCGGGTCACGATGGGCAATGCTTTTTGTCACAACGGTAGATGACTAATTGGAGGGTCAAGTTTGGATTACACGTTGTGTGATTGGATTGCGACACGCAACCTCAATTTAATAGACTGTGATTCACATTGAAATGAACCGTAGTCACTGCGATCGCTGGGACCGTATTCAAAGTAGATGGAAATTGGGTATTGCCCACCCGAAAACACTGCACAACCACGACGCGTTTCGATGTAATTTTTCATCTCATCAGGTGGAGACAGCAGGATTTGAACCCAGGACCAATTGGAAATAGCAGCCAACACTACTACCCCTTTGGCTACCGGGTCACGATGGGCAATGCTTTTTGTCACAACGGTAGATGACTAATTGGAGGGTCAAGTTTGGATTACACGTTGTGTGATTGGATTGCGACACGCAACCTCAATTTAATAGACTGTGATTCACATTGAAATGAACCGTAGTCACTGCGATCGCTGGGACCGTATTCAAAGTAGATGGAAATTGGGTATTGCCCACCCGAAAACACTGCACAACCACGACGCGTTTCGATGTAATTTTTCATCTCATCAGGTGGAGACAGCAGGATTTGAACCCAGGACCATTGAATAGCAGCCAACACTACTACCCCTTTGGCTACCGGGTCACGATGGGCAATGCATTTTGTCACAACGGTAGATGACTAATTGGAGGGTCAAGTTTGGATTACACGTTGTGTGATTGGATTGCGACACGCAACCTCAATTTAATAGACTGTGATTCACATTGAAATGAACCGTAGTCACTGCGATCGCTGGGACCGTATTCAAAGTAGATGGAAATTGGGTATTGCCCACCCGAAAACACTGCACAACCACGACGCGTTTCGATGTAATTTTTCATCTCATCAGGTGGAGACAGCAGGATTTGAACCCAGGACCATTGGAATAGCAGCCAACACTACTACCCCTTTGGCTACCGGGTCACGATGGGCAATGCTTTTTGTCACAACGGTAGATGACTAATTGGAGGGTCAAGTTTGGATTACACGTTGTGTGATTGGATTGCGACACGCAACCTCAATTTAATAGACTGTGATTCACATTGAAATGAACCGTAGTCACTGCGATCGCTGGGACCGTATTCAAAGTAGATGGAAATTGGGTATTGCCCACCCGAAAACACTGCACAACCACGACGCGTTTCGATGTAATTTTTCATCTCATCAGGTGGAGACAGCAGGATTTGAACCCAGGACCATTGGAATAGCAGCCAACACTACTACCCCTTTGGCTACCGGGTCACGATGGGCAATGCTTTTTGTCACAACGGTAGATGACTAATTGGAGGGTCAAGTTTGGATTACACGTTGTGTGATTGGATTGCGACACGCAACCTCAATTTAATAGACTGTGATTCACATTGAAATGAACCGTAGTCACTGCGATCGCTGGGACCGTATTCAAAGTAGATGGAAATTGGGTATTGCCCACCCGAAAACACTGCACAACCACGACGCGTTTCGATGTAATTTTTCATCTCATCAGGTGGAGACAGCAGGATTTGAACCCAGGACCATTGGAATAGCAGCCAACACTACTACCCCTTTGGCTACCGGGTCACGATGGGCAATGCTTTTTGTCACAACGGTAGATGACTAATTGGAGGGTCAAGTTTGGATTACACGTTGTGTGATTGGATTGCGACACGCAACCTCAATTTAATAGACTGTGATTCACATTGAAATGAACCGTAGTCACTGCGATCGCTGGGACCGTATTCAAAGTAGATGGAAATTGGGTATTGCCCACCCGAAAACACTGCACAACCACGACGCGTTTCGATGTAATTTTTCATCTCATCAGGTGGAGACAGCAGGATTTGAACCCAGGACCATTGGAATAGCAGCCAACACTACTACCCCTTTGGCTACCGGGTCACGATGGGCAATGCTTTTTGTCACAACGGTAGATGACTAATTGGAGGGTCAAGTTTGGATTACACGTTGTGTGATTGGATTGCGACACGCAACCTCAATTTAATAGACTGTGATTCACATTGAAATGAACCGTAGTCACTGCGATCGCTGGGACCGTATTCAAAGTAGATGGAAATTGGGTATTGCCCACCCGAAAACACTGCACAACCACGACGCGTTTCGATGTAATTTTTCATCTCATCAGGTGGAGACAGCAGGATTTGAACCCAGGACCATTGGAATAGCAGCCAACACTACTACCCCTTTGGCTACCGGGTCACGATGGGCAATGCTTTTTGTCACAACGGTAGATGACTAATTGGAGGGTCAAGTTTGGATTACACGTTGTGTGATTGGATTGCGACACGCAACCTCAATTTAATAGACTGTGATTCACATTGAAATGAACCGTAGTCACTGCGATCGCTGGGACCGTATTCAAAGTAGATGGAAATTGGGTATTGCCCACCCGAAAACACTGCACAACCACGACGCGTTTCGATGTAATTTTTCATCTCATCAGGTGGAGACAGCAGGATTTGAACCCAGGACCATTGGAATAGCAGCCAACACTACTACCCCTTTGGCTACCGGGTCACGATGGGCAATGCTTTTTGTCACAACGGTAGATGACTAATTGGAGGGTCAAGTTTGGATTACACGTTGTGTGATTGGATTGCGACACGCAACCTCAATTTAATAGACTGTGATTCACATTGAAATGAACCGTAGTCACTGCGATCGCTGGGACCGTATTCAAAGTAGATGGAAATTGGGTATTGCCCACCCGAAAACACTGCACAACCACGACGCGTTTCGATGTAATTTTTCATCTCATCAGGTGGAGACAGCAGGATTTGAACCCAGGACCATTGGAATAGCAGCCAACACTACTACCCCTTTGGCTACCGGGTCACGATGGGCAATGCTTTTTGTCACAACGGTAGATGACTAATTGGAGGGTCAAGTTTGGATTACACGTTGTGTGATTGGATTGCGACACGCAACCTCAATTTAATAGACTGTGATTCACATTGAAATGAACCGTAGTCACTGCGATCGCTGGGACCGTATTCAAAGTAGATGGAAATTGGGTATTGCCCACCCGAAAACACTGCACAACCACGACGCGTTTCGATGTAATTTTTCATCTCATCAGGTGGAGACAGCAGGATTTGAACCCAGGACCATTGGAATAGCAGCCAACACTACTACCCCTTTGGCTACCGGGTCACGATGGGCAATGCTTTTTGTCACAACGGTAGATGACTAATTGGAGGGTCAAGTTTGGATTACACGTTGTGTGATTGGATTGCGACACGCAACCTCAATTTAATAGACTGTGATTCACATTGAAATGAACCGTAGTCACTGCGATCGCTGGGACCGTATTCAAAGTAGATGGAAATTGGGTATTGCCCACCCGAAAACACTGCACAACCACGACGCGTTTCGATGTAATTTTTCATCTCATCAGGTGGAGACAGCAGGATTTGAACCCAGGACCATTGGAATAGCAGCCAACACTACTACCCCTTTGGCTACCGGGTCACGATGGGCAATGCTTTTTGTCACAACGGTAGATGACTAATTGGAGGGTCAAGTTTGGATTACACGTTGTGTGATTGGATTGCGACACGCAACCTCAATTTAATAGACTGTGATTCACATTGAAATGAACCGTAGTCACTGCGATCGCTGGGACCGTATTCAAAGTAGATGGAAATTGGGTATTGCCCACCCGAAAACACTGCACAACCACGACGCGTTTCGATGTAATTTTTTATCTCATCAGGTGGAGACAGCAGGATTTGAACCCAGGACCATTGGAATAGCAGCCAACACTACTACCCCTTTGGCTACCGGGTCACGATGGGCAATGCTTTTTGTCACAACGGTAGATGACTAATTGGAGGGTCAAGTTTGGATTACACGTTGTGTGATTGGATTGCGACACGCAACCTCAATTTAATAGACTGTGATTCACATTGAAATGAACCGTAGTCACTGCGATCGCTGGGACCGTATTCAAAGTAGATGGAAATTGGGTATTGCCCACCCGAAAACACTGCACAACCACGACGCGTTTCGATGTAATTTTTCATCTCATCAGGTGGAGACAGCAGGATTTGAACCCAGGACCATTGGAATAGCAGCCAACACTACTACCCCTTTGGCTACCGGGTCACGATGGGCAATGCTTTTTGTCACAACGGTAGATGACTAATTGGAGGGTCAAGTTTGGATTACACGTTGTGTGATTGGATTGCGACACGCAACCTCAATTTAATAGACTGTGATTCACATTGAAATGAACCGTAGTCACTGCGATCGCTGGGACCGTATTCAAAGTAGATGGAAATTGGGTATTGCCCACCCGAAAACACTGCACAACCACGACGCGTTTCGATGTAATTTTTCATCTCATCAGGTGGAGACAGCAGGATTTGAACCCAGGACCATTGGAATAGCAGCCAACACTACTACCCCTTTGGCTACCGGGTCACGATGGGCAATGCATTTTGTCACAACGGTAGATGACTAATTGGAGGGTCAAGTTTGGATTACACGTTGTGTGATTGGATTGCGACACGCAACCTCAATTTAATAGACTGTGATTCACATTGAAATGAACCGTAGTCACTGCGATCGCTGGGACCGTATTCAAAGTAGATGGAAATTGGGTATTGCCCACCCGAAAACACTGCACAACCACGACGCGTTTCGATGTAATTTTTCATCTCATCAGGTGGAGACAGCAGGATTTGAACCCAGGACCATTGGAATAGCAGCCAACACTACTACCCCTTTGGCTACCGGGTCACGATGGGCAATGCATTTTGTCACAACGGTAGATGACTAATTGGAGGGTCAAGTTTGGATTACACGTTGTGTGATTGGATTGCGACACGCAACCTCAATTTAATAGACTGTGATTCACATTGAAATGAACCGTAGTCACTGCGATCGCTGGGACCGTATTCAAAGTAGATGGAAATTGGGTATTGCCCACCCGAAAACACTGCACAACCACGACGCGTTTCGATGTAATTTTTCATCTCATCAGGTGGAGACAGCAGGATTTGAACCCAGGACCATTGGAATAGCAGCCAACACTACTACCCCTTTGGCTACCGGGTCACGATGGGCAATGCATTTTGTCACAACGGTAGATGACTAATTGGAGGGTCAAGTTTGGATTACACGTTGTGTGATTGGATTGCGACACGCAACCTCAATTTAATAGACTGTGATTCACATTGAAATGAACCGTAGTCACTGCGATCGCTGGGACCGTATTCAAAGTAGATGGAAATTGGGTATTGCCCACCCGAAAACACTGCACAACCACGACGCGTTTCGATGTAATTTTTCATCTCATCAGGTGGAGACAGCAGGATTTGAACCCAGGACCATTGGAATAGCAGCCAACACTACTACCCCTTTGGCTACCGGGTCACGATGGGCAATGCATTTTGTCACAACGGTAGATGACTAATTGGAGGGTCAAGTTTGGATTACACGTTGTGTGATTGGATTGCGACACGCAACCTCAATTTAATAGACTGTGATTCACATTGAAATGAACCGTAGTCACTGCGATCGCTGGGACCGTATTCAAAGTAGATGGAAATTGGGTATTGCCCACCCGAAAACACTGCACAACCACGACGCGTTTCGATGTAATTTTTCATCTCATCAGGTGGAGACAGCAGGATTTGAACCCAGGACCATTGGAATAGCAGCCAACACTACTACCCCTTTGGCTACCGGGTCACGATGGGCAATGCTTTTTGTCACAACGGTAGATGACTAATTGGAGGGTCAAGTTTGGATTACACGTTGTGTGATTGGATTGCGACACGCAACCTCAATTTAATAGACTGTGATTCACATTGAAATGAACCGTAGTCACTGCGATCGCTGGGACCGTATTCAAAGTAGATGGAAATTGGGTATTGCCCACCCGAAAACACTGCACAACCACGACGCGTTTCGATGTAATTTTTCATCTCATCAGGTGGAGACAGCAGGATTTGAACCCAGGACCATTGGAATAGCAGCCAACACTACTACCCCTTTGGCTACCGGGTCACGATGGGCAATGCATTTTGTCACAACGGTAGATGACTAATTGGAGGGTCAAGTTTGGATTACACGTTGTGTGATTGGATTGCGACACGCAACCTCAATTTAATAGACTGTGATTCACATTGAAATGAACCGTAGTCACTGCGATCGCTGGGACCGTATTCAAAGTAGATGGAAATTGGGTATTGCCCACCCGAAAACACTGCACAACCACGACGCGTTTCGATGTAATTTTTCATCTCATCAGGTGGAGACAGCAGGATTTGAACCCAGGACCATTGGAATAGCAGCCAACACTACTACCCCTTTGGCTACCGGGTCACGATGGGCAATGCATTTTGTCACAACGGTAGATGACTAATTGGAGGGTCAAGTTTGGATTACACGTTGTGTGATTGGATTGCGACACGCAACCTCAATTTAATAGACTGTGATTCACATTGAAATGAACCGTAGTCACTGCGATCGCTGGGACCGTATTCAAAGTAGATGGAAATTGGGTATTGCCCACCCGAAAACACTGCACAACCACGACGCGTTTCGATGTAATTTTTCATCTCATCAGGTGGAGACAGCAGGATTTGAACCCAGGACCATTGGAATAGCAGCCAACACTACTACCCCTTTGGCTACCGGGTCACGATGGGCAATGCTTTTTGTCACAACGGTAGATGACTAATTGGAGGGTCAAGTTTGGATTACACGTTGTGTGATTGGATTGCGACACGCAACCTCAATTTAATAGACTGTGATTCACATTGAAATGAACCGTAGTCACTGCGATCGCTGGGACCGTATTCAAAGTAGATGGAAATTGGGTATTGCCCACCCGAAAACACTGCACAACCACGACGCGTTTCGATGTAATTTTTCATCTCATCAGGTGGAGACAGCAGGATTTGAACCCAGGACCATTGGAATAGCAGCCAACACTACTACCCCTTTGGCTACCGGGTCACGATGGGCAATGCATTTTGTCACAACGGTAGATGACTAATTGGAGGGTCAAGTTTGGATTACACGTTGTGTGATTGGATTGCGACACGCAACCTCAATTTAATAGACTGTGATTCACATTGAAATGAACCGTAGTCACTGCGATCGCTGGGACCGTATTCAAAGTAGATGGAAATTGGGTATTGCCCACCCGAAAATACTGCACAACCACGACGCGTTTCGATGTAATTTTTCATCTCATCAGGTGGAGACAGCAGGATTTGAACCCAGGACCATTGGAATAGCAGCCAACACTACTACCCCTTTGGCTACCGGGTCACGATGGGCAATGCTTTTTGTCACAACGGTAGATGACTAATTGGAGGGTCAAGTTTGGATTACACGTTGTGTGATTGGATTGCGACACGCAACCTCAATTTAATAGACTGTGATTCACATTGAAATGAACCGTAGTCACTGCGATCGCTGGGACCGTATTCAAAGTAGATGGAAATTGGGTATTGCCCACCCGAAAATACTGCACAACCACGACGCGTTTCGATGTAATTTTTCATCTCATCAGGTGGAGACAGCAGGATTTGAACCCAGGACCATTGGAATAGCAGCCAACACTACTACCCCTTTGGCTACCGGGTCACGATGGGCAATGCTTTTTGTCACAACGGTAGATGACTAATTG
>CALYDF020000077.1:0-15497 GCA_944474145.2 Dicrocoelium dendriticum
ACATGGTCTTTCCCCGAAGAAGAACCCCCGGAACTCGCCTGGCTCGAGTTCGTCAACACATTCAGTCAGCTGATTGCACAGGCTTCAGAGATAAAAGCTTGCAATAAGTGCAAATCAGTTTCTTTCGTTAGGAGCAGAACGCGAATATGGATGACAGTACGCAACGCAGCATGGCAAGTGTACAAAAAAGCTCCAGCACCAAAAGCTTGAGACAAGTACGTAGCCCAATGTAAGCACTGCACTCAACTGTTAAGAGAAGACAAATCCGCCTATCAGCAGAACATCACAAAAACCTTCAGTGCTAACCACAAACTGCTGTACAAGCACCTTAATAGCCTACGAAAGGTGAGGCAAGGATTTCCTCCACTCAAGACGGCTGATGGTTCAACAAGAACGGCTGTGGAAGCAGCAAACGCGCTGCAGATGCAATACGCCCCCAAGTTTCAAAGAGCCTTGCCACCAAGCGATCTACCAAGCTTTGTATTCTGCTCACCAGGACTAACCCATATCAATTTTACCGCAGAGACTGTATTGCAAAAGCTGACTTCTCTACGCAAACACAGCTCGCCGGGTGTCGACACCATTCGTCCAGAGGCATTGGGGAGGCAGCAGCAAACCAACTGGCAGGACATTTTAGGCTCAGTTTTTCCAGCACTGCTTAGACCAGAACCAAGTTCCCGTCATGTGGAAGCTTGGAATAATAACCCCGATTCACAAAGGTGGAAGCAGAACTGATCCCTCCAACTACCGCCCAGTAACCCTTCTTCCTATTCTCTCCAAGGTCATGGAATCCATAGTTGCCGATGCAATGGTGTGCTATCTGGAAAACTGCAACCTCATCACCCCTGAACAGCACGGTTTCCGTCGACAGCGGTCATGTACAACTGATAACTGAATGAGCCTAGATGTGATGAATTTCTTCCTATAACATTCAACTCTCCCTACTACTCTTCTGCAATCAGTACACAGACCAAACTGTTTATAATGCCATGAGTTAATTGGCGGCTTAAGTTTGGTAAGCTCGTCGCTTGGTGAGGGAGCTACCCTGTCCTCTGCACGGCAGTAACATGTAAGTCAGTGGATAGTGAGCGGCGCTATATCACATCTAGTAACATATTCACGATGGTCGTTGCCGTCCCCCGTAGCTCAGTGGTCTCAACCACGGACTGGCAACAGTCGAGTTGCGGGTTCGAGCCCAACCAGGGCCCGATGGAATGCGCACTGCTGACGATTCCCGAAAGGATGAAACGCGCGTACAGTGTTTTTCCGGGCGTGTGACGGCTGTCTGAGTGAGCCTAGATGTGACGAATTTCTACCTATGACATTCAACTCTCCCTACTGCTCTTCTGCAATTTATTAATTGCACGCAGTAGTTGGACCGAGGCAGCCGACGCTAGAGAAGGTGTTGATGTGATCTACCTGGATTTTTCCAAGGCTTTCGATCGTCTAGGCCATCGGATACTACTATCCAAGCTGCAGCATTACGGGATCGGAGACCCTCTTTTAAGCTGGATCGCCAACTTTCTACTTCAACGGCAATTAGTGGTCAGAGTTCGGAGCTCTTTATCGGACCCCATACAAGTTGAGTGTGGTGTGCCGCAAGGCTCGGTTCTAGGTCCACGTTTGTTCTTGGTGTTTATTAATGATCTTGCACAGAGAATCGTTTCAAACTTCCTAATGATTGCCGACGATATCAAGATCTGTCGCAGAATCCAGGCGAACACCGACCAACGTGTGCTTCAGAGTGATTTAGGTACGGTGTATCAATGGTCGACCCAAAACTTATTGCATTTCAACGTCAATAAATTCAAGGTGCTTTCCATCCAACATAAGCGTAGCTATTCATACCGACTCGGAACGAATATACTACAACAATCAACTCTCGAACGTGACTTGGGTGTCCTGGTTCAAGGTGACTTGGGTTGCTCCAGGCAATCCGAAAAGGCCTCGAAGACCGGGAACCAACACGTCGGGATGTTGAGGCGGGCGTTTGGACAAATAAACAGCTCCATATTTCGACAAATGCTCAGTGCGTATGTTCGCCCCCATGTCGAATATGCCATTCAAGCCTGGCATCCATGGCTGAAACACGACCTTAATGCACTGGAGCAGTCACAATGCCGGGCATCTAAGAACGTAATTGGAATGCGCAATCGGTCCTACCAGGAGAGGCTGCGAACATTGGGATTGTTCAGTGGCAGCTATCGCAGGCTACGAGGCGACCTGATTATGACATACTTGATTCTGCGAGACCCACATCATGTGTGCCGCCCTTTACTGCAACTCAGTAGCAATACAAACCTGAGGGGCCACTCATTAAAACTCGCAGAACAATACAGCCGTCTGGAGTGCCGCAGAAATTTCTTTTCCATCCGTGTCTGTCACCCGTGGAATGCTCTCCCAGCATCGGTCGTCTCTGCACCGACACTAACAATATTTAAAAGACGGTTGGACGATGCACTCATCCACTTACACTTGGTTACTTTACGTCTCCATCCTACACTTGGAGTTTACCCTGGAAATATTTGTTGTTAACTGTGAGTGTTGTGAATCTAAGAGGATCGCAGGACTGCAGCGAAGCAAACGATAAGTCCTTATTTTCATACTTAAAGTGTTACTATCCTTATCATCATTATTGTTATGTTGATATCCTCTGCAACTATCCAACGGGACTTGTAAAGCAACGCTTCTTAACCCGTATAAATTCATTGTTCATTGTACAGTCTGAATACAAATGAGAAATAACAGTGTTACGTTAGCTGTATTTAATAAACTTCAAAATAGAGTACAGAATCGTGAGATGATGATGGTGCGATCATTACGAAGTAGCCACATAGGCTACACGGCTGATAATGTGAATCTAGCGAAGCGCGCAAGTCGTAGAAACGTGGAATTTGTTACCAAACTACAGACTAAGCCAAGATCGCGTGCTGATGCACAAAGCGTCATGTCGAATTTAGCATCAGCTCAGGATAGGTTCAGGTTGATTTGGTCAAGGCACCAAAGACTAGTCGACCTGAGCAACGGAAATAAGACAAGCTGCATAGGACGACGAAAATGACCTTGCACTCAAGACCAAATGATTGAACAGAAAAAAAGATGGATAAAATGAGTATGCAGTGCATATTCTACCAACTGCAAATACCATGGGACCATGGGAAAGTAACTTCTGGTGTACACCGCACACGTAGAGTGAACACATTTTCATTCTATGTTTCACAACCTTTAGTCTTCACATTGACCATTGTCAACGGTTCATTGGAAGATGTTTCCATTGTTAGAAAAGTTTAACTTCAATCCATCAGTCATGCTGATTATTGCTTTGAGTTGTGCTTGTATTCCTTCTACACAGGTTACCGGCCTTTCACGTAAGTCCATCATCAGTTCAAACCAGTTCAAACGAGTTGGGTCGTAAAGGATTTGGGCATTTTGCTCCAGATCGACCTTGAATGTTCTAATCAGGCTTAGACGGATCCAGGAAAGACATCCAACACGTGGGTCACCTGAGGCGTGTATTCGGACAACTGAACCCTTCGATTTTCTAACAGCTTCTCGGTCCATACTTACGTCTACTTGTAGAATACGCAGTACTGATCTGACAACGATTGCTGAGGAGTGATCTCCCCGCCTTGGAGATACCCCGCCGGGAAACCAAGGATGTCAAAGGTCTGTATAATTTGCCGTCTGACCAAAGGCCCCTAGTGCTCAGGGTCTTCAGTGGACAATAACGGCGGTTGCGTAGGGATTTCATTTTGACTTACAAGATCCTGAGAAATCCCAACCACACTTGCCGTCATTTGCTAGAGTTCAGGCACAATAGTAACTTGAGAGGCCAAAATCTCAAGCTGGCACATCAGTAAGGCCACTTGGAATGCCGTCGGAATTTCGTTGCAGTACGCGGTTGCAAAGCGTACCGTGCTCTACCGGAATCCGTCATCTGCACTCCCACTCAGGTAGAGTTCAAGTCCAGGGTTGACCGCGCACTTATTTCGCTGCACCATATCACATGACGCACTGTGCATGCCTAAACACAAGTGTCTCTTAGAGCTTCCATTGCCGGTCAACTTCCAGAATACGTTCAATCATCTGCACCTCTTGTATGCGTTCACCAAGAGACGGCACCATGTTCACTGAATTCCCATTTGTCGTCACTACTTATGAACATAAAGCCGATTTACAATTTCTAGACTAGTACTTCGGTGAGTTCACTGGTGTGAACACACTTTTGCGGAAAACTTTCCTATTTTGCAATATTTGCGATGATCACCTTAATGGACTTGTGATGGTCTAGCTTTTTATCCACATCAAACCATTGCTCCAGTGTTCGTAGGTAGGACTGGCGGTAAAACATCTCATCAAAGGTAGTGGCGATCTATTTCAAGTTAACTGCACGCGCTCGATGTGTCAACTACACATTACGGGATGTCAGTACTGAAATTTATCCGTTGTTGTTATTCATTATTAAAGATCGTAAATGAGGAAGGACAAAGTGAGAAAACTACCAAAAGATCTGTGTATGTGTCATGCTGGGTCTACCACCGCTGTTACTATTTCAACCGTCTCTCAAAAGTAAGGGAGCGGTTGTTCAAGTTACCGGGACCTGGCGTGTGGACTCTCAGATCTAGGTAAACCCACTTGCATACGACACAAGCATCACACCTAATTGACATCGATAAGGAAAGAGGGTGAGCCATTGTATATTTCATATTCCAACTACTTGGCATTCTTGTAGGTGCCTGAAACGACGTAGGTACGTGAGGTTTGTTAGGGTTTTAATCAGTCGGTTTACGAGCTGAACATTAACATGGTAAGTGAAACAAATGTATATAACTGGCTACTTGTTGGCCCATTCAGAGTTGTTCCCCAAGGATGGTCTTTTAAGGTTCTTAGCCAGTGCAGAGAAATTCCAACTAATCTGAACTACACACTGAAACGCATAACAGTTAGTATTTGTGTGCTCTCGTATGATCATCCTATTAATAGGCAATGAACAAGCAAGGCATTACGCTACCACACCAACCAACCAGTAGAAAATACGTTTACACGGTCGGCGGCGCGTTCAAATACACTTTCAATCACGTTAACTCACACAAGGTCGCAAAGGAAGGCGCTGGTGTAAATTACTGTCAAGACGATGGAAAGTGGGTATTTCCTGCCCGGGATTCAGCTACAGTCCCAGTGATCACATTGACCAAGGTCCACTTCAAAGAGAATCGCGGTCCATGAACCTATATTTTCGGCCACTTCACGCCTGACCCAAAGCCTGGGCATTACATAAAATCGCCGGGATTGGACAAATGTCCTGGCCTAATATTGAAACAGTATTCATATAATAAGCAAAAAACGGTAGGGATCACTCGCGAACCTGTGAGTGTACGTTCGCAGTGTGATATGTTTTGCGACATGGCACCTCGTATGTATGTGTCGTAAACTTGAAGGGATCCTCCCATGGTTGACACACACAAGTTGGATAAATCAACTTTGGTGAGCTCCAGTGCCAAAAGGTGCTTGGTTGTTGATGATTATCGGATAATGCGTGATAGTGAATTCCGTAGGAAATTCCGATCGCGCAAAGCGGGCTATGGCTTCTGCGTGAGCAACTACACCGTATTTATCAAATTTTAGTTGGTAGTTACGGGACTTCCTGTAGGTGTCGCATATTGCCAGCTACTTTTCGCGTGCTGTGGAGTTCTCGATGACGAAGATATCCGGCTTGATGTATGCTGATGCGGCTGGGATGCGGGGCTCCGGGATGATTTTGCCCCCTTTACGACAAAAGGTGTTGTTTAGTTGCTTCACGACATCGTTATGTCTCTTACAGCGAGCACCATGTGTTACTGCACAGGACTGCAAGACGTGCGAAAGTGTTTTGTTTTGTCCACAACTGTCCCGGCAGTGAAGATCAGTTTGAGTTGAGGGTTGTCCTCCTCTGGAGCATCGAGATTTTGTCGACAGCACCCGAGTTCGAAGTTAGGTTACACTAATGTAGGGTGTGTGAAAAATTCGCTCGGGGTTTCTTATCTAGTCATGAGACGCTGGTGTCGTAAAAACCCTCCGAAACAAAGATCTATCTATACTTTATATCAGTGAATTCTTCCATGCTACCTTCGGGTCACATTTGTCAAAGACGAACTGATTCCCAAGGATTCCGGGTTTTATGGCGTGGCACTGGATTGCAGCCGCTGAAGATTCCCGTATCGCTCAGCTAGTAATTGGCAGGGAGAATGAAAGGTGGCCTTCTAAGCGGTCCTTTCGAAGCAATGAGATTATACTATAAAGTCCAGGAACACGTATGGCCATGGTCCTCAATTTTTGTGTGAAACAAAGCGATGCAGGTGTTCTTGGGAAGTAGCCGCCATTTTCGTGTACTTGCCTGGACCAAGCTATCCATCGATTTGTGGGTGTACCGGTGCACCACCGCCAATGAAAGGAAATGTGGATCACGCGGTAGAAGATAGGTGCGCAAAATATCTGTGTGCTAGTAGGGTTTCAGGGTGCTTAAGATTTGTCCTTGTAGCTGTATTTAGAGTGGATCTAGCGAGTCTGACGGGCGTTTGCCCTTCTAATCAAGTGGTGATCCAAGCAGCCGGAATTCCCCGGATGGCTGGATCGAAAGGATCCGGAAGTTTCCACAGGGGAGCTGCGCAGTTTTCAAAATAGGCAAAATTTTGCTTTTTCTGTCGACGGTGATATCTAGTACCATCGATTTATGTGATTTGTTTATAATCCAAGATGACTGTTGAAGGCTGAACTCACGGACGCCGCGGATTTCCGAATTGCAGTTTTGGACGTCACTTTTGTTTCCGGATTAGTGAATAACACGTGCTCTTTCTGTGTGAATTTGTACTAATGTTTTTTGGTGTATTTTACAATGTCTGCAAAGTTGGTGAATATTCTCTGCCCACTTTCAGAGATCCCCTCGATTTGCCTAACTGCCGTCGGTGTTCTCCATTTTGGCGTTCTTCCACAGTAATCTAACTTGTGTGGAGCAGCCACGTGACCTCAGCCGGAAATGGCATCATGGACCAACCTCTGCAAGTATAACTGCCTGGATTTAGTTGAACTAACATCAGCCAGAACCACCGCCTACTGAACCGATAGCACAAAAGTAAAACTGCTTGGTTTGTATCGCCTTCGCTTAATTTTGCATCGACATTTTCCCGTAGCTCAAACTCTCAAGACCTTGATTAAGCCGTTTATTTCCATCCAGCTTCCCTAGCTACTTCATCTAGCCTTCTCATCAGTATGGCTCATCTTATTATGGCACCCACAAGGCATAACCTCACTCGACATGCTAAAAGTAGTGTTTCATACACCGCGCGAACAAAGCCAACGAAAACTGAGGCCCTGACCAAACTGCGAGCCAGTCCTGATCCCATTGCTGCTCTTCTTCCAAAACTCAGTGATAAGGTCAACTCCTTGGAATCCTAACTCTCCGAAATGAGAACAAGAGTAACCCTCGTCGGACCAATTCGAGACTACCTCGCTTGATTAGACTATCTCGGTAACCCACTGGAAAGCCTTGATCCAGCACAAATGGAAACGCAGGACAATTAATCGTCTCAATTGTGTCTGAGATACACGAACGAATGCATAGACAGAAAAATGTGCTCGTTTTTAACATTGCTGATAGAGTTAGGTTAGATGAAGTTAAAACTAAAGTATTTACAGCCTACAACATGTCCGAGGTTAAATGCAACTGCCTTCGTCTGAAAAATAAATCGCCAACGACGGTGTCTGCTGTACCAGTCGTAATATAAAATAACATGGTTGAGCGTGGATGAGCAAGAAGCTCTCTGTTGGAGATAGGTTCTTTGAGCTTCTCGAAAGCCAGTTTGGCGTCGTCTGGTAAGAGAAAGGAGCGGTGATTGCATCGGAGCAAGTTAGTCCTTGGTTGTATTATACTCGCGCAGTTGGGAATAAAGCCTCGATAATAGTTGACCAGGCCAAATGATCGGGGAAGCTGATTGGAGGAACTAGCAGCAGGATAGTTGTTCAATGTCTGAATTTTGTCTGGTGAAGCTACAATGCCAGAAACGGATATTCTGTGGCCATGTAGGTCGATAAAGCTCTGGCTAAGCTCGCAGTTATCGGGGTTGACGGTAACCCCATGTTGCGTCAAGCACAGAAAGACAGCGTCGAGATGACGGAGATGTTCATCATCAGAAGAGCTGGCGATGTGAATGTCATCTAGATAAAGATAAATACATTTGAGTCCTCGCGTTACGTCATGAATAAAACGCTGAAATGTTTGAACTGCGTTGCTGAGGCCGAAAGACATTCTGAGGTACTTTAAAAGCCCAAACCGCGTGATGACTGCTGTTTTAGCAATATCGTCTGACGCCACAGGTATTTGATGGTAGGCGCGAACTAGGTCGATTTTGCTAAGGATCAACTTAACAAATAGAGCTGAGGTTACGTTTTGGATGTGAGGGATTGGGTAATTATCCGGGAAGGCGAATTTGTTGAATGCTCTGTAGCCACTACAGTGGGGCAGTCACCGGATTTCTGGAGTACCATGTGTACTGGTGATGCCCATGGTGTTTTGGACGGGCAGAATTTTCCCGGTTTGATCATACGCTAGAATTTCGCAGTAGCCGCTTTGAGCCTGTCCGAGGATATCCTGCGAGAGCGGGCCGAAACAGCTGGACCTTTAGTGCAGATGTGATGCATGGCGTTTGATGTTCCGAGAGGCAAGTCCTTCGGGATACAAACGAGTTTAAGATGCTGGTTGAAAAAGTCTGTGAGAGGCTGTAAGAGCTTGAGACGGCCACGAATGGAAGTGATAGCAGCCGCGTTGGCGCTAGTCCCGACAACACTGAGCTGTGTCCGAGATGTAATAAGCTTCTTCCTTCTAGCATCGAGGATGAAGTTGAAATGTCGAAAATGTCAATGCCTATGACAGCGAAAGGCACGGCAGATACTATGAAAAGCCAGCGAAAGTTTCGCCGAAAGCTTAGCTTGAGAGTTAGTAGCTTTCCGCCGAAAGTTGCGATTGGTGTGTCATTGGGGACACGCAGACTGGTCGGCGAGGGTGAGACGACCTCATCTGCGCTACGTTAAGCTCGGCTCCGGTGTCCACTTGGAACGCATGTTGGAAGTTAAATACCTTTGGTAGTGGCCGGTCACGTTCGTCGCCATTACGGGTCGGCCGAGAAGTCTCCCCACATGTCGGCGAAGGGGAAAGACTTGAGGCACGTACCCACTGCGGCGCCAAAGCGTTGATGATTCCAGCGGTGAGCTTATCTGCTGCTGGACTTGGAGCATTTTGAGGGTGATTTTGATCGGCTGTGACGACGAGGGTTGATGATGAGTTGTCGGACTTAGAGACTAAATGTCGCAACTGTTACTTTAAATGCTTCTATACTTGACTATAAGCCAGTGCTAGAAGTGCCCTGGGACGAGACGGCGTTGACCTTGATGGCGTCGTCTTGTGGCTGTCATCATTCGATGACCCGATCTGCTAGTTCAGCTAGTTGAACGAGCAAAACGGAGCTCACGATGGCGAGAATCGCTTGCGTATTTTCCGGTAACCTCTGTAGCCATAATTCACGGAGTAGGGTCTCGTCCATTGTTGATGAATCGCGGAGCTGTTGCGCCTCTCAAAGCAGAGTTGAGGGCAGTTTATCACCCGGCTGCTGCAGGCGAACTTGTCCAGAGGGCAAGACACCATTAATCCTAGTCTCCTTGAGGGCTTCATAGCGGTTTCCGGTTTGAGAAGTGCTAACATCTCGAACCTGCATCGACATCTCCTTGGAGAGATAGGACGTGATTTTGCTGTAATTAGCGTATTCTGTGGTATTTCCGTGGTTATAAAATTCTACCTTTAAATGAGTAAACCACAGAAGAGCATCCATGTCCAAAAAAGGTGGGACGGAGAGAGAAACCACACTAACGGGAAACACTACCCTATGGTGTATAGAATCCATGGTTTAAAAATAGTTATGCAGATATGTTACTGTATAGAACAACAAACCGGAAAATACGAAAAAATAAATGGAACAGGCTCACTGGAAAAAAGTGTGAAATATTCGGTATTGAGGTTGTTCCGAACTAGGGATCACCAATCTAGCGAGTTGCCTTTAGTGAAAGCCCGGATAGCGATTCGAAAAGCCAGATCGTGTATCAGGGAAACTGTTATCGATGCAGAACAGGTTCCCTGTTTGTCTAGTTATAAAAACCACACCGTTGACGCTCTAGCTAGGGGAACGCAAAAAGCATAGCACACATGCTGATTGCGCATTGCAATCAAACTGAGCGTCAAGCAAAATGACGACGCTTAACTCAGACAATCGAACTCAGAAACCAGCTCAACAATCCGCACCGGTCGGCTAAGTGTGCAATGAAATATGCGCCAAATTTAATGCAGCTAACTTCAGCGCATTTGGTTGGAAATTAGCGGCACCAGGAGAGGTATGCCCGCGCAAGGAATTTATACTTTTAAGAATATGTGTAGTCGTAATCGAGGTAGGACTAAGTCATGATGATGGCATAACTTATCTAGCTGTACCCACGGACGCCGCGGATTTTTGGATCAACGTGTGCTGGATACTACTTTTACCTCAGATTACTGTGTTTGCAGCGTTTTATCTGTGTGAATTGTGCACCATTATTCTTCTTTTGGCGTATTTTCCAAGCGGTGCAAATTTGGGAGCTATTCTTTGGCTAATTCCGGAGATCTCACTGATTTGCCATACTACCATCTCTGTCCGCCATTTTAGATTTGCTCTAGCTTGTGATGCCGTCTCAAGCTACTTGTGGTTCGTGTTCGAAAGTTGTGGGAAATAAGGCTCATGCACTTCGATGCTACAGCTGTGATGTTTTGTGCCATATTTCGTGCATTGGCTTATCCGTTGACGTGTTTCGAAAATCGCTCGACATCCGACATCGGTTTTTTCAAGTTATATGTGATAAATGTCGCGGTACAAGACATCAGAATACGCAGCGACCGCAAACAACTACGGAAAAATCTCACTTTCAGATAGGAACACACCGTTCACCACGTGGGATCAAACGCCCTCGTGAAAGTACCTCTGTCACCTCGCCTTCTATTGTCACTCCGCGATCTGCACCACCACCAGCGTCTTCGACCCCGGCCGAACCCCAGGTTCAATGTTTCCCACCGATGGAAGACTCAGACTCAGAATCTACGAAATGCCGCTTCACTGATCGGTCCGTGAATTTCTCAGAGCCTGTCTGTGAACTGCTGAACACCGAGGATCCATGGACCACTCAGAAGCGCAAGGGCCCACGTAATCGAGTTCAGACGTCACCTGCTGATAAACAACTACCCAATCAGTTAAGCGCCTCTAGTTCTGCTCCCACAGGTTCATCACTGATTTCGCTGAGGCGTCATAATCTCATGGTCTTCCACGTACCAAAGTCAAAAGATGAAAACCCTCAGATACGTTATGATCACGATGTTGCGTTCCTCCAGGGGCTCATCGATAGACTCTTGGATGTGGGCGAGGACAGTGTGACGATTAAACAAGTAATCCGACTTGGCCAGAAAACTAACCAGTCATGTCGACCTCTGAGGATCCCCTTTGCAAATCCTAATATGCCGCAGCTCATACTGTCTCGTCTGTCAAGGCTGAAAGGCATAAAAGTTCACATCCGCCCAGATTTGGAACCCGAGGACAGGGATCGTTTGAAGACTGCGGTCATTGAGCTCAAACGCCGTACAGAGGAAGGTGAGACTGACTTACAAGTTGTAAATTTTCGGGTGATCAAGAAGGGTGTACGAACCCGTATCAATCGGTTGCTCAACCTCCAGGCACGTCCCGCAGTACCTCCCAGGACCTCCGTGTCGCATTCGCCAACATGTGCAGCCTAATGAACAAACGTGACGAACTGTGCCGCTTCGCTGTCTCGGAGCGGCCGGACATTTTAGGACTTGCAGAGACATGGTTGAACTCCGACATCATACCCCAAGAAGTCGTGTTGTCAGGATACTCTTGTTTCCGATGTGACCGAAAATCAAAGGCTCACGGTGGTGTTCTGTTGTACATAAAATCGTCACTATCTGGCAAACGTATCAGTACCTATCGGAGCGAGGATAGTTTATGCGAGCAATTGTGGTGCACAATCCGTCTCAGGCGCGCAGAACTAATTGTGGGGGTTATCTACCGGAGCCCATTAAACCGTTGCTGCGATTGGATACCACATGTACAGAAGCACATGAGCCGCCCTCAGTTCTTACTGATGGGGGATCTAAATTTACCTAAGATAATTTGGCCAGATGTTCGACTTCTTCCCGGTCATGGCAACGTTGAGGCTCAATTCGCTAAAATGACTATTGAAATTGGGGCAACGCAACATGTCATCCAACCGACGCGCGTAACTCCGTACTCGGCATCTTGTCTGGACCTAATGTTTACGAGCTGCGAGCAGAAGCTAAAAGAGATCAGAGTCATCGAACCTCTGGCGAACAGTGACCACTGCTCTATTGTAGCAAGCTTAGAACTGTCGTTACCATATTACAATCAACAGAAGCCGACATTCAACTATTGGAAGACGGACTTCAACGGACTCGTCCAAGCCGCAAGTCAGACTGATTGGACACTACCACATGATGCGTCACTTGAGGCGTGGTGGTCATTAATAAAGGGGAAGCTTAACTCGCTCTGTACTCGGTTCGTTCCCCTTAAGTATCCAAAAATCGGACCTGTCAAACCGCATTGGTTTGATAGGGAATACAGACAGTTAGCGCGACGACGTCGTAAACTTTGGGATAAATACATCAGCTCGGGTTGTGATGAAGATTACGCGGTGTACAAGAAACAGCGTAACTTATGTAACGCCGCAAAGATCAAGAAACGCCGGCAGTTCGAAGAGGAACTAGCATCCTCGGCCGCAACTGCACCCAAGCGAATATTTGCCTACTTGAAACGTCAACTGAAACCTGGAGACGACCTACCGGTCTTAGAGAGCTTAGACGGGAAGACACTCATTTCAAGCGCGGAGCGCGCGGACGCCCTAGCTACGCACTTCCTCACTGTATTTTCCAGTAAACCGGCGGCTGTTCCAGTACCAGCACAGGTTGCGCCAGTCTTGCTCGACAGCCTACAATGTGATGCAGTCGAAGTACATCAGCTACTCGTCAACCTCAATGGTGCAAAGCCCCCCGGGCCAGACGGACTTCACCCACTAATACTCAAGTCCCTATCGATTATCATCTCACCAGTTGTGACAAACCTTTTCAATAGATCGCTCTCTGAAGGATCCGTCCCGAACGACTGGAAATGCTCGATAGTTAAACCGCTTCCCAAGGGTGGTGATCAGAGTAAAACAGAGAACTATAGACCGATCTGTTTGACTTCGGTATTATCCAAAGTTCTCGAGAAGGTTGTGAAAAAATGTCTGCTGTCGTTCTTCGAATCGATGGACATATTGACGCCAGCGCAACACGGCTTTACGAAAGGGCGATCCTGCATCACCAACTTGATGTACGCAAACCACCAGTGGGTTCGAGCTCTCAATGAACAGAAGGATGTTGACGTGGTGTACATCGACTTTAGTAAGGCGTTTGATAGAGTGAACCACGAGGTACTCCTTCGTAAACTGAGGACATACGGAATCGGTGGCACGTTACTTCTGTGGATACAAGAGTTTATTGTGGGACGAAGGTTTAGAGTACAGGTCAATGACTATCTGACAGAATGGTTCCCATCGACCAGTGGCGTGCCTCAAGGAACTGTACTTGGGCCAGCATTATTTCTTATTCATATCAACGATCTTCCGCAGCAGCTCCAGTCACCATGTGTCCTGTTTGCAGATGATTTGAAAATCTGGAGGATCATTGAAAACCAGGACGACTGCGCTCGCCTCCAGCATGACTTAGAGCGACTGTCAGCGTGGTCCACTGAAATGCAACTCCCTCTTAACGCAAGCAAGTCGGAGTTCATCAGTATCACCAGACGTCCAGCCACTCGATCATACACCTTGGACGGCCAGTTGCTCCATCCCAACACATCTGTCAGAGACTTAGGAGTTCTCTCACGACATGATTTAAGATCACTAGAAAATACAGAGAAATTGTACCGTGCGGGACTTCGTATGCTCTGGGCATTACGACGCAGTTTCTCCACATGGTCCGAAGAAACCGTCCCTCGTCTATTCACCTCGCTCATTAGACCAATCCTTGAATACGGTGCCCCAGCTTACCATCCGATAACCCAGTGGGAAACTGAAAAATTGGAGAAAATACAGCATATCGCAACTAGAATGATACCAAGTCTACGAAAGCTTCCATATGAAAAACGTTGTGAAAAGCTCGGACTCTACACACTATCCTATCGCCGAGTAAGAATTGATCTTATTATGACCCATCGAGTACTACACTTGAATCACTTCCCCATACTACGGCCAATATTTCACCTGCGAGAACCCTGTAACACCAGAGGACATCGTTACAAACTCAGGGTCCCCAGCATGAACAAAGTATCACATCAGCTTTGTATCGAACGAAGAATCGTAAACTTATGGAATACACTACCAGAAGGATTAATAGAGGCCGATTCTGTGAAGTTTTTTAAAACCCGTATCGACGATTATTTCGGAAACCTGTGCTTTTGTGAAACGATGCACATACAGTGCCAAAAGAATACATTGTATGTCCGGAAATAATGACGCTAGTACAAATTTCTAACCGAACACGGATAAACGATTAACGGACCAGACACAACTGCTGATAATTCACAAGTAAATTTTGATTTTTCGTAATTCGATAGAGTTGTACAGAAACCTTTCTACTTGCTCTTAAATACAGTCTCAGTCTCAGTAACTTGCGTGAACAGCATAGGCGACGAAGCCGTGTTCTGAAAGGTTTGGAAGAATTTCTGACGTAGGGCTTTGTCTGTTTCTCTTGTAGTTTGTGCTTGCCCACTTGGCGTACGAAGGGCAGGTCTATCTTGCTGCACTTTACGGAGTTTGTCAATATGTCTGTAAAGCAGCTTGTTGTTTAAGGAGAATTTAACGGCCAGACACTGTTGATGTTTTGGCTTATCTTCGCGTACCAGGTCCACGTCATAATTTCACTGGATAGTGTAGACTTTTAATATTTTGACATCTGATGACACATTGTAGTTTTGCCAGAGTGAATCTCTTGTGGTCCTATGCTTTCACTCCTCGCTGCGTCTGAATGGCCTTACTCTCATCCCGCGCAGGGCACGTTTCTCGAAACACTAGCTACTAACTTGTTGAATTGATATACAAATCCCACCAGGCGACATCGGGGAGAGTTCAACCAGAAAGGACCAGTCAGTTGTATTAATTAGTGGGGTCAGAACGGTGTAATCGGTAATAAGCTGGGTGTCATCGAGGTTCTCTGTGGAATACACTGCATAACAGATAAAGATGAACCAGAGCGTTGTATGATCGCCGCGACCCAAAGGACTAGCTATCGATACTGTTTCGACAATAGGCTCCTCACTGGTGAATACGAGCTTGAGGATACTTTGCCAGGCTGCCAGATGATTGCTGCCGTAGTCTAGGAT
>CALYDF020000078.1:0-18659 GCA_944474145.2 Dicrocoelium dendriticum
TAGGCTGGCTACTTGTTGTTTTCGCACCACGCAATAACCACCCGCCTTGTAACTTTCTTTCCTCGCTCCCCACGCAATTTTTGCCTCATACTAAACCGATAGTTCGTGGATTAGTTACTGGTACAACTCTCTTGTCTCTACGCAGACGTTATCAATCTAACTGTAGGGCTTGATTCTATAGGACCTTCAAAAGACACTCAGCATAAGCATTGCTGCACAGTGTGCAGGCTTTTGCCTCAACTACGAATGTTGTAGCATAAGACTAACAATGTTTAACTCCACGCTTGTTCTTGCGGTCTTCTCTCGGTTGTCCCTTACTTTCCATTTTCCCCGTGGTGCGGAACTTCTTGGAGATTTTGGATTGGACTGAGGAACAGATTTCGCCCGACGGACGTAATGAGGACCTACAAGGAGCTTGGTTGTAAAGCAAAGGGACTGCACTGCAATCACCAACACAACCATTGTCCAGTATGGTGAGCTGGACACATCTTCACACACCCACAAAGTATACATCTGAAAAATCCAGACAACAGCAAGTTTGAAACTTTGTTCACCTGGACACACAACAAAACAACCATTCGTGATGTTCCCATCCTCAACCGGCCGCAGCAATTATCGTGGCTCTGAGCAAGCTATCTGACCAGCCAACAGAAGAAATTGGAAGCCAACTGACTGCAAGTAACCGCATATGAACTCAGTCGTCAAGCGGCTTTGCCAGTTACACATCAGGGTTCAAAATACTTAACGGCAGTGTTGCAGGACGTGGTGGGTTTTCGCCTGGCAAGCGTTCTCGTAATAAAAAGCCACAAATGTCTGTTTAACAACACTTCGACGTGGCGGATGTAACTCGCCACTGAATAATGTCACTGCCCACAACTACCTACTGGCAAGTTGTCTAGGCTCATATTTCAACTTGTTTTCGGCAATTGCATAAATAGATACCCTCCGACTACATGTACCGTTGCACTGCACTTATAGTGTCTTGACCGCGTTACTACGCACGGTTGAACACAAAGTATCGTTGTGACACCCAGCTGCCTGTAAATGTTAATCATGCCTGATTTGGGGTGTCTATATAAATTTTAAAATAAAGTATTTATTTTTATTTATTTATTTATAAATTTTTGAACTTTTTCGGCTAGCTCAATCGTCCCTTTTATCGGTGGGCACATGGAAAGCAATATAAGCGGGCGGAATTATAAGGAACATGAAAAGGTTAAAGATAATATCTAGAAGGGCAAGTACAAATGATACGCCTCTGTCAAAAAATGTACTAAGGGGCGTACTTTGCTAGAAGAATACAAGCTAACAAAACTTATAACCAAAATTTCTTGCGATAAAATTGATTTCAGAGGCCAAATTTCAACCTGAGTAAATAACACAAAAAGGTAAAACCTTTCCTAAGGCCAGAATATTGAGAAAAGAAGTACAAAAATAAGCCGCTCAGAACAAGTTTTCACCGCCCATGGCTTTAAATATAAAAGCAATGCAATGTGTGCAACTTGCTTAAGTATCAGGGAATTGAGCAGTTTGCCTGTTGGTACCTTGTTCCCATTTGTTTGAAACACGAACACGGTAGCTGCCGTTGACGCGCAACTCGACGTCGAACAGGACCGTCACATCCGCCACTGGCGCGATTTTGAGTGCGGGCTTTTGTTCATGAGGACAACCTGTTTCAGCGTTCTTAAAAAGTAATCGTTTTAATGTAGGAATTTCTTGCGCAACGTGTTCCCAAGGTGTTCAAAACCTCCAAAAATGCGAAAATTGATCTGTACCATACTTAATTACAAAGTTGACTAAAAGTGTAAAAGTTGAAATATAACCCTAAGTAAGGCGTTAAAATGGAAACGGAATGTAAAATATGGTTTATGTAAGTCCTCGGCATGTATTTCATAGAAAAAGTCATTTGGAGAATGTATGGTAAATGTTGCAAGACAGGGGAGTCGGCGTTGACTAGCTGGCTTATGGAAGAGTGGATTGATTTCTAGTGCAGCTTGCATATGGCTTTGTTAACCGTATAATGGATATGATGAATACATACCTCGCTAATGGATAGATAAAGCAGTGTGTATGTGTAATCAAGGTAAATGCGGTTTCAAGCTCTCTCTCTCTGTCTATATATAGATATATATATATATACCTATACATGTACCTATACAGATATATATATATATATTTATATGTGTAATAATAAATCTATGTATACCTATGTATATATGTAAATATATTGGTACATAGATATATGTATATAGATATCTATACATATATATAGATATATATCTGTTACAACGATATGTATATACTGATGCATAATGCGTATAATTATATATATATAAGTCATAGGAACTGTATATATGTATATATATATACGTATATATATATGTATGTATATATATAATGCCTTTCTTTCTCATATAAATGTCTAGTGGGCCATGCGCTGTGCCACTTGGGGCCACTACAGAAGCGACGACGGGTCCTGCAGAGAATTACGACGAGCCGGCGCAGCGTTTGTAGGCACGCTGAATTCGATTTACTAACCGCGTGCTTGATTGCTGAGTCTCTTTATTTCAGGTGGTGGGTTTACAGTTTTTGCCTTACTGCTTTTCTTTCTCATATAAATGTCTACCCGTTCTCTATTCCATTAATTTACACACCTCGCCTAAGCCAATTGTATTCGATTTCCGTAGCATTTTTGTGTTCTTGGCATTCCGTGAACTATATTTCCTGACCTCGTGCACTTAGCTAGGATTTGTTTGTAAACAACTTATTACGTATGCTATTTAATTAAGGTTTATATCACCGTTTCCTTATGCATTAATCGAGTTTTTCTTTCTCTCTCTCAAGTGTTTGGCTGTTGTTTGATATCCCCGGTGTGGCTGCGCTTGATGTGCATGTTGACAAGGTGCCTACCTGTCTATTACCCACTACCTCGTCCATACTGGCTCCAGGAGACAGTTGGTCGTTGCTGGAGGGGACAGGGTGCACGGTCCTTGTGGCCGTGTTAGGATCAAAGAATGGTTCCATGCAGTCAGTGTGGAGCGGACTACGGTCCAGCCACCGCCTTGTGTGCGCTTGATTCCCCAAATACAGTGTGCTTGTGTTTGCCTGTGAAGGAGTGTGGGCCGGCTCCGTTGATGAAACGTGGTTCCCATCCGCATGCCTCCCGGTCTTATTCCTTCGGGTTTACACTGGATATGGGGTATGTGGTTGGAGCTGTGGGTGGTGCAGCGCAAGCCATCCATGGTCCCTCTGTAGGCGCAGGCGTCCTGTGGCTTGCCACAGTGACAGGCAAATCCGAAACCGGATGCCGCCAACCATATATATATAGATATATATATGTTGCACTGAAAGGCCCATGTGTGTGTAAATGCATGGGTTATTCGCTATGGTATACAAGATAGATAAGAACGAACGTAACCAAAATGAACGTTATATAAGGATGCAATGTTCGTCTCTGTACTGAAGCATGCTCTATGCATGATACCTGTGACATAGTAGATGAGAAATATATCCCGATTGGTAATTTGCATGGTAAGCAAGTGAACCCGATATCGCAAATGGTTATGCGATAAACATTTGCGGTTTATGAATATATGTATGTGTATATGCATCCATATATATGTATATATATATATATGCATACATATATATACATATACACATACATATAATCATAAATCGCAAACGTATATCGCGTAACCAATTGCGATATATACATATACCTACAAAAAGGATGATCTATTGGTTCGCATTTACCTTTGGTAAATGCTATAGCCTTTAATCACGCAAGGGAAAAGGAGTTCGCATGACTTGATGGTATGTAATTGCGAAATCCGGTGATTTCTGAGCGGAATAGGTGCTATGCGGGAAAGTGGGTTCAAGAGGCAGTGGGTATGGAGCAATGAATATGGCGTCCTTATGGTTGACTGACTTGATCGATGGTGTTATGTGAAGTAGAGGAAATGTACATCTGAAAACCATCCAGCAAAAGCTACGTAATTTCTACGTCAGTGGGTGTATTAACTTGCACAGCATGGTCGGTTTAGTTAACGATAGTGATATATACGGCTATACTTTATTGTCTTGGATAGTGAGGTAACACGACGTCATACATGGTAAGTAAATGTTCGGCGCAAGCGGTTGTCCACATAATGCTGACGTCTTTGCATGGCTATATCAATAAATGAACATATATAAATGGTTTATTCTGGAAGTTGTCGTGACATGGTACTGAAGTAGGCAATCCCTTGTTAAGGCCGTGTTTGATTATATGACAAGTGCGCAGACCGGACGCTCAAACCATATGCAAATATTCTCGTGTAAGTGGGGAGCGTTCGGAACGCTCATCACCCACCAAGCGAGAATACTGAAAAATGGTTCATCAAATATCGTCACAGTAGGAGGGGATGGCTCATGAAGGTGAGCCTAGCTAAGTGTCAGAGCACTAAAGAAACAGTATTTAGCAATAATAAACGGATGCAGACATGTTACCGGTTGTAAATGGCTGCGAAAGGTTTACTTACCGGTTTGTTTTTGGAGGACGATTTTGTTCGCATGCGTCGCGGGATTGCGAACACGTGTCCATGTATGAATGCCCTCATACGTGATCTGAAGCTTACGGAACCACACACGGAACCAGTGAACTCGTAGTCCGCCGCAAGGAGATAGCGGTAGTTCGCATACTTCCATTCAGCTGTGGGACGACATGACACGGATTCAGGGGTTGGCCTGGAAAAGGGCCGTTGCTCCCTTCTCCAAGGAATGTTAATAGTTTGGTAACTGGAAGGTGAAGGAAGACCGGACAAGGTGCTATGATGGGATACGTCTAATGCAAGTACGTCACATGAAATCTAAGAAATAATTGAGGAGAGATGAATGCGCGAATTCAACGTTACCTAAAGGTACGTATCAATGGAACACCGCATGGCGGCTGCAAGAATTGGAAGCAGTCTGTGTGGCATCGCTAGTTAAGGATTATCACAGCTGGACTCTAACCGCAAGTACGTATTTCGACTAGTAGCGAATAAGCAAGAAGACGCGTCAGTATGGCGCACAGTATACTGAACACTTGACGGTTTACATGTAACACGGAAAGTTAGGGTGTGTCCTTGAGTGCGTGTGTGCGTGCTTATCTACGTGTGTGTGTAGGGCCAATCAAGTCCACGGTCATAGTGAGCGATCATTGGTTGAACACGTAACAGTCCTCCCTGTTTTGGCTGACGTTACAGTCATGGCTGAAAACGTTCGATCGGTTTGCGAATCCGGGTCGATCGGCGTAATTGAGGTTCTCCTGTTGTTCTGTGTTCGTCGTGCTCTGCAGCTTGCTCTGCGATCTCCGAGTGTGAGTGACTCACGGCAGGTGTGTCAGTGCTCCTGGGGCGTACATGATCTGAGTGCCGGCGAACAACCCGGCCGTCCGGAAGCTGCAAATCGCTTTGACTTCCTGAAGAATCGAGCACAGTCGCCGGCTGCCAACATTGTTCATGCGATAACCCGGTGTAAACAGGTTGATGGTCTTGAAATGTAACTTCCGGCTTTGATTCCTCTGAAGACACAAACTTTTTCTGACGCTCCTGTACTTCAACACGCGGGTTCGGGAACAACAAATGAAGCCTCGTTCTCAGATTTCTGCCGAACATCAATGCCGCCGGGGAGTTCCCGGTAGCCTCAGTGGGTGTAGAACGGTAGGAGAATAGGAACCGATCCAGTTTTGTTCGCAATGTTCCCGTTCGCTGCTTTAGTAAGCCTTGTTTCACAGTTTGTACTGCCCGCTAAGCTAATCCGTTTGATGCTGGGTGATACGGGCTGATTTAACGTGTTGGATTCCGTTGTTGGCGACAAATTTACCAAATTGGGCACTGGTAAAAGGCGAACCATTGTCTGTACAAATGGTTTCCGGAATGCCAAACGTAGCGAAGGACGAGCGCATTTTAGTGATGGTGGATTCGGCTGTCGCCTGAGTAACTGGATGTACGTCAATCCACTTAGAATGTGCATCAATAAGTAGAAGAGACATGGTCCCGTCGATCGGTCCCAAGCAGTCCGTGTGGATACGCTGCCAGGGCTTGTCGGGCCAACGCCAAGGGTGTATTGGACCTGGCGCCTTGCTCCGCTGATACGCCTGACAAATATCGCAATTCTTCAGTAAGTTCTCTATGTCTGAGTCGATGTTGGGCCACCAACAGTACCCTCTCGCTAGTGCCCTCATCCTCGCCACACCTGGATGAGCATCATGGAGCTCTTTAAGTATCTGTGAACGCGCCTTGGTGCGAGGGACTAGACGAGAGCCCCAAAAAACACAGCCGTCGAATAGACTCAGTTCGTTCTTCCGAATCATAAACGGTTGTAATTCAACTGTCCCTTCAGGAGGCCAACCCATGTTCAAAAAGCGTTTCACCATTGATAGCATTGGGTCTCGATCCGTCCATTGACGGATTGTTGAACTCCGTATCGGTGTTGTGTCTAGATGTTGCATTAGATTAACCAGTTCAAACGGAGGGTCGTGTTCATGTGCAGTTTCCGTGATCGGCAGACGGCTGAGTGCATCAGCTGTGCACTTGCTGACGCCGGTGATATAAACAATCTTGTAACTGTAAGCACTCAAAGTTATAGCCCATCTTTGCATCTTCGGTGATGCCATTTGTTGTATACCTTTGGTTTCCCCAAACAAGGAAATCAATGGTTTGTGGTCTGTATGAAGCTCGAAAACGTTTCCACATAAACACTGGTGAAACCTCTTAACTACGAAGATAACGGCTAGCGCTTCCCTGTCCAGTTGTGAGTAGTTCTTCTCCGCCGTCTGTAGGGTGCGCGATGCATATGCTATGGGACGTAAAGAACCATCGTCCATGCGGTGGCACAGGACAGCCCCGACCCCCCAAGGGGACGCGTCGCACTGAAGTATGAGTGGGTTGTTAGAGTCATAATGGACTAACGTTGGTGGCGAAGCAAGAGCTTGTTTTGCTTTATTGAAGGCATTTTTGACGGGAACCCCAAAACCACGATGCATTTTTGTGTAACAGCTCATTTAATGGCGATAGAACTGTCGATGCATTAGGCAGGAAACGGCGATAGTGAGATAGCATTCCCAAGAACGAACGGAGTTCATCACAACTCTTTGGCTCTGGGCTTTCTAAAATAGGTTTAACCTTGTCATTTAAAACATGTAAACCGTGTTTATCAAGCCGGCATCCAAGGTAGCAAACGGAAGGTGAAAGGAACTCACATTTAGACCTTTGCAATCTGAATCCACTTCGCTCCAAGCGCTCGAGCACGACCGCGAGTGTTCGAAGATGCTCTGTATCCGAGCGTCCAGAGATAAGAATATCATCCAGATAAGCACACGCAAAAGGAATGTCCTTCACTAGGTCGTCAATAATTCTGTGAAATATTCCGGGGGCGGAATTAATGCCAAAAGGTAAACGAGGATATTGAAATAGTCCCACGTGCGTGGTGATGGTAGTAAGTTTCCTCGAAGTTTCATCGAGCTCTATCTGCGAGTATGCATGACTCAGATCGAGTTTGGTAAACTTTTCACCACCAGATAGTGTTGCATACAAGTCATCACTACGTGGCAAGGGATACCTGACCAGCATGGATGATTGATTTATGGTTATCTTGTAGTCACCACAAATCCGTACGGAGCCGTCCGGTTTGGTTACTGGCACAATTGGAGTTCCCCAGTCAGAAAAGTGTACAGGAGTAATAATACCTTGAGTCTGTAGGCGGTTTAGTTCCTCTTCAACTTTAGGCCCCATAGCGTATGGTAGTGTGCGCGCCTTAATGAATTTTGGTCGAGCGTCTTTCTTTAGTTTTATCGCAGCCTGAAATTCTTTCAACTTCCCAAGCTCCTCGGAAAAACAGCTGAATGTTGTATAGGAAATGTTTCAAGTCCGGAGATCTCGGTGACTAATTTTGCCACATTCATTGTATCCGGGAAAGCACGTATCCAGTCTCTTCCAAGCAGATTTGGACGATCCCCGGGGATCACATATACAGGAAGTGTGCGTATTTTGTCGCCATACTGTGCCTTCACGAAGCATTTACCAAGAACACGTATAGGTTCACCGGTGTATGTACGAAGAACAGAATTGCAAGCGGATAAGTTCGGGAGCGATTTTACAGCGTTTTCCCGGATTATCGTCACGGATGCTCCTGTATCGATTTCCATCTGTACCTTTTGTCCTTCAATGTAAAGCTCTAGAGTGTATGGCGCCGGCTGCATGCTAGGAACGGAATTTAGCCAAATGGAATGTAATTCAGGGTCGCTACCATCAGACTCGTCCACAGTTTTGATGGGTTTGCTCCTCGATAAGCCCCACTTGAACGTCGCTTGACCGATCTACACACTCGCGCCAGGTGGCCCACCGTCCCGCAGCTTCGACATACTGTCTTCTGGTGCCGGCAATCGGATGGACAACTGTGCTGCTCACCACAACGATAGCACACAAACAAATTGACGCCAGTGGGTGGCTTTGGTTTTGGTGTAGTGTTAATCAATCGCAGCTCATCTGACGAGTCCTTCAGCGTAAATGTTGCGAGTTGTTGTGTAAGGTGTTCCCTCTGCCGGGCAATCGAGCAGGCCGTCTCCCAGGTCAGTGAACCATCATCTTGTGAAAGGAGCTTCCCCCGCGTGCTCTGGTCTGAGATTCCGGCTATCAAACATTGGAGTAACATGGTCTCTTCAAATCTCGTTGGATCGACTTCATTGTATTTACAATCAGGTGCTGCTTGTAGTACGCGAGCGATGAACTCGTTCACACTCTCAACTGGTTTCTGGCAGAGTTTTGAGAAGTAGTATCTAGCCGTAAAACATTCTGACGAGCACCCCAATGAGCACTGAAGGTCTCCAAAACGCCGGTTATCGTAGAAGAGATTTGATCAATGCGAAGTGCATTGAAATACCTTTGACCCTCATCTCCAAGAAACTGTCTCAAGAGCTTCACTTTGGTTTTCTCAGTAAGAGATACTGCTAGATTCAAGATAGGAAGCAATTCCAAGTAATCCGTAAAGGTTTTCCGCCATCTGTGCCACGAGTCCCGCGAAGGTTTGTCGGTAGAGCACGACCAGAAGTCCGGTGGAGTACTTGTCATGGACATTTTCACCTCCGTCGCCAGGAATCACAGCTGGACTCTAACCGCAAGTACGTGTTTCGACTAGTAGCGAATAAGCAAGAAGACGCGTCAGTATGGCGCACAGTATACTGAACACTTGACGGTTTACATGTAACACGGAAAGTTAGGGTGTGTCCTTGAGTGCGTGTGTGCGTGCTTATCTACATGTGTGTGTAGGGCCAATCAAGTCCACGGTCATAGTGAGCGATCATTGGTTGAACACGTAACAAGGACGCAGTGCGCGGTGCATATCAATGGCTCTAAAACGGAGGTGAGTATATAAAAACGATGTTACCTGTAACTGCGTGTCAATGCAACATCACGTGGCGGCGGCATGACTTGTGGGGGAGGCGGCAGTGCGTGACAGGAGGCTCTGTGGTAGTGAGAGGAGACAAGGCAGTAGGCGGCAGATATCAGTGGCTCTGGGATGTAGGTTAGCATAGGTAATCTATGATACCTGTAACAACGTATCAATGCGACATGAAGTGGCGGTGGCAGTAGGTGACAGGAGGCTCTGTGGTCGTGAGAGGAAACAAGGCGGTGGGCGGCAGATGTCAGTGGCTCTGAAATGGAGGTTAGCATAGGAAATCTAAGTTACCGGTAACATAGTATCAATGCGACATGAAGTGGCGGCGGCAGTACGTGACAGGAGGCGTTGTGGTTGTGAAAGGAAACAAGGCATTGGGCGGCACGCGTCAGTGGCTCTGAAATGGAGGTTAGCAAAGGAAATGTATGTTACTTGTAACAACGTATCAATACGACATTGCATGGCGGCGGCAATACCGCAGAAAAGGCAACGGCCGGTGCGTAGCGCGGAGTCTCTGGAAGGGTAGTTAGTACAGGAAACATATGTACCCCTGTCAGCATACCAATGTGATACAAAGCGTTAATAGTGATGAATATGCGCAAGCAAGGAAAGTGGAGGAAAGTGCTGTCTCAGTGCAAGCAAGCACCTTGGGCCGTGTAAGTTTCCCTAAGATCCTTGAGTTCGCACATATCGCTCCTCAGATGACGGGCGATGCTTGTTAACTTGTCCTAAGGACAATGAAATTCAATGGAACAGGATCTTCGCATCCGTCTCAAATTGATCACAGGTGTTTTTGGTCCACCTTAGTCGACTCATATCATGCTGTCGCGTGCACGGAAATCGGCACCTCTTTTGGAGTATACGGAAGCATCGGAAGGTTGATGTCAACCGATTAACTGATTCCTCTGCCCACACTATTTACCAGCCTTCATTGGCATATGCAATCCGTTGTAATCCACCGCAAGAAGTGGAACAACACTGCACTTATATACGGAACGCAATGACCACTTCCCGACAGACAAGCCGCCGACAAAATCGACGCCCGTTGAGAGCTTCAATCTATGCTTTTTCTCTGGATCAGTTCGAAAGCCGGAAATATCGCTAGACATGGTGGTCTGAGCCTGCTTTAGAGGTGGAGACTGCTGCCCTCTCTGGCAACACTCGCAAGCTTTTCCAACTCAATCGGTCCACTGGCCTCACGATACCTGGTGTCGGGGAGGGCAATTGTGAGGTGCATGAGTCTCCGTTGACTGAGGACTGAAACAGTTCATCAATCCGTACTGGGAGTGAACGCTTGGTGGCGGCAACCGTTAGCAACCATATGAACACAAGGCACACAGGTGTTCACGTTGTTGTTGTCCATTTGGGTCCATCAACCGCCAGCAACGGTTGCACGGAAAGCATCAATCTGACGGACGTCATGTGTACCAGCATCCCAGCAGGGAAACAGCGGCCGGTCCGCGCACGGTTTCAGGACATAGTGATCGCGAAAAGTCATTAAAATGAAGGCCAACACCTTGCCTTTTTATTGTGGTCGTTTAACTATTGCATACGTGTTATATTCACTCTGTTTTCCATTATGTCGGTCTCGCAATGCACGTGGGTTGTTGTTTCTAATGGCTCGGATTCTGGGGTTATGGCACCTTGTGGCGGTGTAAGCTGCAATATACCAGTAACTGACGATTCAGGCGGTATGCAATGCGATGTCTGCAACCGATGGTGCCATCAGCTTTGTACGGAGCTAAATACCGAGCAGTACGCAGCGCTGGCCTCTAGCGAAATGTTGCTGTTCAGTTGCGCCAATTGCTGCAGCCGCCGGCAAGGCCGCACAGCCTTTCGTACGAGAGATGAATCTCTTGATACCCGGCTGCGAAATGTAGAGCGTTCGTTCGCAATGCTCCCTAATCCTCGCTTTATGATTGATCTGCTTATGACGACGCTACCGGTCTCCAACAAAGCAGATTTGATCGCTTACACTGATGATAAACTTGTGGCACCTACCATTATGTCACCGGTCCAGATGGCCACCGACCACCAAAATGAAGCAGCTTCAGACGTCGAATCTAAACCTACGCTGATCGACGCCGAGTTGCTTGTTCAAGGGTCACTTCGAGTTAAGCGAAGAAGAGCCAGGAAACCTCGTAAGCTCTCTGCTAAACAAGACGTTGTTGTCTGGGCACCGGAAACAAGCCAAGTGTCGTTACTTGGCAAACCGTGTGACGGTTGTGCGAAGGCGAAGATACCAACACGCACTACTTGTCAGCTGAAGTTGCCGGAATTCTTGGTTCTCACCAAGAAGACATATTCTGAAGGTGTGAACAAGGTCTCCGGTTAGTGGGTTTTCGGGTGGTCAGCCGGCGGTCCTTTTCCGCCCTACCACTGCCCATTCCGGTAGCGCACGATCCAGGTCTGGATCTAACGAAAAACTTCAGGTGGTTCTAAGTAATGTGCGCAGCCTAAGGAATAAGGTGTACGAGTTAGGTCTGCTTGTAGATGGGTCCCATCCTGATATACTCGCATTCACTGAAACATGGCTGTCTCGGGACATCACGGATGGTGAAGTACATCTATCTGGCTACGCACTATTTAGATGCGATCGCTCTGCTGGCCGACAGGGAGGGGGCGTCGCTCTTTAGGTGAGCTGTAAACTTGACCTTTTGAAGATTTGCTTATTTCAGTCGGCAGACAAAACTGTTGAAGCTCTATCGGCTGGTATTAGCACATCCTCGACTCAGGTTACAGTTGTAATTGTGTATAGAAGCCCTGGGAGCGTATCCAAAGAGGTACTTGAATGCATTCGCTCCCAGTCCGCAAATAAGTGTTTGGTGATGGGCGACTTCAACTTCCCAGAGATTTGCTGGGCAGATCTTTCTTGCGACTCAGCGTCAGACACATTCGGCGCTGATCTGCTTGAACTTACGCTCCAAGTACCTATGCACCAGTTTATTGACCTCCCCACTAGGTACATGGACGCCCGAGTACCGTCTATCCTAGACGTTATATTCTCTAAGTCACTCACCTGAGCGCGCTGGGATTCTGCTGCCTCTAAGGCAGCTACAGTGGTCCTTTGCGGAACGTTCTACCGCAATGACCAATGATCCGATGAACCCATCGAGCAATCTGCGGCGAAGCCTTGATGCAGTATTCAAGCTGGGGCTGGACGAAATCGGAGAACATCTTCACAATTATGTCAGCAGTTACGACCCCGAAAGAACGGCGTATTAACCACAACATTCTGAAACTCTTACTAGCGGCCTTCTTCCATTTGTCAACAGAAGGCAAAGGGCAGGAATGAAGGACACCAAGGTGTACTTGGTTGCAGACAAGTGGGAGTTCCACCTCACGGAGTGCGTAGTTTGAAGGCAGGAAAGTTGCTCCAATACGAAGGACAGAACAGGAACGCTGATTTATGGGAAGTAGGCACATAGTAGACTAGTCCCAGAGTTTGTCCAGTGAATGCTGTATGGCCTCCAAACCCCCAGGAACTTTGGCAACCTTTCACAGCTTAAGGTAATCAGCAAACAATAGAGAAGGTACCCCCAGGCTCTCCAGGTAGATGGTGTAGGTAGATGGAGAACCTCATCGGTCCAAGGACGGAGCCCTGTGGGACACCGCTAAGGACCGCTTGCTTAAAGAATCAGCTGCGACCCACAAATACACACTGCTCTCTTCCTTGCAAGGACGCAGATACCCCGTGAAGGCGGCGACCAGATACGGCGTAGCACCTCAGCCTTTGTGATAGCCTCAATCGGGGTACGTTATCAAATGATTTCGAGAGGTAAACCAAAAGCACTTCCAACAGGTGGCCGTTGTTCGCTGCCTCAGCCCAAGCTTCATCAATAAGCAATGTAATCGTCAATCACGAAAACCCTTTCAGGAATCCATGTTGTGCACCACTGAGAACATGAAATCTATTGAAGTGACCTTCCAACGAATCTCATACCAGCTTCGCAAGCAGTTTGACCACGACGCTGGTCAGACTAACTGGCCTATAATTGGCTGACAGCGTCATGTCGTCATTTTTGAAGATAGGACATATGACAGCATCCTTCCATTCGGAGGGTAATGTACAGCTGTCAAGTGAATTGGGAACCACCATCGTCAGCGGTCCTGTCAGTTACACCGCCAGCTCTTGCAGAAGCTTCCGGTGAATGGAATCAGACGCAGCTGCTTTGGAACGGTTCAGTTCTTGCAGCAGTTTAAGGACCTGCGTTTACACCAAAGTAAACTAAGCTAAATAAAAACCGATCCGTGTCTTACAATCACAGCGCGCGGCGTTGTAATTGGAAGACACAAGGTACCATGATTAACACCCAGGCCAAACGTTGCACAGGTCACAAAATAGTCAAGGACATATGCAGTTGGGGAAGAAAGGAAGTGCCGTGGGAACTTACCGATTGGAAGGTGTTTCCATTTCCAGAGGTTCTTCATGCAATATTCTCATACTATTTCTGTGTATCCCTAAAGGAAAGCAACCTAAACAACGTGAAACGGAACTTGCCCACAGCAACGCGCACATGTATATGCCGCTTCCCCATGGTATGAAGCGCAGGTTTGATGAAACCACCGGAAGCAAACATCACCACTTATCCAATCGACAATCTCCGAGCTCCCGCACGCGTCCCCTTCCTCCTCACACAAAGCGCAAACCACGCTGTCCGCTTCTTTTTCAGCAGTGCCTCTGTTTGTACCTCATGTGTATGTGCGGTGGCGCGCTGATGTCCTTCTTTTAAGGGTCAGAAATGTAAACTCCTGTGATGTCATGCTGCCTTTCACCACCTCAACCGCACGGGTTAACAAAGGCGACTTCTGTCTGCGACGCCTGCGGTCGTCGCAAGGAGACTGGGAAACACCAGCCACCGGGGACACCAATGTGATCACTTCGCTGACGTCCCTCTCCGGCGAATTCATGCTGTTACGCGTACCATTGCCTGCCGTCACGTGGGTGGCTGCAGCGGAGGATGACGGCTGCATTCCTTGGAAGGTAGGCAGGTTTTCCGAGGATAACCGTTGCAGTTGTTCCAACTGCGATGATCGCGCGTATAGCTGAACATCACTGTGACTTGTGAGCAGCTCCCGCACGCGTGCAAACACGCCCATGGTGCGCTGGAACTCCTGGGTGCCCATGCTCAGAATCTGCGTTTCCAGAGCCGCAAACATATCCCGAGTGATGCGAATTTTCGCCGCCCGGTCAAGCACTACATCACTGGGGCATCTCACCGGCGCCACCGTCAACTTCCCTTCCGTACCCTCCGAAAGCACCGGAGCAGGTGTACTTATCGCTGGCAATACCCAACGGCAATTATCAAGCACATCATCCTCCTGGTACGCGTGCAGGCTCGCCACGTGAATTATGTGCGCACATGGAATGTGCCACTGCCGATTAAATCTGCATCCACAAGTACCGCCATTTCCGATAAGAACACGTTGCATACCAATGCGCTCGTCGTCCACCAGCCAACAACCACCGCCTTGGTTTACGCTGCGAATACGAACCCGAACACTGTGCCGCGCGTACTGCCTCCTGGCGCAAAATCACGTCCCCAATGCTGACACTGTGCTGAATGTGGCATACACCAAGTTAATCTCTGGCCAGCAGTGTTTCCCACTCCTCAATCATGCTACTGGCACGCTGCACTATCACCTGAAACAGGTGAAGTAGCGTCGACCGCTCACTCAAAGTTTGTTTCAGATGCTTATTCTCATTTTCAATGCGTTTGGTGCTGTCGCATCCAAATAACACTACATGGCCCATCAAATGCGCAGCCCAGCTAAGCCGCCAATGGATCCATGTACGACGCAGGTATTGGAAGCATTCTGCGCTCCGCGGAGATAGCGCTTCCATAATCCGATGATAATGAGCGCAGTCGTACGTGTACAACAACGATCGCAGCATGCTGAATGGAGCTCTCCTATCTTCCGCGTTACACAACGGAAGGTGTGAGCAACGCCGCCGCATGTAACGCATAATGTGTACCCGGCAGAAAATAAGGTTCGCATTTGGGTACGCATTACGGAACGCATTCACTTGCGCGGTGCACTTGTCCATCACCAAAGTCCGAGCACCGGCAACCGCGGGGGCCAATTCCAACATACCTCTCACTGCCTCCTCTTTAGCTACCTCCGTCTCATTAGGCAACAGGGCATAAAAGAAACTCATACCGAGGCCGCTGACGTCCACAAACATGCAATGCCACAGGATGTAGCCTCCGTAATTGATCTGATACGTGGTCCGCCAAAATTACCTCGCCGTATTGGCCCACCAATTGAAGCATGCGCGAAGGTACGAAAAATAGGTAACGAATCTGATTAGCCTCATGCAGAATTTTCACCTCACCATTTCTTTGCAACAGTTGAGTCACCCTCTTCCACCTCAGTGACACAGGCCTAACGATGACGCCGCCGCATGACATACAAATCCCTCCTTGTTAAACGAATGTCATACTGCTGCCGCACCAAGGCACGCATCTCCTGGGTCCGACGAAACGTTCTCATTAAGTTAAGCACCAGACTCTCCTGATCTTCTGTTAGCTTCTGATTACACGCATTCAGCCAAGGCTTCCCAACTTGAAAGCTGTGCGAATGCCACAGATACGCATTCCCAATTTCGTAACATTCGCCTTTATGCGTAACAGAAAAACGCGCAAGGCAATTGTAACATCGGTACCTATAGTAATGTTATCATGAGGCAATTGTAATGCACTTGTCGCTTTCCAGTAACATTGCTGCGCCTCCTATGCACACGTACAAACAAAATATACCGGTATGAGCATCCTTCCGGTAGCACCTGTCCAGTCTCCCTTTCGTTCGCCTTCGCAGATGGCACGTTCCGACGAACAAAGGATGTCTCCGTTTTAATCTGAAACTCTTTCAGATCCTTCTTCACCGATGCGAAGTCCAGATAAGGACCCTTAAGCATACGTCGGAATGCAAGCGAGTCATCCACCATGTCTGGTAGGCTTGAGGCGGGAAAATGATTAACCATCGTAACGCATTTAAACCACTTAGTAAATTGATTACCAATTGAGGTCGTAGGCTTTCAGCAAACATACTCAATCATTAATAAACAACACTATGAGTTCAATGTCGCAAAATCTACATCAAGTCACCTGCAACCCTGTGTACTGGGATAACACTGCCGAAGGAGCGTTATTTCCAAGTGGCGGATAGGACGCTCTCACGTCGAACAAGGTTCCGCCAACGCACTCGACGCCCAACTACCTCCTACTTGGTTGGCTCTTTCCTGGTGCCATACTTTTAATGTTAGCTAGCTCTTCGCCCGCTCAATAAACACTTCCCCAGCTTAAATTTTGTGTGTTCTCCCCATTGTGTTAGTTGGTCGTCTAATCCCGTGCCGGACATATAACGCACGATCATCGCGATATAACTTCAGACGAGCGAGCAACGAGATAAGCGGGAATGAAAATAGGTGTATAATGCCATATACTCGGAGGTGCAGCCTTCTGGCGCCGCTACCTGCAATGTTTCCGTATCCACGACCAGTTCCAGCGCTGGCTCTACAACCGTTTCTTCGCTACAGCTGTTGCAAGTGGAGCTGTCTGTTCTTCCTCCTGTTTTCAACAATGTATACATAGTAGTCCACCCTTGAGCCTAAAATAGCATGCCGCTTCTACTCATTAATTAAGCGGCAGCCAGTAACTCACTCCCTAGCCTTCTAGTTGAATTTCACGTTCCAATGTGTATGTCCACCGTTGAGCAGAGCACCTAGTAACTTGTGCCGCTGCTGCCCATATCATTCTGCTATTACTGGTAACTTTCAGAGATGGCTATTCCATCGCTTTCTTGCTACAGCCTTAGTAAGTCATCCCTACTTTTCTCGCTCCAGTGCTTAACATGTGCACCTTTTTAGTCCGCGCTTCCTCTTACGGTAGCTAGCGGTTCACCCTTCGCAATTAATCTGACACCCAAAATTGCTGATCTCTGCCGTCTATTTGATTTATATGTTCACTGTAGTAGTCCGCCTATCAGTAGAATAGTTGGTATCTTGAAGCGCTGCTACCTAGCTCTTACGGCTAGTCCAGGTAACGACCAGATCTGGCGTCGCAACCATAACAAACAAATAAACAAATAGGTATATTTCTAGACCGGCTAGAGGCTGCACCCTTAAGGGTTCAGATCAAGTTTTACATTAATCCGATGCTTTTGCATGGAAGTAGGCAAAATACAAGTATATGTTACCCAATGACAATTACAAATGCATTAGCATTGTTTGATGTACAGCTGCTGGTTCGTATGCGCCCACCTTGAAATTTTTATGGTTCCTTCTGGCGATATTGAGCTCCTTGTGCTTTTGTTGCGAAAGCTGCGCAGAGGTGTAGTTGTGCCTTTTTCCTTTTGAACAGGATCCAATTCAGCACAAGCTCACTTTAAATTCATTGGACATTGGTTGGCCCACTCAGTCGTCACAATTGTTGGTTCGCACATGGAAGAAATGAGAGTGGCGGAATTATATGGGATATGAAAGTTAAAAGATAATTTCAATAAATGCGGAAGAAAATAAAAGCGATTTGTTAAGAGGCCTAGTAAGGTGGCGTGCTTCATAAGCAAAATACAAATTAACAAAAAATGCAGCAAGTCTTTTCTTGCTCTGATATTACTTTCCGGCGCGAAATTTCAACATAAGTAAATCGCAGAATAAAAGACAACCTTTTCTAAGGCTAGAATACTGCGTAAATTAGCAAAAAATATACCGGTCTGGACAAGCTTTAAACGCTAAATACGCTGAAAGTAAAAACAACGCAATACGTGCAGTTGTTTGCGAGTTATTTGAAATTAAATAGTGGTCTACGAATTAGGCTATGATCATTTTTCGCTAAAAATGGCTTTCTGCTTTGCAAGCAGATAGCAGAACAAAGAAGATAATGTAAAAAGTAGCGAAGCAGTATATGTTCTAATAGAAATAGCTATCCAGCAATGTTATAATTAGTTCGTAATACCCTGCGACAACTAGGGACTGCGTAGGTGGCCAAAAAGTACACTTTGCAGGCATACATGTCAAATATACGCAAATAAGCGATAATCTTGCACGAAAACGCTAGAAATCCAGTAAGGAGTATTATATCTACATGCGAATGCAAGTGGGCTTACAATTAACCCACGGTTAGAATGCCTCAGCATTTTCAGTGGATCCTGAGCCACATAAACAACCAGGAATAGAGCGTTTAAGATGTTTTAAGCCTCTGTGTTTCTGAAGCTTATAACAAGTCCGCATGAGCCGG
>CALYDF020000078.1:19134-100299 GCA_944474145.2 Dicrocoelium dendriticum
TTGCAGTTATCTTTTAGGGCGCTACAGAGCTCCCCCCTAGAAGGCTGAACATAGAAAGCCTTCGAAATCGAAAAGGACTGTTGAAACGAGGTTCGCAAGGCAAAATCGTGCCGAGTGAAAATGAGCGTGCGTTCGTGTCAAGTGCGTGTTCGCCGGAAGTCCGAGTCCGCTGTGCCGTTTGTGATTTGTTATTTATTGATTGCAGGGCAGGGTGCATTTCGGCGAGCCGTTGGAGCGGGCTTGTCGGACTACAAAAAACTGGCTAGGCCAGAAAAAGGCCGACAGAACCTCAACCTCCGCTGCTGCCAAACGGTGCGCTTAGGAGTGGTCTCTCCCCCCGCCGCACCCCGCCCCGCGCCGAAACGACCCTCGTCCCATGAAGAAACGACCATGGTCCCACGGAGAAGCGACCCTCGTCCCGAGGAGAAGCGATCCTCGTCCCGCGAAGAAGCGACCCTCGTCCCGCGGAGAAGCGACACTCGTCCCGCGGAGAAACGACAACCGTTCCGTGGAAAAGCGCCACTCGTCGCGCGGAGAAGCGACCAGCGCTCTCGCCAGGGTCCTCGAAAACATTCCTCGTGTGGGCCAGTCGATCGAATGGGAGGGTTTGAGGCATGTAGAGACGAGAAAATAGAAGAACACGCGCAGAAAACGCCAGAAAGAACAAACAAATGATCTGCGTGTTCAATTTTTTTTGGTTTTTGAATATTTTTTTCGAAAAATGTTTTTCGGAGATTGTTGATATTTTTGTTTGTTTTCAAAACGTTACTCGACCAAAAAATGGGGCAAATATATACAATATCTACAAAGTTAAAAGTATTTACACTGTACATAGTCGGAGAAACGAACGGGCTTACGCACCTCCCGACCACGGCGATTGGTCGTGGGAGGCGGCGGGCTAGATTCGGGAGATGTTGGGACGGCTTGTAGACCGAGATCGTGGTCTGGTTGAACTGCACTAGAATGCTGTAAGCTGGTGCGGTGAGTTGTGATGTCGCATGAAGCACTACTAGACGAAGTCAGCGAGGGGTTTTCCTCCATAAAGGCGGGTTTTAGACTGTCGATGGTGACGACTTCGTGTCGACCACCGCGGTCAATAGTGTAAGCCTTACTCGCACGATGTAGCACCTTGAAAATTCCTATGTACGGCGACTGAAGAGGCTGTCGAACGCAGTCTGCGCGAAGGACGTGTGAACAAGTAGACAGCTTCTCGGGCTCGTACACTGGTGTCTTCTGCGATCGAGGAACGGGTGGACGTAGCTCACGCATCTGGTGAGCCAATCGATCAGTGTAACTTCCGTAGTCTCAAGTGGAATTGGATGGGGCTGGTGCTACCAGCTGTCCGGGCAACCGCAGCGTGCAACCGTAGACTAGCTGCGCTGGTGTGGCGTCGAAATCTGTTTTAACCGTGTTTCTTAAGCCTAGGAGAACGAGGGGAAGCGTTTCAGGCCATGAAGGATCTGCGTGCGCACGTAGCGCTGCCTTCAACTGGCGGTGAAAACGCTCCACCATGCCGTTAGCGGCAGGATGATACGTCGTCGTTTGGACTTGGCGACAGCTTAAATCCTTAAGCAACGTGGCAAATGTTGACGAGAAATGTGACCCTCGATCGGTGGTCACGATGGCGGGACAGCCGTATTGAGCTACCCAACGTTCCAGAAAAGCTTTCGCTACTGTTTCCGAAGAGCAGTTAGGTATGGGAATAGCTTCCGGCCACCTAGTGAATCGATCGACACAGGCCAGTAGATACACAGAGCCGGAGAACCGTTGGCCGCACGCAAATTGTACGTAGGCTCTGAGTGCTTGTCGTTAGCGGTCGCTGGAATGACGCTGACTTCCGCTCCCTTGTCGATGAGGAACGTGATGGAAGAACGTCGATCCTTAACGTAAAACCGTCGGTTTGCTTGCTTATTGACGGATACGTTGGTCGTGCTAGTATGCGGGCTATTCCAATTCCCTGAAGTAGCAGGGTCGTGCCTGATGCAGGGAGACCGACAACGTCTAGCTTTTCCACCGTATTGGCGATGGTGCCAACATACTTCTTCGACGGGTTCGGTATTGTCTGACTGAGAACGTGCAGGGAAAATGTTGCGCTTTCGTGCCGAAGGAGACGTACTCAGTGCAGGCACAGACGAGCCGCAATGAGCGGTTGCCAAAACGTGGTCAGCATTTGACCGTGGCACACGCTGCTTCGAAGCCTTCATTGCTGCTATCCTGCTGCGAAGTAGCGCAATTTCTTCGTCTTTAGGGTCAGATCCGTCTGACGACTGGGAGTACATATAGGATTCGGTTTTCATCGGTGAGAATACGTCACCGGTCGTCTGCTGCGGAAAACGTTCGAACGCAGCGTCTGCCTTGGTAGCTAATTCTTTCAGGGGTGTATCTATAAACATGGACAGCAATATCGGCAATGGCTCTGGGAGACGTGCAAACCACAGCTCCTTTATCCCTTCTTCGCTCAAGAATAAAGGACCAGCGATGCGCTGAAGTTCGCGGAGCAATGCCGACAGCTTGCGATCTCCAAGTTTGAGACCACTGGGCTGTTCAAATCGAGCTCGTGCACTGGGCCGTAACTCTTTTAAAATCGCTTGCTTCATTGTCTCATATTTTGCCTCATTTGATGGGCAGAGTAGAATGTCCTCAACCGCCGTCACAACCGAAGAAGGAAGGCGTGAGACGAGCTGATTGTACCTCGGACGGTCCGCCGTAATGTCCTTATTTTCTAGTTCGATCTCGAATATCTTAAACCAAACCTCTGGACTGTGTTCCATGAAAGTTGGAACAGCCAAAGTAAGCATGGTTACGCTGTGAAACGACTCAGATGCCACTCTCGAAATGTGAGTCGAAAAGCTCAAGGATGAACAAAAATACGATAAAAGTACTAAAATGACGTAAGAAACAAATGAATACAGGTATATAATCGAGAAAAAGGAACGAACTCACCAAAAAATACAAAACAGGAAAAAAACGTGGAATTCGCGCGTGCGAATCGGGGTCACCAATTTGTAGGACTAGTTAATACTAGTCCGAGACGGTGCGCGAAATTAAGCGCGGATATCAGAAGGCAATCGGAGTCGGACACAGCAGACTGTATTCGATGGGCTACAATAAGAAACGGACGGATGAAGCGAGACGAGAGCGAACACGTGAGCGCGGGAACTTACAAGGCTGTCGAGTGACGAGCCGGTTGTAAGGAAGATTAAAACTGTTGTGTCGCCGCTGATGCCTTCACCCCACGACCGCAAGAAGAAGTCCAAGACGAGCCAGAAGGAGACTTGTATACATGAAATCAAAGTTGCTTATATAGTTTGAAGGCAAAATGAAGGGAAGCTACTAAAGTACACTTGAGCCAACCAACTGAAGGAAAAACGTAAAATGCAACGGCGAATAAGCAACCCTGTATGCAAGAGCGAATCGCGTAGGTCCCTAAAAATAGCATCATTGGACTCCAAGCGTAAGAGAGCGTCCTATCCGCCACTTGGAAATAACGCTCCTTCGGCAGTGTTATCCCGGTACACAGGGTTGCGGGTGATGTGATGTAGATTTGGTGATATTCAACTCATAGTGTTGATTATTAATGATTGAGTATGCTTGCTGAAATCCTACGACCTAAATTGGTAATCAATTTACTAATTGGTATAAAGGCGTTACGATGGTTAATCATTTTCCCGCCTCACGCGTAGCAGCCATGGTGGATGACTCGCTTGCATTCCGACGTATGCTGAAGGGTCCTTATCTGGACTTCGCATCGGTGAAGAAAGATCTGAAAGAGTTTCAGATTAAAACGGCGACATCCTTTGTTCGTCGGAACGTGCAATTTGCGAAGGCGTACGAAAGGGAGACTGGACAGGTGCTACCGGAAGGATGCCCATACCGGTATATTTTGTTTGTATGTGTGCATGGGAGGCTCAGCAATGTTACTGGAAAGCGGTAAGTGCATTGTAATTGCCCCATGATAAGTTTACTATAGGTACCGATGTTACAATTGCCTTGCGCGTTTTTCTGTTACGTATAAGGGCGAATGTTACTAAATTGGGAATGCGTATCTGTGACATTCGCACAGCTTTCAAGTTGGGAAGCCTTGGGTGTATGCGTGTAGTCGGAGGCTAACAGAAGATCAGGAGAGGCTGGTGCTTAACTTAATGAGAACGTTTCGTCGGACCCAGGAGATGCGTGCCTTTGTGCGGCAGCAGTATGACATTCGTTTAACAAGGAGGGATTTGTATGTCATGCGGCGGCGTCATCGTAAGGCCTGTGTCACTAAGGTGGAGGAGGTGACTCAACTGTTGCAAAGAAATGGTGAGGTGAAAATTCTGCATGCGGGTAATCAGATTCGTTACCTATTTTTCGTACCTTCGCGCATGCTTGAATTGGTGGGCCAATACGGCGAGGTAATTTTGGCGGACTCCACGTATCAGATCAATTACGGAGGCTACATCCTGTGGCATTGCATATTTATGGACGTCAGCGGCCTCGGTATGAGTTTCTTTTATGCCCTGTTGCCTAGTGAGACGGAGGTAGCTTACGAGGAGGCAGTGAGAGGTATGTTGGAATTGGCCCCCGCGGTTGCCGGTGCTCGGACTTTGGTGGTGGACAAGTGCACCGCGCAAGTGAATGCGTTCCCTAATGCGTACCCAAATGCGAACATTGTTTTCTGCCGGGTACACATTATGCGTGACATGCGGCGGCGTTGCTCACACCTTCCGTTGTGTAACGCGGAAGATAAGAGAGCTCTATTCAGCATGCTGCGGTCGTTGTTGTACACATACGACTGCGCTCATTACCATCGGATTATGGAAGCGATATCTCTGCGGAGCACAGAATGCTTCCAATACCTGCGTCGTACATGGATCCCATGGCGGCTTGGCTGGGCGTCGCATTTGATGGGCCATGTAGTTTTATTTGGATGCGACAGCACCAATCGCATTGAAAATGAGAATAAGCCTCTGAAACAAACTTTGAGTGAACGGTCAACGCTACTTCACCTGTTTCAGGTGATAGTGCAGCGTGTCAGTAGCATGATTGAGGAGAGGGAAACACTGCTGGCCAGAGATCAACTTGGTGTATGCGACGTTCAGCACGGTGTCAGCATTGGGGACGTGATTTTGCGCAGGCTCTCGTCCTACGCCCGGCGACAGTACGCACGGCACAGTGTTCGGGTTCGTATTCGCAGCGTAAACAAAGGCGGTGGTTGTTGGCTGATGGAGGACGAGCGCATTGGTATGCAACGTGTTGTTATCGGAAATGGCAGCGCTTGTGGATGCAGATTTAATCGGCAGTGGCACATTCCATGTGCGCACATATTCACGTGGCGAGCCTGCACGCGTACCAGGAGGAGGATGTGCTTGATGGTTGCCGTTGGGTATTGCCAGCGATAAGTACATCTGCGCCGATGCTTTCGGAGGATACGGAAGGGACATTGACGGTGGCGCCGGTGAGATGCCCCAGTGATGTAGTTCTTGACCGGGCGGCGAAAATTCGCATCACTCGGGATATGTTTGCGGCTCTGAAAACGCAGATTCTGATCATGGGCACCGAGGAGTTCCAGCGCACCATGGGCGTGTTCGCATGCGTGCGGGAGCTGCTCGCAAGTCACAGTGATGTTCAGCTTTACGCGCGAACATCGCAGTTGGAACAACTGCAACGGTTATCCTCGGAAAACCTGCCTACCTTCCAAGGAATGCAGCCGTCATCCTCCGCTGCAGCTACCTACGTGACGGCAGGCAATGGTACGCGTAACAGCATGAATTCACCGGAGAGGGACGTCAGCGAAGGGATCACATTGGTGTCCCCGGTGGCTGGTGTTTCCCAGTCTCCTTGCGACGACCGCAGGCGTCGCAGACGGAAGTCGCCTTTGTTAACCCGTGCGGTTGAGATGGTGGAAGGCAGCATGACATCACGGGAATTGACATTTATGACCCTTAAAAGAAGGACATCAGCGCGCCACCGCACATACACATGGGGTACAAAGAGAGGCACTGCTGAAAAAGAAGCGGACAGCGCGGTTTGCGCTTTGTGGGAGGAGGAAGAGAACGCGTGCGGGAGCTCGGAGATTGTCGATTGGATAAGTTGTGATGTTTGCTTCCGGTGGTGTCATCAAACGTGCGCTTCATACCATGGGGAAGCGGCCTATACATGTGCGCGTTGCTGTGGGTAAGTTCCGTTTCACGTTGTTTAGGTTGCTTTTCTTTAGGGATACACAGAAATAGTATGAGAATACTGCATGAAGAACCTCTGGAAATGGAAACCCCTTCCAATCGGTAAGTTCCCACGGCACTGCCTTTCTTCCCCAACTGCATATGTCCTTGACTATTTTGTGACCTGTGCAACGTTTGGCCTGGGTGTTAATCATGGTACCTTGTGTCTTCCAATTACAACGCCGCGCGCTCTGATTGTAAGACACGGATGGGTTCTTATTTAGCTGAGTTTACTTTGGCCGTCGCAACGAGACTGGACCTTAAGGTGGTGCGACGGTTTGCGTACCTCATTGACCCATTGAGCTATACTGGGTGATGCCTTCGAGCACCTTGAGAGCTACTCCTACCAGGTTGGTCAATGGTGAGAGGTCAGACAAACTCAGTCTCCTGGTCCTCCAGGTTGGGGGTTTGAAATGGGATGGCGTCCATTTCTGTAAAACTAAATCACTGCCACCCCGCTGCCTTGCGGACAGGCTTTTGAGCCAAAGGCTTTGGATGAGGACCCTAATCGTTCTCCTGTCTAGGTCTGGGCGCCCTGGCAGTATCCCAGCCCACATACAACCATGACATTTTCTTCAAACATAAACTTCATCCTGCATCGGCCGTCGCGCAGATTATCAAGGGTCGCCTTATCTGCTGCATACAGCAGGGCGGATAAGCGAAAACATGCTACTGCTGGCGCCTCCCTTCTTTCTTTTCCACCTTTTTCTCTTACTCCCATCCCGGCCCCCATTACTAACTTTCCTTCTATAATTCCCAGCTTAATTGACAGCAACCGAAGTGCTACTGGAGTAGAACCATCTGCAGCCACCATCCCACAGCACCTATCGGACGCCTCTCGGCAAAAGTTCCTTATAAGACCACGCTGTCCCGTTTCCATGGCGACATGCAACGTCCGCACTCTAAGACAAACAGGTCAGCAGGCTGCACTCGCACGCACCTTGGACACACTGGGTGTTGATGTGTGTTGTGTGTCCGAAACTAGGATCAATGACCCTAACGGGGTTATTGAATTGACTGCACCCGGCTTATCCTCTCGTTATTGGTTGCACACATCCGGAGACGCCGATGCGGCACTCACGGGTCAAGCTGGTGTAGGTATCATTCTCAGCTCCAAGGCTGAGTCATCATTGGTTGATTGGATTTCGGTGAACAGCCGTTTATGTGCAGCGCGTTTGACGACATCAGCTAAGGTGGATTAACGAAGTAAAACAAAACGCTGTTTGTTTGTGATTTCCGCTTATGCTCCCACCGACTGCAGTTCTAATGCAGTCAAGGACACATTCTATCACGAACTGAATGCGCTATTACGCAGTGCTACTAGTTCAGATATTATAGTACTTGCAGGGGATATGAACGCACAAGTAGGGCGTCTGAGCTCTTCAGGAGCTCAGCTGGGTGGTAATTATGGACTTAACGCCGAACGGACTGACAACGGCGAGCGTGTGCTGCAACTGTGTGCGGAGCACCAGTTGTTTCTTACTAGCACTGCTTTTAGACACAGTGGGCGCCGAAGTGCCACTTGGCGTCCACCTGTAGCTGGCCAGCGATGGACCCAAATTGACCACATAGCCATAAGTTACAGGTGGCGCGGTTCCATTCTGGATTGCCGCTCGTACTGGAGTACCTGTGTCGACTCTGATCATGCCCTGGTGCGCTGTCGTTTCTCCATGTACTTTACCGGAAGGCGCACAAAGCGTCTCCCCCGATTGGCAACGGAGAAATTGTCCCAGCCCTCTGTCAGGCAAGCCTATCAAGAAGCACTGCATAGCGAACTCTCGCTGTCTTGTCCTAATGACACTGAGCTTCAGTGGAATAGGATCTCGGCCGCCATGCACGACGCAGGAGCATCTGCTTGTGGCACTATCCATCGTCACCGCACTAGTCACTGGATATCCGAGAGGTCGGTGAACCTGTTGGAATCTAGAAGACACCTCCCGGCTGGTTCTGAACACAATGTGACCAGACGGGCTATTAGGCGTGAACTAAAGCGGAGCCTACGTGCTGACAAGGAAACCTGGTGGACCAGTCGGGCTCAAGAAATGGAGGAGGCAGGAGCAGTAGGCAATTACCGGAAGCTCTTCCAGCTAATACGCACCACTGGTCCGAGAAAACCAGGCGTCAGTGAGACAATCAGGGACAGCGCGGGTGCGCTGATACACAATAAGGAGCGCCGTATGGCTCGTTGGGCTGAGCACTTTGAACATCAGTTCAGCTGGCCCCCTGCTCCCGGACCTCTTCCTACTCAGGTGATGCAGGACGAGCCATGGACGGTTAGTTTAGAGCCTCCGTCGGAGGCCGAGGTCCGAAATGCGATCACAGCCCTCAATCGTTTTCGTGCCGCTGGCCCGGATTCCCTCCCACCTGCACTATTTAAGGATGGAGGTGAGGTCCTCTGCAAAGCACTGACCTCCCTATTCGAACGTATCTGGAACGAAGAGAGTGTGCCGACTAATTGGAGCGAATCGATTATAGTGGCAATATACAAGAAGGGCAGTCGCACAGACTGTGCGAACCACAGGGGTATTAGCCTAACGCCAGTTGTGACAAAATTACTGGCCTCGATTATCGTTCGTCGCCTCACTGCAGAACGGGAATCTCGGATTAGAGAAGAGCAGGCCGGTTTTCGTCCAGGACGTGGCTGTATAGACCATATATTTACTTTGCGGCAGGTGCTAGAGCAGCGCCACGCATACCGCAGACCGACAATAGCTGTGTTCCTCGATTTCAAGAGTGCGTTCCATTCAGTCGATCGATCGATTCTGTTCGAAATACTTGCGCGGAAAGGTGTTCCCACGAAATATGTGAACATCCTTCGTGCTCTATACTCGAACACTAGAGGCCGCGTCAGGGTCTATGGTGCCCTATCGGATAGCTTTTCGACTACAAGTGGCGTTCGACAGGGTTGCCCGATTTCCCCATTTTTGTTCAATTTCGTCGTGGATTCTATCATGGAGTGTTCCCTTGCGGAATCTCACGATGTAGGTGTTGAAGTGCTGCCTGGTGAACGGTTAGTTGATCTAGATTATGCGGACGATATCGTCTTGCTTTTCGACAATGTTGAGGCGGCACAATCAACCCTGAATAGCCTATCCAGAGTGGTCCCATTATTTGGTATGCACTTCGCACCTTCAAAGTGCAAAGTGTTGCTGCAGGACCACCAGCCACTCGATGACCCCTTGACGCTTACTAACGAGGAACTCGAGGTGGTTGATCAATTCACTTATCTTGGCAGCTGCATCAGCAATGATGGGCGCATAGAAACTGACGTGAGCTCACGCATTGCAAAGTCCAGAGCTGCCTTCTTGAACCTGCGTCATCTTTGGCGACAGAAGGGAGTTTCCCTCCGTCTGAAAGGCCGTGTATACAAGGCCACAGTGAGGGCCGTTCTGCTGTATGGTAGTGAGACTTGGCCCCTTCGGTCTGAAGATCTGAGGCGCCTTCAAGTCTTTGATCATCGTTGTTTGCGAAGCATTGCTGGTGTCGGATGGCACCAGCGTGTCCGCAACGATGATGTGCGTAGGCGAGTACTAGGTGGTGATGATCATGCTAGCTCCCTAGAACAACAGATAGCACTGAATAAGTTACGTTGGCTCGGGCACGTGCTACGTATGCCTGTTCACCGCTTACCTAGGAGGGCCTTGTTCAGTCTACCAGGTGTCGGATGGCGCAAGGCTCGAGGTGGACAGAAGTTGACTTGGCAGCGGGAAATGAAGTCACTGACGACCAAACTGGGTGCCGTTGGTCCGTCTCGCCTTCCGGGTTGGAGTCCACGTGACTCACCTTGTGCTTGGCTCGAGACTTTACAGGACATGGCTCGCAACCGACACCAGTGGCGCGTCTGCTGCCGTCTCCTAATCGGATTGTCTGTTTAAAGTGTGTTTGGTGCTGAGTTATCTGCGGGGTAATGGCTGATTATGACGCGTGGCAGTGAAAGTCGCAAGGAAGCTGTCTCGCCGATGCCGCCTTATCTTTGCACCATAGCCAGCTGTTTGTGACGGAATGTTGTCTACACAAGGTGTAGGCGCCTTGACCCTGAATGTTTGCTTAGGGCATTAAGGTTTGCAGGTAAGTCCCCCTTCTCTCCCTCTTCTTATTCTTTATTTCATAGGTCCTCATGGTTGTATGGCAGCGAAGCATCAGTTCAAATGGCTGATGTACTGCTGTTGATGATGATGATGAGTTTACTTTGGTGTAAACGCAGGTCCTTAAACTGCTGCTAGAACTGAACCGTTCCAAAGCAGCTGCGTCTGATTCCATTCACCGGAAGCTTCTGCAAGAGCTGCCGGTGTAAGTGACGGGACCGCTGACGATGGTGTTTTTGAGTTCACTTGACAGCTGTACATTAACATCCGAATGGAAGGATGCTGTCATATGTCCTATCTTCAAAAATGACGACATGACGCTGTCAGCCAATTATAGGCCAGTTAGTCTGACCAGCGTCGTGGTCAAACTGCTTGCGAAGCTGGTAGGAGATTCGTTGGAAGGTCACTTCAATAGATGTCATGTTCTCAGTAGTGCACAACATGGATTCCGGAAAGGGTTTTCGTGATTGACGATTATATTGCTTATTGATGAAGCTTGGGCTGAGGCAGCGGACAATGGCCACCTGTTGGATGTGCTTTTGGTTTACCTCTCGAAATCATTTGATAACGTACCCCGATTGAGGCTATCACAAAGGCTGAGGTGCTACGCCGTATCTGGTCGCCGCATTCACGGGGTATCTGCGTCCTTGCAAGGAAGAGAGCAGTGTGTATTTGTGGGTTGCAGCTTATCCTTTAAGCAAGCGGTCCTTAGCGGTGTCCCACAGGGCTCCGTCCTTGGACCGATGATGTTCTCCATCAACCTTAACCATCTACCTGGAGAGCCTGGGGGTTCCTTTACTATTGTTTGCTGATTATCTTAAGATATGGAATGTTGCCAAAGTTCCTGGGGGTTTGGTGGCCATAAAGCATTCAGTGGACAGACTCTGGGACTGGTCTACTTTGTGCCTACTGTCCATAAATCAGCGTACGTGTTCTGTCCTTCGTATTGGAGCAACCTTCCTGCCTTAGAGCTACGTACTCCGTGAGGTGGAACTCCCCCTTGTCTCCAACCAAGTAGACCTAGGTGTCCTTCATTCCTCCGCTTTGCCTTCTGTTGACAACTGAAAGAAGGCCGCTAGTAAGGGTTTCAGAATGTCGTGGTTAATACGCCGTTCTTTCGGGGTCGTAACTGCTGACATAATTGTGAATATGTTCTCCGATTTCGTCCGGCCCCATCTTGAATACTGCATCAAGGCTTCGTCGCCGCAAATTGCTCGAGGGGTTCATCGGATCATTGGTCATTGCGGTAGAACGTTCCGCAAAGGACCACTGTAGCTGCCTTAGAGGCAGCAGAATCCCAGCGCGCTCAGGTGAGAATCTAACAGTTGTTTGAAACGTTCCTCCGTCTCAGCATCAACAACAGCATCCGGCAACCCGTTGTAATTATTCACCGCGTGAGCAACGAGCGTGTTCGACACCTTGATAATGCACAGGAAAAGGAACTGAACCGCTCAGCACTGTTATTGCACGCACCAGGCTCCGATGGCTCGGCCACGTGTTACGCATGCCACCCCACCGACTTCCGCGACGTGTGTTGTTTGCGCACCAGGGGTGTGGATGGAAGAAGAGGAGGGGTGGCCAAGCGATGACTTTGTCCAGAGGAATGAAGGCCCTCACTTCTGAGCTGGCCTCAGTTGGAGCGTCTCGGCTCCCTGGTTGGGGTCCGAGAGACGATGAACACGTTTGGTTGGACACACTTGCTGATATGGCTAGGAGCAGACCGCAGTGGCGTTCGTGCTGTGAGTTTCTTTGTCCCACCCCATCCCTCAGCCTCCCCCTCCAATCACCATCTCATTAGTTAGCGTTATATAATTTTGCATAGTAATTCTTTTTGGGTGCACAGCAGCTGGCTGGTAGCTTACCGGAACGATGCCCATCCGTTACCGGTAGCTCAGCCAGCTTGCACCAGTTGCTTCTTTTCTCCTTTTTCTATGTATTGCGGCACAGTAGCTTAGGTGTTCCCCACCTCTAGCTAACGTGTATGATGATGATATGATGATCTAATTATTCACCACGAGAGTTGATAAGGCCAAATGCAGCCGCACACGGAGATTCCTCGGTTTAAACTGTTTCATGCGGTGGCCTCGTGTCGAACTCTCAGTGTTAAGTTGAAAGAAGAAAAAGAAGAAGACACCGAACAACAGGGATCTAAAGCCTACATGAACACGGCCCCAGAGGCCTTCGAAATTGTCATCCTGGTCACTGATTGCTTCAACTAGATGTACTTCGAGATCCGTCTTGCAGACTGCGTACTTTAGCCGATAGCACGCGTAGTCCGTTATTATACTTTACTGTCTGGGGGTGACAACAATCGGCCTCCAGCGCACTGTTGCGCTCTTTGGAAGGACACAAAAATCAACGATATGTAGGTCGGTTTCAGCAATCGCGAAACCACCACCACGCGAAACCTTCCCCGTTCTCCTGAGCTTATCCATTTTCAAAGTTGCAGTTGTTAGCCTGTCATCCTCTTCCGTCCGTCAGATTGATGCTTTCCGTGCAACCGTTGCTGGCGGGTGATGGACCCAAATGGACAACAACAACGTGACCACCTGTGTGCCTTGTGTTCATGGGTTGCTAACGGTTGCTGCCATCAAGCGTTCACTCCCAGTACGGAATGATGAACTGTTTCAGTCCTCAGTCAACGTAGACTCATGCACCTCACAACTGCCCTCACTGACACCAGGTATCATGAGGCCAGTGGACCGATTGAGTTGGAAAAGCTTGCGAGTGTTGCCAGAGAGGGCAGCAGTCTGCACCTGTAAAGCAAGCTCAGACCACCATGTCTCGCTATATTTGCGGCTTTCGAACAGCTCCAGAGAAAAAGCAGAGATCGACCCTCTCAACGGGCGTCGATTTTGTCGGCAGCTTGTCTGTCCGGAAATGGTCATTGCGTTCTGCATATAAGTGCAGTGTTGTTCCACTTCTTGCGGTGGATTACAACGGATTGCATATGCCAATGAAGGCTGGTAACTAGTGTGGGCCGAGGAATCAGTTAATCGGTTGACATCAATCTTCCGGTGCTTTGTGTTTCCGGATACTCCAAAAGAGGTGCCGATTTCCGTGCACGCGACAGCATGATATGAATCGACGAAGGTTGACCAAAAAGACCTGTGATCAATTTGAGACGGATGCGGAGATCGTATTCCATTGAATTTAATTGTCATTAGGACAAGTTCACAAGCATCGCCCCTCATCTGAGGAGCGATATGTGCGAAATCAAGGATCTTAGAGAAACTTACACGGCCCAAGCTGCTTGCTTGCACTGAGACATCACTTTTCTCCACTTTCCTTGATTGCGCATATTCATCACTATTAACGCTTTGTATCACATTGCTATGCTGACAGGGGTACATATGTTTCCTGTAATAACTACCCTTTCAGAGACTCCGCGCTACGCACCGGCCGTTGCCTTTTCTCCGGTCTTGCCGCCGCCATGCAATGTCGCATTGATACGTTGTCACAGGTAACATAGATTTCCTATGCTAACCTCCATTTCAGAGCCACTGACATCTGCCGCCCACCGCCTTGTTTCCCGTCACGACCACAGAACCTCCTGTCACGTACTGCCGCCGCCACTTCATGTCGCATTGATACTATGTTACAGGTAACATAGATTTCCTATGCTAACCTCCATTTCAGAGCCACTGACATCTGCCGCCCACCGCCTTGTTTCCCGTCACTACCACAGAGCCTCCAGTCACGTACTGCCGCCGCCACTTCATGTCGCATTGATACGTTGTTACAGGTAACGTAGATTTCCTATGCTAACCTCCATTTCAGAGCCACTGATATCTGCCGCCCAACGCGTTGTTCCCTCTCACTGCCACAGAGCCTCCTCCCAAGTTCTGCCGCCGCCATGTGATGTCGCATTGATACCTATATACAGGTAGCATCCATTTTAAAGGCTCACCTCCATTTCAGAGTCACTGACATGTGCCGCCCGACGCTTTGTTTCCTCTCACGACCACAGCGGGACTTGGATTGCGAGCCGAGCATGAATATAATAGAAGAGCCGGCCTCTATTAACAATGTGTTTACTCACCTGCATCATTATCATTCGACTCTTCGAACCTTGCATCATTGACCGGCCCCAACGACTGCTGCCGTATCAGTACTAAGCCATTCGGCCAACCAACGAAGAATTTTGGCTGTCAACCGACTGCGAATAATAGAATGCAAAATCGGTCTATACGATGCATAACCGACTTGCACTACTGTTCAACGAAAGCTACGACAGTGTTCCAGGACGTGGTGGGTTTTCGCCTGGCAAGCGTTCTCCCCATAAAAGCCACAAATGTCCGCTTAACAACACTGCAACGTGGCGGATGTGACTCGCCACAAAATAAAGTCACAGCTAAGCATTTCACAATGACGCAGTCCTCAGCCTTCTACATCGAACCTGTGCAGCTAATTCTGCTATGAAGAATGTTTTGTTGGAGCACAGATCATCTCTATCTCGTAATGGTTATTGGTTGCAATAAAACTTTGTTTAGGCTCCTGTGCTCACGGATCACTACCTGGCGAAATTACCCCCAACTTGTGTTTTGACGGATTTTTGCGCGCCACAGCGCCATAATGTCCCTGGGTCTGAATATTACCTGACAGTATGCTCACTCATACGGACAACATCTTTTCTTTTATAACTTTCATTAAAACGAAATGTTTTAACATTCCACAGAAGATATGCTTGTATGCATATTTGATCACGCCTTTACATGTGTGTCTCGTTTTACCGAGAGTATACTAATTATTTATTTATTTATGTTACATGTAACATAGATTTCCTACCCTAACCTCCATTTCAGAGCCACTGACATCTGCCGCCCACCGCCTTGTTTCCCGTCACTACCACAGAGCCTCCAGTCACATACTGCCGCCGCCACTTCATGTCGCATTGATACTATGTTACAGGTAACATAGATTTCCTATGCTAACCTCCATTTCAGAGCCACTGACATGTGCCGCCTACCGCCTTGTTTCCTCTCACTACCACAGAGCCTCCTGTCACGTACTGCCGCCTCCCCCACAATTCATGCCTCCGCCATGTGATGTTGCATTGACACGCATTTACAGGTAACGTCGTTTTTATATGCTCATCTCCGTTTCAGAGCCATTGATATGCACCGCGCACTGCGTCCTCACCTAGCGATGCCACACAGACTGCTTCCAAGTCGTGCAGCCGCCATGCGGTGTTCCATTTATACGTACCTTTAGGTAACATTGAATTCGCTCATTTATCTCTCCTCATTTATTTTTTTAGATTTCATGTGACGTACGTGCATTACACCTATCCTATCATAGCACCTTGTCCGGTCTTCCTTCGCCTTCCAGTTACCACACTATTACCATTCCTTGGAGAACGGAGCAACGGCCCTTTTCAGGGCCACTCCCTGAATCCGTGTCTTGTCGTCCCACAGCCGAATGGAAATATGCGAACTACCGCCATCTCCTTGCGGCGGACTAGAAGCTCACAGGTTCCGTGGGTGGCTCCGTTATCTTCAGATCACGTATGGGGGCATTCATACATGGACACGTGTTCGCAACCCCGCGACGCATGCGAACAAAATCGTCCTGCAAAGAAAACCGGTTAGTTAACCTTTCGCAGCCATTTTCAACCTGTAACATGTCGTTACATCCGTTCAGTATTGCTAAATACTGTTTCTTTAGTGCTCTGACACTTAGCAATGCTCACCTTCATGAGCCATCCCCTCCTACTATAATGATATTTGATTAACCATTTTTCAGTATTCTCGCTTGGTGGGTGATGACCGTTCCGAACGCTCCCCACTTACACGAGAATATTTGCATATGGTTTGAGCGGCCCGTCTGCGCACTTGTCATATATTCAAACACCGCCTTAACAAGGGATTGCCTACTTCAGTACCATGTCACGACCACTTCCAGAATAAACCATTTATATATGTTCATTTATTGATGTAGCCATGCAAATACGTCAGCATTATGTGGACAACATCTTGCGCCGAACATTTACATCCCATGTATTACGTTGTGTTTCGTTGCTATCCAAGACACTATAGTATAGCCGTATATATCATTAACGTTAACTAAACCGACTAATATGTTCAAGTTAATACACCCACTGACGTAGGAATTACGTAGCTTTTGCTGGTTGGTTCTCAGATGTACATTTCCCCTACTTCACATAACACCATCGGTTAAGTAAGTCACCCTTAAGGACGCAATATTCTTTGCTCCATACCCACTGCCTCTTGAACCCACTTTCCCGCATAGCACCTATTCCGCTCAGAAATCACCGGATTTCGCAATTACATACCATCAAGTCATGCGAACTCCTTTTCCCTTGCGTGATTAAAGGATATAGCACTTACCAAAGGTAAATGCGAACCAATAGATCATCCTATTTATATGTATATGTATATATCGCAATTGGTTATGCGATATACATTTGCGATTTTTAAATAAATGTATGTGTATAGGTATATATGTATGCATATACACATACATATATTCATAAACCGCAAATGTTTATCGCATAACCATTTGCGATATGGGATCACTTGCTTACCATGCAAATTATCAATCGAGATATATTTCCCATCTACTATGTCACAGGTATCATGCATAGAGCATGCTTCAGTACAGAGACTAACACTGCATCCTTATATAACGTTCATCTTTGTTACGTTCGTTCTGATCCTGTTCAAAAGGAAAAAGGCACAACTGCGCGGCCAGCACCTGTCTAGGCCTACTTTGAAGGCAACCACAGTCTCACAATCCATTAGTTCCGAAGGCAACTTATTCCAGTTGCGCACTACACGATTCGAGAAGAACTTAGCCCTGACGTTCAGTTTAGCAATCTGCTGTTTGACTGAACGTCAGGGCTAAGTTCTTCTCGCATCGTGTAGTGCGCAACTGGAATAAGTTGCCTTCGGAACTAATGGATTGTGAGACTGTGGTTGCTTTCAAAGCAGGCCTAGACAGGTGCTGGCCGCGTATTTTTCCCGAAGTAATATAATCCTATCCAATTTATTCGCATTGATATGCGATGTTGATCCTTGTGAAAGCAAAGATTGCTCTCGCTTTTGCTTCATTTCTTTTTGCAGAGGCAAGGAGAGGCGATCAAAAGTCGAAGTGCCGGGGCTCTGGTTCGCTTACCGGTACAAGAAGCTGGACGCTCATTAGGCGGAAGCCTGTATCGTCCACGGATTTTGACCTGACCTTATCAATCTTGTATACCATAGTCAATAACCCATGCATTTATACACACATGGGCCTTTCAGTGCAACATATATATATATATATATATATATATATACAGTTCCTATTACGTTTATATATATATATATATATATATATATATATATATATATATATATATATATGGTTGGCGGCATCCGGTTTCGGATTTGCCTGTCACTGTGGCAAGCCACAGGACGCCTGCGCCTACAGAGGGACCATGGATGGCTTGCGCTGCACCAACCACAGCTCCAACCACACACCCCATATCCAGTGTAAACCCGAAGGAATAAGACCGGGAGGCATGCGGATGGGAGCCATGTTTCATCAACGGAGCCGGCCCACACTCCTTCACAGGCAAACACAAGTACACTGTATTTGGGGAATCAAGCGCACACAAGGCGGTGGCTGGACCGTAGTCCGCTCCACACTGAGTGCATGGAACCACTCTTCGAGCCTAACACGGCCACAAGGACCGTGCACCCCGTCCCCTCCAGCAACGACCAACTGTCTCCTGGAGCCAGTATGGACGACGTAGTGGGTAATAGACAGGTAGGCACCTTGTCAACATGCACATCAAGCGCAGCCACACCGGGGATATCAAACAACAGCCAATCCCTTGAGAGAGAGAAAGAAAAAGAGAAAAACTCGATTAATGCATAAGGAAACGGTGACATCAACCTTAATTAAATAGCATACGTAATAAGTTGTTTACAAACACATCCTAGCTAAGTGCACGAGGTCAGGAAGTATAGTTCGCGGTATGCCACGAACACAAAAATGTTATGGAAATCGAATACAATTGGCTTAGGCGATGTGTGCAAGTTAATGGAATAGAGTACAGGGAGATATTTATATGAGAAAGAAAAGCAGTAAAGTAAAAACTGTAAACCCACCACCTGAAATAAAGAGACTTAGCATGCAAGCATGCGGTTAGTAAATCGAATTCAGCGTGCCTACAAACGCTGCACCGGCTCGCCGTAATTCTCTGCAGGACCCGTCGTCGCTTCTGTAGTGGCCCCAAAGGACCAAGCTCATGGCCCACTAGACATTTATATGAGAAAGAAAGGCATTAGGAGAGAATCGCAAACACACCACCTGAAATAAAGAGACTTAGCATGCAAGCATGCGGTTAGTAAATGGAATTCAGCGTGCCTACAAACGCTGCGCCGGTGCTGCCTACGTTCACTGCTGGACCCGTCGTCGCTTCGGCAGTGGTCCCGAGTGACCTCTCTCATGGCTCACTAGGCCTGCCTGACTAAGGCACTCGCGACCGCATGTTCTACAGCACAATGCGCTCGATGTCGATGGAGTACAATTCATCGGTGCTTGCCGCTTCCGCACTTGCCGCTTCTTCTCTGCATGCATGAGGGCTTTCTCCCGCACCTCAGCAACTGCCTTCGTGATTAGATCGCGCCATGCACCACGATTAACCGCCTTCGATTCCCATGATCTGCAATCAAGATTAGAACGTGTGAGGCTCACTTTAATCATGTCCTGGTAACGTAACTTGGGTTTCCCAGCATGCCGCTTCCCTATACTCAGCTGACCGTATAAAAGTTGCTTCGGTATCCGCGTCGAATCCATACGGCTCACATGACCGAGCCATCTCAGGTGTCGCAGTAAAAGTATGCAGTCCACTGCATACATCCCACTTCGGCGCAACACTTCCGTGTCTGCAACTCTGGCGCCCTAAACGATCCGCAAAATTCGTCGCAGACACTGCTGATGGAACCGCTCGAGATATCGCACATCCCGACGGTACATCGTCCACGTTTCACTGCCGTATAGAAGAACGGACAGTACCATGGATTTGCACACCATCAGTTTCGTGCCAATGTTAAGCTGATGGTTGTTCCACACTCGGTACTCAAGCTTCCCGAATGCCGCTGCCGCCTTCGACACGCGATTACGCAACTCAACGTGTAGCTGCTGATCAGTCGACATCACACTCCCAAGGTAGCAGAAGCGGGAGGTGGTTTCCAATACTTCAGCACCAATGCTGATTTGCGGCAATATTGAAGATTGCACCTCCGGTGAAGGCTGAAAGAGACAGACAGTTTTGCTCGTGTTGATGGTGAGCCCGAATTTGGCCGCTGTCGAAGCCAGAGCACTAGTCATGTGCTGCAACTCATCCGCGTTGTGTGAAAACAACGCACAGTCGTCAGCAAACAGCAACATACGGATAGTTGTCTCACAGACTAGAGTTCTCGCACCGAAACGACGGATGTTCAGCAACCCACCATCAATACGGTGCTCCACACGAACACCGTAAGCATAAGCCGCATCAAAAGCACAAGACAACATTGCATGATGATAGATTTTTAACAGGGAAGGAGCTAACACACAGCCTTGCTTCACACCAGAGACAACTGTAAAGTCATCAGAGGTCTCTCCACTCAGCTGCACCCTCGCTCGCATACCACTGTGCAGACATTCAATTAAACTTACAAACTTACGCGGGCAACCAAACTTACCCAACACCAGCCACAGTGCCTCGCGGTTCACCGTATCAAATGCCTTGGTGAAATCAACAAAAAGCGAGTACAAAGGCTGGTGTCGTTCTCTGCACTTCTCTTGCAACTGACGAGCCGCAAACACCATATCTATAGTGCTGCGACCCGAACGGAATCCACATGGCTCTTCCGCCACGTTTGGTTCCACAATCTGACTCACGAGGCGATTGAGCAGGATTCGGGCAATCACCTTGCCCACACAACTCAGCAAGTTGATGCCACGATAGTTCGTGCAACATTGCTTGCTACCTTTGCCCTTGTACAGTGGTAGCACAAGGGCATCCTTCAGCTCAGCAGGCACCTCCTCCTCAATCCACACGCGTTGCACCAAGTGGTGCAGCGCAGTCAACAACGCGGGTCCACCGTGTTTCAATACTTCAGGTGGGATCCCATCACCTCCGGCACATTTGCCGTTTCGCAGCTGAGCAAGTGCTCTCTGCGTCTCATCCAGTCTCGGCGTATCCGCCAGATCCGCCTTCACATCGTGCTGCTTCAGGCCATTCAATGTAGGCCAGTGGATCTCTGAACGGTTGTTCAAGAGACAGTCAAAGTGTTTCCGCCAGACCTGCATTATGTCTGCAGTCTGGGTGCAGGTAGCGCCTGAACTACCATCGATCAGTGTCCTCAGCGGCTCCAATCTCGGTCCATACACCGCCTTCAAGGAGTCAAAGAATTCCTTGTGTTGACGGCGTTCAGCGTAGCATTCCATCTGCTTCGCCTTCTCCGTCCACCATGCATTTTTTAATGCGACGGAGCTCTCGGGTCAGTCGCCGTCGAAGTTTGCGAAACTGACTACTCTTCCCCAAGTTACTGGGGTCTGCAACATGTGCAGCAAATGCTGCATTCTTCTCTGACACCAATGCGTCAATCGTCACATTGTTATCATCAAACCAATCAGGCCGCTTACAGTTTGCGCGCCCGATGGTCTCCTCTGCAGCAGCTGTCACCTGGTCGCGAATGTGGTGCCACAGATCGCCCACTGTGGCTATACAGTCCACATCACCACACAGGCGTGCAGCCATCGCCTTCTCCAGCTCAGTACGTTTCGCCACAGTACCGAGGGAGAGAATGTTAAATTTACGCCGATTCACGGCGGGAGTGCAATACATCGATTTACGAAAATATATGTACAGTTTGGTCCGAACCAACTTGTGATCAGTGCCACACTCAGTTCCACGCAGTACACGTGTCATGCGCACTTCACGCATATCACGCTGACGTACGATGACATAGTCGAGCAGCTGAGCGTGACCACTCCGTGGGTGCGTCCAAGTTGCTATATCACTCGCACTCAGTGCAAACCGAGTGTTCGTGATCGTCAGGCCGTGAGTGGCACACAGTGAGAGCAGCCTGTCACCGTTCGCATTCGCTGAACCAATGCCATGCACACCGATAACATCTGTCCACGCTGATGCATCCCGCCCAACGTGCGCGTTGAAATCACCCAGCAGAAATAGTCGGTCGCTCTTCGGCACAGACCGTATCACGGAGGGTAGCTCAGTGTAGAACTGATCACGCGTGTCATCAGGATAACACATGGTCGGACCGTACGTGCTGATGAAAGTAGCAAACTTACCTCTTCCGAGTCGTAGGCGAACAGTCATCAGTCGCGCGCTGATGCCCGTTGGTTCACACACCAGCTGGCCATTCAGGCGATCGGATATTGCAAATCCGACCCCATGTTCACGTGGTGCTGGGGCGGCGTTGCCCACCCAGTAGAATGTGTAGCCAGCACCTGCTTCATGTAACTTACCTTGCTCAAGGAGCCGAGTTTCACTGAGCGCCGCAATATCGATGTGGTAGCGCGCCAGCTCCATTGCGACCAGTGCAGTGCGTCGCTCCGGGCGCTCGCTCGAGTTCTGGTCCAGTAGTGTGCGCACGTTCCAGCACCCGATGGTGAGTGCTTTGCGCGCAGGCATACGATTGCATTGGTGGGCAATCGCACGTGAGGTGGTCGTTGTCCTTCGGAGGTTTGCTTGAGGGACTCCACCCGGAGCCTTTGGCTCAATAGCCTGACCCACAAGGCAGTGGAGAGCAGATCCAGCTCGGGAATGTGATTGCAGAGACAGATGGGGATCTGCTTGACGACCGTCACACGCAGACTTTGAGGTTCTGGAACAGTTATCATATGTTTTGCGACCGTAATTGGATACGCACCTGCGACCACGGCCAGACGCAGGTGGGTTTTTGGCGGGTTTGCACCAATTTGATCAGGGACTGCCTGGCTTGAGGCGGGCAGTAGCAAACCATTGAACACCCGGAGGTGTCCTCCCACCGTCAGAGACAATGCGTGGCACTCGTGCTCTACGCCAATAGAGCATTGAGAATATCACCCGTAACCTGTTGTCTCCCATGGCTAGGTTTTACGGGAAGTGGGCCATCGACCACTTCCTAACCTCCGGAGAGGATGGACTAGGATACTGCCAGGGCGCCCAATCCTGACAGGAGAACGACTCGGGTCCTCAGCCAAAGCCTTCGATTAAATGAACACCCGAAAGGCAGCGGGTCTAGCACATGGTCAGTTAGCTGACTCATGCGGATTGGTGTCCTGGATCTTAGCAGGGAGAAGGGCGAAACCTAACTCCCACCCAGCGGTCGCCACGTGGAGGCGCTCAGGACATGAGACTATAACGCAGCAGTAGCAGCAGTGGGTAGACCATCTGTCAGGATCTAGCCACCACCAGCCTCAGCGCACCATAGGCTCTCCCGCCATATATATATAAATATATACATACATAATTATACGCATTATGCATCAGTATATACATATCGTTTTAACAGATATATATATGTATATATATATATATATGTATACATATCTATATATACATATTTATGTACCAATATATTTACATATATACATAGGTATACATAGATATATTATTACACATATAGATATATATACATATACATATATATATACAAATATAGACCGAGAGAGAGAGAGAGCTTTAAACCGCATTTACCATGATTACACATACACACTGCTTTATCTATCCATTAGCGAGGAATCTCTTCATCATATCCATTATACGGTTAACAAAGCCATATGCAAGCTGCACTAGAAATCAATCCACACTTCCATAAGCCAGCTAGTCAACGCCGACTCCCCTATGTCTTGCAACATTTACCATACATTCTCCGAATGTATTCTTCTATGAAATACATGCCGAGGACTTACATAAACCATATTTTACATTCCGTTTCCTTTTTAACGCCTTACTTAGTGTTATATTTCAACTTTTACACTTTTAGTCAACTTTGTAATTAAGCATGGTACAGATCCAATTTCGCATTTTCGGAGGTTTAGAACACCTTGGAAACACGTTGCGAAAGAAATTCCTCCATTAAAACGATTACTTTTTCAGAACGCAGAAACAGGTTGTCCTCATGAACAACAGCCCGCATTCAAAATCGCGCCAGTGGCGGATGTGACGGTCCCATACTTATCTGTTATTATTGTCAGAAAACGCTCAGGTAAAACAAATGTGACACAAATGAAAGAACAACGAGGGTGGTTGCGAATATGATATGTCAAGTGCTGCAGCATAAGGAATAAATGGGAAGAATGAACAGTAAGCTACAAGCTTAGTGTCGCTGTTGCAGTCCCTGAGACCGAGCTTTCTCAGACTGATCCAGTCGGTGCCTCACTGGCAGACTTCTCCAAATATATAATGGATAGACCTACAAACGTGGTTGGTGGAGTGTGTTTTTGCTCATTATAATCACTGTGGAATAGGTCAGACTCCTTGTTTCATGGGGATAGCGAATATACAAGTTGTTTCATCTTTTTCTGATTGGAGGGCCAGTTGGCGATAATACCAGTGTGTACCGCGCGCCCTCCTTTACGCAAGTGCAGGATAAGCAACTGAGGGGCTTCGGACGAACAGCGGTTGCTGCACCGAACTTTGAGACAATCGGTGCTATTTCCCTCCCACATATATTTGGCGGCGCCTTTAAAACGACCTATTGCTTTTCCTCTGAACATCAATTTTCACCTTAGCTACTGTAGATGTATCAGTTTGGCAAGAAAAGCGCACTGGTATTTTATTCAATAAACATCTACGATCACTAAGATCAATTCACTCTAGCAAGCTTTTGAATACAAAATTTACGTCAACTAAAACGCATTATCAAGAATGTCTTTAATGAAAGTTATTTCGTTCTGTATAGATAAAAATCTCAAAGACTTAGCACACAATCATGTGCTCGCTGTGCGCCAGATTTATAACCTACGCCTTTGTCATTTTCGGCCCATTTGTAAAGTTAGCCACTTTGTAGGTACCGGTATGGTACATTTACTGTCAATTATGTAAAACGTTGAAAATGCACCTATGTAGATACAAATAGCTTATACTGAGTGACTGGCTGACATGGGGATTGCGGGCATGCTACTAGCACTGTATATGCTTTAGTGGGTGAATGGGTACCCTTGAACGCCTTTGCGCAACATGTCAGCCTTCCGACACAGACACAATGGCCGCTCTCCCCTGAATTTAAAAGTCGTAATTATTAGATAGTTGCTCTTGTCTGACTTAGATCGTAGGATTAACAGGTCTACTATTTCCTCGCAGACTCATTTGCAAGTTGAGCGTATAAAGATAACCAATCTGCCGACTGCATCTTATGTGCTTGATGTATTGGAACGCCTGAACACCAACTAACCGGTTAAACCTAATAATAGGCATACTGCCTTATCAAGCGATTTGCTGCAGCACTCCAGTGTCAGACCTTAGACTGGTTCAACAGTCCTTTCCCGAAGATAGTCTGCCACGGGTCTGGAAGTTGGCAGTTGTTTTGGCGTTACACTAATGAGGCTCCAAAGTGGTCACTGTCAATTATAGGACTGGCAGCCTCACCAGCGTTCGGCTTAAATGGAAAATATTAACATAAACTGAATTTGTGTGTACGTATTTTCACATCACGTGCTTGGAGCGGTGCAGCACCGCTTCGTCAAGAAAAACACATTTAATCACCTTAACAAGCACTAAGAATCAGTAAACACTTTTGATGCTTAAATGCCACCAGCATGAGTGGCGGCTTGAACAGGAAGTTGTAGCTCTCAGAGCAAATTTTGCCTCTGCAAGTTCATGCCCACCATGGCAGCGGAGGATTAGGCTGCACTATATCATATTTAGGTAGCAGCCAAGTTGGTCCGGTGCCTCCACCCATGGACGTGGCCTAACGCTGTGGCTCGTAAGTGTAGGTCAGGGATCCGGAACCCGCGAGATTCGACACCATTGCGCTACCGACGAATCCCTATAGGACTAAGGGCCGTCTCGCAATTTCCTGTATAGATGGTGGCTTCCCAGCTGAGCCTGGTTGTGGTGACTCATCTTAACTCTGAGAATCCTGAGTTAAGTTACTCATAACTTTTTCATTACTTTTTAAATCATAAGGTAGAGGTTGATGAGTAACAAAAATGAAAATAAAGAAAGTAAGTTTTTGTAATTATTGCATGTTAATGTTTAAGGTGGTACTTGTACGTACCGACAGGAACGGCATTGTTGACGTGAAGGCACATTACTTAAAACGATATGCTGGAAAGTAGTTCTTTTTGTCGTCGCAGCATGAATAACCTCACAAACAGAACATGCTGAAGGTGTTCGAGGTGGATTTAGTTTGATGGAACTCCTTTCATAGCTTCCCCTTCGCTAATTTTTTGGACACCTATTTCTCTATTATCAATAGAAGACATGTCTAGCTCATTAGCATGGTGGCACATCCATTAAGATATATAACATAACCTCAAAGTGCTGAAACTGATGATGTTTCTCCAGGGAACGATTGCGTTATTCTGGTCCAACACCACAGGCACTTGCATCCGACTCTCAGCTAAGAGAAATAGAGCTCTAAGCTCGCAACTAAATGCACAGTCGTGTGCTTTAGCACCTGTGGCCCACTAATCAGTCGTGCTTGAGATGGCACAACCCCCAAAAGAAGTGGTATTCGTGTCTAACCAAAGCGGAACCCAAGGTGTTTCTCACCTTGACACATTTTGTGAATTTTCTCACATTAGTTTTTTTATTATCACTGGAAGACTACCCTGGCTCATTAGTGTCAGCGATACAACCATAACGACGTATAAAATAGCCTCAAAGAGTCGAAACTGGTAATATTTCTGTATGAAAGGCTTGCGTTATCCTAGTTCAGACGGGGCAAATGAGTTTTATGTTCCCTTGTCTTATCTATATGGACTCAGCTCATGCGGCTTTGGTATAATTTTCGCATCCACGTCGGAGCATAAAAAAACGTCGAATTCCAGATTCATAGTGGATTCTGCGGCCCAATATACTCTGAAAATCGCATATGGTCGCATTCTGGCTGTGGGCTAGCAACACCATATCCTGTGCTGTTCTACCTATATAATAATTCTTACAGCCTACCTAGTATTTCCCTAAAACCTTTCCGTCTGTTTTCCCAACTTTTACTACGTTTACTGAGAAAGTATGATTTTCGGCCCACTGCGTCATACTTCGCTACTGCAGCAAAGTACACGTTATCTTAGGCATTCCCAGTTACTACTCCATATTCGGAACTTATTACGCCTAGCCGTTTTTTGTACTCTTTCTTTCTTTGTTCTGTATCTGCCTCCAAAGCAGAACTTGAATTTAGCGGAGGCTCGAAAATGGCGCTATCCGCCGCCGACCGCTAAAAATGCAAATATCTCCATAACCACTGCACCTAGCTTAATTATTTTACCTTTGTCGTAACCAGCGCCTAGGGTTTGTCCTAGACCGCCCATTGTTGTCCCGTATTAGTTGACATTTCGGCTCTAAAACGGCGTTGATTCCGCTTGTTTGGAGATTTACACTTTGAAATTCGCGCCAGGTTTGCGGTTCTGGTATGCTGTTTTTGGGCTATATTTTGGCTCCATCTTCCAATATTAGTGTATTTTCTAGTTAAGCGGGCCAGCCTTTCAGTCGCACTTTCTAAGAAAGGCTAAATTGTTAGCCACTACTGTTATATCCTTTGTTTCCACCCTCCACATTCACGATCTAATAGCGGGCGGAAAACAAGCGTTTATTCAGTATAGTGTAGCCAATTTAACGGGAATAAACGCTATTAATCTTCGAGCCTTCTCAGTGGGTCTCCTGTTTTTCGGCTCACCGCATTGGTTCCGTTCCCCTATTATTTCATTGGGTTATGTTATTACTCTGCGGTCATTGTCTTCCTGTCTCGAGCAATGGTCACGTCTTTCGTGCTTGGCATCTGATTGGCCGTATTTCGTTGGACCGCTCATATTTGGCTTTGCACTCTGAAACTTGCCGTTAATAGCAATGCTCGAGTTGCCAGTGCGCCCTCTATGTTCTATTGTCCAATCCGGTTTGTCGGTTTCTGCATGCGTGTGCCACTAGTGATTCGCTGTCCAGCCATCGCTGTGTCTCCCGTTGGGTTCACGCGTTCTCTCGATCGAACTGATCCGCTGATTCCGGTAACCTGCGCTTAGGTGGTAAGGTCGAGCATACTGGACCGGTTTCCTAAACCCCGTTACAGGTACCACCAGCTTTTGCGTGCGTGGCAACGTTGTACATTCTGCAGTTGCCTTTATTTTAGGCTCATACTAGATTGGGTGTCACCAAGGCGGATATGGCTCCAAGTAGCTCTTTACGTTTTACCATACGTGGTGCGCTTTCATGATATTTGGACAACGGAGGAACGCGGTTGTTCTCTAAACTTAAAAGCCACTAGCTGGCCTGCCGAACAACCTCCTCGTGGCTCCAGCTGGGTGGTTTGAGTTAATCTCGATCCATCAAATGTTTCTGCGGCAGTGTCCAGGATGTGGTGGGACTTCGCCTGGCAAGCGTTCTCCCTATAAAAAACACAGATATCCGTTTATCAACACTGTGACGAGGCGGGTGTGACTCGCCACTAAATAAAGTCACTGCTTCTTCCCTTTTCCGGGGGAGCATTCACACATCACAATTGTGATGTGTGATGTGGCTCTCCTTCAAAACGTGAAGGGTCTCCTCCACGCGCCTAAGCGAATCTGATAATTCGTCGCAAGTAAGAAGCTCAACCATACCGAACACAGCGTGCAAGATGTGCGTAACCCTTTTGTCTTTTTCATGACAACTGCCTGCCAGGGCGTGTATCTAAAGCGCAGAACGTGAAGAGTTGCAGCATGTGATACCCTCCGTTTGAACGGCTACCTCATTACAGGGACCTGCTGCGGAAAAGGGACGTCACAGTAACGGTTTCATATATAATAAGAACCTACGCATGTCGGCATCCTCCTGGGCGTCAACAACATTTTGAGTAGGCGTGCTAGACCGCGCCAACACCTCTAACGAGAAATCAGGGTACCTTCCATAGCTTGCAGCTGCGGGAGCGTTGCTGCGTCTTTTCCTTGTTGGAGGATTATCATCCCCAAAATCACGTAGTCTCGCTGGCAGGTGTCTGCAATGCATTGCGTTATCAATTGTGTAGCGCATTACATAACTCGTTACGGTGATGTTTGCATGGGGATGGTGCAATCCGTGTCCGTCCCATGAGGTTGATCCGCGGCCGTCCTCTCCACTCGGCGTGCGTCATTGAAATGCTTTGCAATTGATTAAATGAATGTGCTTGCCTGTACGTTGAAGCACCGTCACTGGAAACATTTTGAAATCCGCAATGGGGTATCTGTGCTCGAACACCGCCTGATGGTAATCGAACAGGGGAAGGTTGGGCAAAATACCATGCTGCCCGTCTTCCAGCAGCCACCTGCTGCTAATTGTGCTCACTTGGGACACACCGTCGTGCATGTAACTGACCACGCAGAAATCCCACGGCGGCATATCTGTAGAATCCATGACATGCGGGAGTACCGTGAGCATTCCACTCCCGGATGCCCCCGCAAAAGCGGGAACGCGGGCAACACAGCCAACCACAGACTACAGATCGAACACACAGATCGAACAACTTCCTTTGTATTAATTTTGGACCAATCATGCATCTACATAGAAAGTCGAGGGACTGCCTTTGTATTGGTTCGTAAATGACGAAGCAAAACGAAGACCAACCTTCGTAAACGTTCGTCGTTGACGGAAGTAAACGAAGGAAAATCTCCTTAAAGGTTCGTCGGTGACGAAGCAAAACGAAGAAAACGCTTCGTAAGGGTTCGTCATTAACGAAGGTAAACGAAGATTAACCTTTGTTTTGCTTCGTCAATGACGAACCTTTACGAAGAAAAGTCTTCGTAAAGGTTCGTCAGCGCCTCGCCATTGACGAAGCAAAACGAAGCTTTGCTCAGTCTGACGGAGATTTTTCTCCGTCGCGTGCTAGACGTTTAAACGTCATCCAATTCGAAGTATTCCTTTGATTTCCCTCTTTGGCCGGCGAACCCAGCAACCAAAAAACAGAGTCACATTAATATACTCACACAACGTGGCTGCTTCCAAATACACACTAAAACCTACTTCTACATGTCAACACGCACACATTAACTCCTCTTCTATTGGTCAAAATGTAATAAATTGTGCAATTGCCGATCACACATATCTGTATTACCATGATCATGCTCTTGTTGTTGTGCCTCACAATGACGAGAATAACTTATTTACTTATTTACTTATTTACTATTTCTGGATCTGTAGAACGATAATTCTTATCTTCGCTTGTAATCTCCTTGTACTCATAGAAGTTTAGTCCGGTGTTTCCTGTTGGGCTAGACAGTCCCACAGTCAAAACGGTCGTTAACCTTCAGACGTTCAACTAGTTTCACCGATAACAAATAACTGTACATCACCACAACAAAATCACCTCTTCAAATTCTGTATGTCGGTCCACAACCCTTCCCTAATCCAAATATTCATTTGCAACAAGGAGCGTCTTGTGACTTTTTATACACTTCACACGATTAAATACAATCACTGATAGTACCTCGCCGCCATTACTAACAATAAGGTACAACTTCCAAAAGCTCATAGCACTACATATGTATACGTAACAGTAAAAATGAAGACACTAATGCATATTTAATAAGTTACCTTCTGTTACAAAAAAGTTACACTAAATGTATTCCTATGTTTGCATCCCTTACCGATCCCTTGTTCACCTTGTTGAATGGCAAGTTTCCGTTGGCTAACCAATCACGAGCAGGTTCTAAAGAAGCTGTTAAAATTGCTTAAAACTGGTTGTGGTTTTCGTGTTATATCTCCGAAATTATCAACTGTGTTTTCCAAAGCTGTCTCACAAACGGGTATAGGTGTTGCGTTAGAGCAGGATGAACACAACGTCCGGTGTATCTGTCGTCGACTCAGTAGTACTGAAAAGATGTACACTAAGACGCATCGAGATGGCCTGGCTGTCTACTGGGCAATCCATAAATTTCACAAATATCTGTTTGGCCTCAGCTTGCCTATGTTGACTGATCATGAAGCCCTAAAGTTAAGTTTCAACACTGCCAGTTCTTTAGCTAGATCTTCCGTAGCCATGGTTCAAAGGTGAAGGAGTGCTCATATGGTGTACAACTATGTGATTAAGCACAAAACTGCAACGTTCATTAAGCACACTGACTAATTATCGCAAAGTGCAATGACATTCGAAGCCGAGCCTGAAATGAGTTGATTGCTGACCCAGCTGCTTTCAAGCACTCACTCAGCCCTTACCACGGAGACGAGAAATTATTACGGGTTATTGCTTCCTGCTGTCAAACTTGAAAGGTCTTTTTCCTTAAAACGGAATTTCCCAGAAATTTTTTCCGCCGTGAGCAGTGGTGTGTTACACTTGATGGATTACTATGTGTGAGGGATTGTGTGGTTTGCCCACTGACTTTGAGGTCAGCTGTGACGACGGATTTATATTCTGACCATCTGGGTGGTTGCAACATGTATTCCGGATCTTGCCGCTTGTAGTACTGACCTGAATTAAGTGCAGTTATTCGGCAGCTTGCTTCTGGTTGCTAGAATTGTCAACATAAGAAGCTGCGGCAACCGTCTAAGTGGACTCTGTGGCCGATGAAATGCAAGCCTTGAGAAATGATACATATGGAGTTTTGTGCAGCATTTCTGCGGAAGTACTATGCACTTGCGGTGGTTGATTCTTTATCCAAAGTGGCCGGAGGTGTACCTGATTTGCAAACTAAATGCTGCTTTTACTGCGCGTGCCTTCAGAAAAGTGTTACGTCGGACAGAGATTCCGTTAGCTGTTGTAGGTGACAATCGTTCAGACATTTCAGCTTCGATCGTTACCAAGCATCCGCAGTGCCCTGGGTGTCGTCACCATTTTACGGCTTCACAACATCCTTGCTTTAATTTTCTAGATAGGAACTTTGTTGCAACTTAAAATAGGTCTGTTACCTATGCTCCTAATTCGTTGGATGAACGTGATCGTCGTGACGATCACTTGTTTCTTCAATACACTAACTATGGACCTTCAACCACGGGAGCTCCGCATGCTAAATGGTGTAAATCCAGTCCATTGTAGTCGTCCACGCTAGGTTTGGGTACCAATGAGCGCAATGCTTTGCGTCCATCATTCGGAATCATCGTTGACCACCTGGGAAGTCGTATGGTTAATATTTTGAATCTCAAAGCCAACTCTGCACATTAGCCGCAGGTTGATCAGACACTAGGTAATGCACCTGGTCAGTTGACCTCCTAAGCAGTGCGAGCCGAGAATACTAATGCTACTTCAGTTTCAGATCCTTATGACAGATTTGTGCAGTTAGCAAGCAAGACAATCCGCCAGAGTGCAACAGAAATTCAAATCGAATTACAGAAACCTGAATTTGCATTTAAACCTCAGCGAATGTGATGGTTTGACGTGCAATACCCCATTATTGCTTCTTATCTTCCAGTTCAGTCAACTGGCCTAGCATATTTGCCCGCGAAATTTGCATGCTAATTCCGGTGTTCTTCCTACGAGTCAAAACTAGCTATTTCCATTCCGAAAAGGCTACTGGTTTCTAACCATCGATACGAGTGCGGTACGGCTCATAGAGTGACAACCGCCGTCACCTACCGTCGCCAGTGTTTCTGGGCGCGGTGCACCCGCAAGCCGGACCTTGGACTTTTACGAACACCTTGCCCCCTGCTGCGACTCTGGCTTGAACAATAATACTTACGTCGTCCTGCAACAATAGGGCGGACCCATAGCAAATTGTAAAGGCCACATGCGTCGTTCTTCAAAGGTGGCTTCCTGCCCACGTGCCTCCTGCTTATATTTTTATACCTTATTTCCTTTTGCGTGCTTCCACATTTGTAATATCAACAAGATGAATGTCTCTTTAGCTTTAGTGCTTAAGCTCGGGATTTGTCACTGGTTTGCTGCACTTTTGTCTAGCAAAAAGCAACAACCGACAGTGTTCACGTAAGCGATCCAGCCCTTTGCTGTATTTAACCTTGAGGTGGCTATCGTGACACATTTAGCAATGATGGCATATTTGCCATTAAAAGCTTCTCAGCAATAGGGGACAGATACAATCGTACGCGTCGGAAAAATTGAAACAGCAAACTTATTGTCCGCGTAGTAACCAACCAGTAAGTTCTCAAGTAACCGTTGGGCATTAGCAAGTCAAATTCAAATGTTACGCAATGGTTCGTTGGCTGTTGAGTTAGACTAATTTATCTTCCTATACGTTGGGTTGCTTCGTTAGATTTCTACGGCGTTTTGTACAAAACAACCGTCCAATATGTGTTATTAGGTGCTACAGCATAAAGGGAAATACATTAGGCACTCTGCGCCTTTCCATTCGAATCCAGGCTGCATAAGAGGAAACCAGCCAGTTAGAGGATCAGCTTCCGGTGTATTTTGGAAATCAATTAACATTTTTCTTATTTGCATTTTCCGAAAACGCAACCTCAGCGGTTGAGTGCCCACAGCGATGAATGTTAATGTTTGAATGTTTCCGTTGACTATCCTGTGTTGCTAAATCGCTCGTATTAACGTTGTCATACCGTTCGTGAAACATAATTATACCACACTGTCATCTTATAATCGTCTACCGGATTTTCTTTGACTTTCTGTCCAAGTTGTCTTTTGTACCGTTGTGGTTTCGTGCTCCATTTTACTTTATAATGGTGGCTAAACGTTTTGCAGCTATGAGACGTAATTAACGAAAAGTGAAATGGACCACGTTCTCCACTGTTTAGCACAGCTCGACTTTATCTGACTGAGCAAGGTCCAACTCATGGACCTGATTGACCCCATCGTGGTGGTCAACAATTCCAGCTCAAAGGTTTGCGATAAAGGGTTGTAAATCCTACAACAACACCTGACGTATTTGCTCCCATTCCTTCTCAAGTATGCAACGTCATGCTTATTGACCCCCTCGCTTTAGCCATGCTAAAATTCACGCACTTAAATATCAAGTGCATTCGCTACAAACGACACAATGAATATTAATATGACTTTGAAGCGGGAGATGCTTCTTGTACACCTGTTGGACATCCGATAACCCCCGGGGTCATTTGACCTGATCCAGGATGGCATGCACCTGAACATAATTGCTCAAGGAACCAAAGAGCGCTTGCGTCGCGCTAACAATGGCACACTATTTACTGTCCCAAAACGGTTACCACTTGAACATATGCGATGTAATGTTCTAAACGTCTGCAAATTGCCGCTAGACCGCTGCACATCTAAGCGCCTAAGAAACATTCGCGGCCGAACGTGTCCCATCATGCTTAGGTTTGCAAGTCCTGAGTTTGCGACAAGCTTCATGGCCGTTAGCTTTCTCTTCAAACAACAGGTGAACTTCGGGCACATACTGCTCAGAGGGGATTTGACCCACTACAAAGGTCGATTGGGCGAACCTCTACACCAACATCCAACACAAAAGCCCAACCCGGACCAAAAGATGCAAAGTCCGTCACCTGCTTTACACCACTGTAAGCCGTTGATGTAGATCGTCACAACAACAGAGTGTCGCCCCCAAAGAGTTTTCACCCAAATCCGGCAACGATCGAGCTACCGCAACTACGCCACTGTTTTTCTGTAAAAATGTAACATCCAGAGCGTTATTGAATTGTGGTTCCGACACGTGCCATACTGGTACTGAACCAGCAATCCTATCTAGCATTTTACCCGCTACTCCCATCAACCTGAGTGAACGCAACACTGCGGACGCATCCTTCGGAAATGCACAAATACCCTGTAATGCACGCCAAAAGTATCTGCTACGCACACCAACCAAGCAAAGATCCGCATAACCCATGAAACCCGGATTCCTCAAAAGGTTGACAAGACGCTACCTGAGTACCGATGGTACGCGCCAACGCTTTGACTCAGGCGAGGCCGCCGGTAACCAGTAAATCACCTTCCCCAAGATACCAGTCGTCGATGGGATCTGTGGCCATGGCCAGACGACGCCAGCCACAAGTTAACCGTTACACACTCGAAGCTCTTAAGTTGGTAGCGCGCGCCCTGACCTAGCAACAGTCACCCAACTTACGAGGCTCGATGCCACCTGGTCCTGGACATAGCTCTTACGGTAATCGCCATCAAACAAGGAGTTTCAAAGCTGCTGCCTCCTTTCTTTACAATCACTTCCCAATCTTTGGTCAGCCACGGTTCGTGAAGCTGCATAACATAACCACGCGAAACGCGGCCCCTGTACCACCGCCCCTTTTCATGGGACACTACAGGTTATGGTCCACAAATCTTAATCCACCAAGACCAAGCACTTGCTCTGCTGCTTACCCGAAACCTCCTAAGTTCACTATTGGCCTCCCCAAACGGCTGGTTTCGGCCTTTCAGGTAGCTACGGCCATCCCCAATTATACCCTTGGCATGTCAATGGCACATATTCAGCAGTAGAAAAAACCTTGCCATCCCGTGAACATACGTGTGCGAAACGTTCACCTGTGAAACGCAACTCTAGCCCCCAACTCCTCGGTGCCCCTGCTCTCTCACGTAAGTGGAAGTTCCCCAAGTTAATCCGCAGTTGACGTTCCCATATAGCGATGCGCCTTCGCAATCAAAGTGCATGGACGAACCAGTCTTCCCCCTTTGCGCTGTTCTATCTATCCGCGCTCGGTCCATCTTAGGGACCACATTAACCTCCGGCCTGCACCGTACCGCCACTAAACCAACCCTGCACAGGAGCTGACAATAATCTACTGCATGACCTACATGCATACGATGATGATACTGCGCCTACTACAGCAACCTCCCTATGTGGTTGTCTGCAGATTTCTTCGCATAGGAATGAGCCATTAGACCCGTTAACTTACCAAACTCCTATCTTGCATTCGTGTAACAGCTCGCAAGCGGAAGACCTATGGGCTCCCACTAAAGTATATGGCCAAGCACTTCAGTGTATCTCACCAGACCGCTCTGAGGCAGCAACCGCACACTGTGTACTACCTGCAAGTGAAACACTTTTTGCACTCGTTACAGACTCCACCGTTGTGGCACGCACTCTAAGGACGCATGCAGTCGAACCAACAATATGCTCCTTATCGACGCAACATCCATCATCCATAAAATGCATTACATCGGTCCGGTTTTTCTTCTCTCCTATCCACGAATTTTTCTGATCACGGAAACTTGGCAAACCTCAAGCACTCCCGACAACTCTAAATATCCCGGGTACAACACGTTCTGCAATGGAAGCGCCAACTAACGCGGAGGTGGATGCCTTATTTACGTGCGGATGACTTCGGTGCGTCCGCCTTTGAGCTGCTACCAATCGCAGACCCTGAGGATACAAGCTGGATCCAGACGAATGGGGGTATATTTGACATCCTACTTGGATGCATATACAACCCCCGCGTGGTGCCAGCTGGGCGGTTCGGTTTAATCCCGTTCCAGCGAATAATTCGGCGGCAGTGTTCCAGTAAGTTATGGGTTTTCGCCTGGCAAGCATTCTCCTGCTAACAAGCCACAAACGCCCGTTTAACAACAATGCGACGTGGAGAATGTGACTAGGCAATAAAATTTTCGCTACCCCTTCCGGAGGATCCTCACATCACAAACATCATCAAACTTGAAGAGTTCCGTTGATCTATTCATGCGATAACGAACACAGCAAACAAACTCACATATTCAGTCACACTTCACATTGTCCATTAACACACACGTGCATATATACAGGCACAAATCCAGTTTGTTACTGGTCAGCCTACCACATTTTACACAATTACCGACTATAATAACGGCACCGCCCAGAAATTTCCACATCAGGCTACATCCAACCGGACACAGACAATTGCCACTTCCCCTTTATTATTTTCCTCACATGTACTTCCCCCATCTATGCATGCAGCACAATGTGCCAACTGCGAAACATTGTCTGTATAACTTTGATCAGGCCTGATAAGGCGTGCCTCGTTGCTATCGAGAATAAACTATCTATTTATTTACAAATTTATTTACATGCAACTAATGCCAAGATTAACGATCTAATAAACCTCGCATCCATAATGTCCCTGTTGTGTATAGTGTCAGCCTTCGTGACGGCTAGTTTACACAAACACATGCACACAGCCCCAGGCACCCACACAAAGCGTTCAAGTCTCTGCTTCCCTATTTGTTCATCCTTCCCCTTGCGACACCTTAATGTACTCATCCAGTTAGACATTTATCAGCTTACAGCAGTTCGTTTACCAGAGTGACCTTCTTACAGTTGCTCGTGCGTTTGACCCTGCGTACACAACACTGGCGTTGCGGCTTACGAACCTACGCCACGGAATTACATCCTCTTACAGTTTACTGGTCTGATCCGACCTTACGTCCTGCACAAAGTGTAATGACCAGGTGAAAAACTTAATTTACAATATACGTTGACCTACTACCTGCGGCTTCTAACTACACTGAGGACCAGAAACCAAAACTTCTCAGATACCTACTCGGTGATGAGGGACAACGTCAATTGGATGCTTTGGAGATCCAGTCACAAGGTGCCTTAACGAAAGCACTAGATGTGCTGCACAAGTCATGGAGACAGCGTACAAACCTGTGCATGGCTCGCCTCAAATTTGGCCGACATACGCCGGAAGCATCGGAAACTCTAGACGGTTTCCTTGATCGCCTAATTCATGGAGTACGACCTTGCGTGTATCCAACCATACCGAAAAATGGAATCGAGGGCGTAATGCTAGTGCAGCAGTTGGTTAGTGGAATCACCAACAACCGAATTCGGGAATGTCTACTTTCCGAAGGCGTTCCCAAAGTGACTTGGGATTGGGCTGTAGAATTAGCTCGCCTCAAAACATGTACGGCCAAACAGTTGCGAGGTTTCGCCACCTGCGCAGACATACAGGAGGTTACCAAGATCCATTGCTCGCCAATCGGTTTCCAATCCCCACAGAAACGTTTACGCTGAGGTAGTCTACAGCATAAAGCCAATTGTACTAGGTGCCCCGCCTTAGAAATAGAATGCAAAGTGCGGTAAGGGTGGACATTTTGCCCGTGGTTGCAGTTCAGTACGCATTACTCAGTTGCAGCCCACAGATTCCGTTTCTAATCAGCAGTTCCAGTCTTATGAAAAAGTATTTTCTATGGATAACACAGGTACTTTGTCTAACTATCTTTCCAATTGTCCAGAGTCTAAACTGCCTACGCCTGCCACTCGTACTGTTACCGTTATTGTACATGATAGAACAACACCTGTTGACATGGAACTTGATTCAGCCTCTCCTATAGCTATAGTACCGAGTAGTTTTATGACGTTCACCTACATGACATGCCTATACATCCTTCAGCTCATCGATTTGACAGTTATATAAAGGTCCCGGTAGAAATACGGGGAGTTGTGGTGATTGTGTTGCTCCTAGGGACCGTGAAATCATCAGCTGCTGTGTACGTTATGTTATAGCTGAGGTAAGAATACTCCACCACCCCCCGTTGTTTTGTGGGTTTTGTCCCACTCATCCCTACTCGCCCTGCCCTTTTTTCCGGTTCCTCGCATACGTGCACCTTTGCCTCACATTTTCTGACTAGCATGTGTGGACACTGCATCTTAGGCTTATTAGCTTTTCTCTTACTTTGTGTATTTCAATTGTTCCTGAGGAAATGTATCGCGCCCCGTTTGTTGAACTGACCAGCCTTGACTGATCGATTCCCATATTTTCCGGATAACTTGTGATATGCCCTAATTTGAATAGTGGGATTTAGTTGCGCAGATCGACGCTTGGTGACCGGTTTGACGTGCTGTGTGAAGCTTGCTTTTGTCCGTCGTTAGTGTATTCACTACCGTTACTGGGTGTAAGCAGTCATGAGGCTCTGACACAACACATTGCACGCAGAAGTAACCGTCTCTTACTCGGACGCAAGGCTATGGTTACACTGGGAGTCACGCCGCCTCTATCTCGTATGCGTTGCATGGCAATTAACCTATCAGGCCCATAGCTACAGTACCCGGAACTGTTTGAACAAACAATAGGGCACGCTACCCTCCGATCCTCGCATCGGTCTGAAGCAGCATCCTAAACCGGTGGCTGTCGCTCATCCACGTCCAATTCCTTTGGCCAGAAGAGAGGCTGTTTCGTCAGCATTACGGCAAATGATTGCAGATGATCTCGTTGCACCCATTAACTGTTCGGAATGGGTCCACCCCATGGTTACAGTCCTCAAGAAGGACGGTACAGTAAGAATATGCAATGACCTGCAGGCCCTAACTCGGCAAATCGTGGTAGAAAGGTTTGTGCTTCCAAACGCGGATGAACTATTAGTCAAACTAGCCGGCGCCCGATTTTTCAAAATTGGACCTTAGAAGGCTTTCTTTCACATGCGTTTAATTAAGGAGTCATGACCGCTGACCGCAATGCTCACTATGGACGGACGTTTTCAGTACAAAGCCTTGCCAATGGGCTTGCGTTTAGCCTTAGCAGTTTGGCAAAGTTTTATGGTTCACTCATTTGCCAATTTGCCTGGACAAATAGTATACATGGACGACATCTGTGTATTCGGTAGAACGCCAGAAAAACATGATTCACGACTGCATGCTGTGTTACGTCGACTACACGATCCTAACCAACGATTAAACCACGAGAAGTGCAATTTTAATGCTAGTGAAATCGAGTTTCTTGGCCACGTCATAATAACTGACCTATGAAGCGGAGGGTTGCCAACGCGTGTGCCATCCCCGGGGCTTCTTGTCCACAAAGCTTAACTGAAATAAAACATTTTCCAGGTATGTGCTATTACCACCTACGTTACCTGCAGGATTTCACGATTATTGCTGAGACACTGCGTGAACTGAGAGAGGAGAAAGGTGTATTTGTTTGGGATCCACCCCAACAGAAGTCATTTGACGTGCTAAAAGGCCGCATTGCTTCCATACCGGTCATGCTGATTTTCGACGAGACGTGCCCAACGATTGGCTCTACCGATGCATCAAACATTGGGTGGGGTGCTATGATATCCCAAATTCAAACGGGGCATGGAAGTATTATTGCATACGCTTCCAGGCAACTGTCTGCGGCAAAGCATGCTTACTCTGCCAGGGGAAAAGAAGCCTTTGCCTGCGTTTAGGCTGATGCGAAGTGGAATTTGTTTTTGTTCGGAAGACCCTTCACTCTTCGTACAGACCACGCAGCGCTAACTAGATCAGGTACTCGGAGCAATGATGGCATCAGGCCACTTCGGATACATCGCTGGTATGCACGATTGTTAACATACGACTTTCAAATTAAATTCCGTCCCAGACGCGAACACAAGGTAGCGGATGCGCTCTCTCCACTGCCACTCTACCTTAGCATCCTAGCATGATTTGAGTACCTTGACGCCGCTGCGCTTCAGCCTCGTATGATCCGTAGGACGTAGCAAACTTACGGCTGGCTAGCCGAACAACCTCCTCGTAGTGCCAGCTGGGTGGTTCGGGTTTTACCCGTTCCAGCTAATAGTTCGGCGGCAGTGTTTCAGGACGTGGTGGGTTTCGCCTGGCAAGCGTTCTCCCTATAAAAAGCCACAAATGTCTGCTTAACAACACCGTGACGTGGCGGTCGTGGCTCGCCACAAAATAAAGTCACTGCCCCGTGGATATCTGGATAATCCTTTCCAACCCACGGACACCAATCTTCCAATCGCACCTTGCAGACGATAGCAAACATTCAAGAATAGAGCAGCACAGTTAAAAGCGCAAATAACACAGCTACATAAAAGCACACACAATTACATACTTACATTCCCCCTACACAAACAAGCACTGTTGTGGCAAACATATCGGATTTTTGCAACTTCTTGATCACGCATTGTTTTAACAAAATGATCATGCCTGTAAAGGTGTGCCTCGCCTTGCCGAGAATAAACGCTTTATTTATTTATTTATTTACTAGTTCGCTGTTCTTCCATCATGAATACTTTCTTAGTCCCCTACTGTCGTGCATACGCAACTGTGGTGGTTAATGCGCAGCCGCTAGTTAGCCTCTTATTTCTAAATACTTACACATCGCTTTCTGGTAATGTTATAGGCTTTTATACCTGTAGGCCTCTAACTCACGGACTAGCTTTCCCCGGTCCTTTTCAGTTTATCTTATTATATTAGCACTTTAGCATGACCTGATAATGTGCTCACCGCCGCGCTTTTGCTTCATACGCTGGGACGTCCGCAGCAACTAAGGTATGTACAGTTCACCTGTTTGCTGCCCTTCCTCAATTAATCTTTCTTAGATCTGTTCTAGCCATCAATCTTATCCCATCTGGTCAGCGCACGGCCGCTCCTTAGTCACTGCTTTCTGAATGCTGTTATTCATTACTCGCTGCAACGTTTGTGACACTGCTTTATATAGGAGTGCAGCGCTCCCACTAACTTTTCCCGGCTTAGTCTGCCTTAGAAGCATTCCGGTAGCACCCCAACTTGATTTGTATGCGCGACCCTGCACTTTTGTCTCATATGTCATGACGTCCTTAGTAATCTTAACGTATAGTTGCGGTCCGCATGTTTGCTTTCCTTCAATTAAGCTTTCTCGGCTCTCTTCTATTGATTCATTCCTTCTTTATCTACTCAGCACAGTCGCTTCTTAACCACTTCTTTTTGAGGGGGTTGTTTCTGCCTTGTAGCAACCTTTTCGACTCTTGCTCATGTTGGAGTCCGGCTCTCAATCTGCGGTTGCACTATTCTCTTAACACATGTAAGTCGTCTTTAGGTCTAGATCTTCTGAACCTTTTTACTTCTGCTGCTTTATCACGCACTGACCTTTGAAGCTCTCGCGTCATGAGCTCTTTATATTTTACTTACTTATATTGCGCTTCCTATCGAATTAACTTAGCTACCTGCCATTCCTTCAGCATTCCATCGCCGCCATTCTTCTAAAGCGCTTTTCTCTCTTCCAAAACAATTGTTGCATCATACTAAGCTGATAATTCGTGGATTGCATACTGGTACAACGCTCTGTACGCTATGTAAATGGTAGCAATCTACCTGTACGGCTATTGCTTCTTGGAGCGCGTTCACGAGACACTTTCAGCATGCTCATTGTTGCACATTGTACCGCATTTGGTCTCAAATCTAAAGGTTATAACATATAACTTTAACAACGTACAAGTTCACGCCTGTTCTTTGCTGTCTTCTCTCGGTGTACCTCAGCTTCACTTTTCTGTTCTCCGGAACTTACTCGGAATCTGGGATTGGACTGAGGGACAGCGTTTTCGCTCGAGACGGACGGACGAACCCATAAGGATCTACATGGAACACGACTGTAAACCAAAGGGATGCAACTGCATTCATTTCCACGACCGTTGTCCAGTGTGGATAGCTGGACATGGTGTCGTTACGCTTCCGGAATGTACACATAACCTGAAAGCTCCAGAACTAGGAAAGTGAAATTTTTGCTCACTAGGCACTCAGCAAGACGACTATTGGTGCTTTTCATCCTTGACCGGCCTCACCGATTGTCGCGACACTGATCAAGCTTCCTGTTCAGTCAACCGAGGCAATTCCAAGTAATTTGACTGCGAATAACCGCGTGTGCGATTAGTGGGTAGGCTGCTTTGCCAGTTGTACACTAATGTTCAACAGTATTCACGGCGGTGTTCCATAACGTGGTGAGTTTTCGCCTGGCAAGCCTTTTCCCTACACAAAGCCACAAAGTCCGTTTAACACCACTGCGACTTGGCGGATGTGACCCGCCAATGAACAAAATCACTGCCATGCACTACCTACTGGCAAGTCGACTAGAGCCCTATTTCAATCTTTTCTTGACACGCACATGAATAAGAAACTTTGTCTACGTATACCGCTTTCCCTGCACTTATAGCGTCTTGACTGTTCGCACTATGCTCCCTTGGACCCAGAATATCGTCATCCGTTGACGAAGTTATTTCCAAAGATTACTTCCTCAACCTCCGCAGCCTGTACATCTTTCCGCCAATGCTGACTACATATATACCAACGTCCCTGTTACGAAACATAAATGCCTGTAAAAGTAGAATCACGCCTGGTTTGGTGTGCCTTGATACATTCGAGAATAAACCATTTATTTATTTATTTACTTCCCTTTGGCGTAACACAACAAACGAAATAAAATGCCCGCGGGCTGCCAGTAACAGATAACTTTGTCTCCTATTTTTATAAGTATAATACGAACGGACTTCCAGCTAGGGGTAACTAAACGCAACTTACACAGTGAAAGAATGCGCGTTAAGCCTTGGTGTAAGGATGGCAAGCACTGTGCAGAGCCACAACAGTCCTCAGAAATTTAGCGGTTTGCGACGATTATTGATGAACGTAAAATATGGCAGTCTGTATACATGCACTGGCCACACGAATGCAATAATAAATAAATACATTATTCTCGAATTTCTCAAGGCACGCCCACTCAGGCATAACCAAAATTTAAAAGCTATCATTTTGCGTAACTGCAACGTTGCCATGCCCAAAATTGGCTGTAGTCAAAAGTTGTACAAGTTGCAGAATCGGAAGCAGTTTTCATGAAGCGTAAACACGTCAGTTTGGTGACGATGAACTGGATTCACGTTTGCGTAGAGTAAACAGGAAAAACGCAATAGGTAAAGTTATGCCAGTATGCGAAGACTGAAAGTATCTGTGTTGTACGTGTCAAGTAAATAGTGAAAACGTAACTTTAGCCAATATGCCAAAATGTAATTGTGTGCAGTGACTTTACTCATTGGCTGGTCACATCCGCCAAGCAGCAGTGTTGATAAACCAACCTTTGTGGCTTTGTATAGGGAGAAGGCTAGACAAGCGAAAACCCACCACGTTCTGGAACGCCCTCGTTGAGTGAATTGAAAAGTTATGTACATCTAACAACGCCTCTTACCAACCATTAGTTCATCGTTATTAGCAGTCGAATGCTCCCTCTGTTGGCTGATCAGATAGCTCAGTCGCGGCCCGCCATAGCGGTTGAGGCCAGTCGAGCAGGGTAAGTAGGTGTGCAGGCAAGCAAACTTTCTAGAAAATCTGGGTCTCACATTCTCGGATTTTGTCTACTTGCTAGAGTGTAAAGAGTTCGTATCCAGCAATCCTCACTGGACTTCAGTCGCTGTATTCGGTGCAGTTGCTTGGTATTGGTATACGACCAAGGTTCAGATGAGTCCTCGTTGGTTATTTCATCTCATCAGACGGAGGCAGTTCTCCATTCCAATCCCGGACCTTATTAAAGTTCCCAATCTCAGAGAACTGGGAAGTGTGGAGCAGGTTGAGAGAAGACCGAAAAAGTCAATCATGGAACCGAGCAGTGTGCAAATCCTACCCTAAGACATTCAGACTAGATACAGAATGATGTACAATTTGCAAAATATATTACGCTGAATATGCTTCCCGGTTATGCTACAAAAATTTGGCCCAATGGGTACACTACTGTGATAACTAAGAAGATCTAGTACATGGCTCTGTAATCAGTCAAAGAGAATTAGGACTAATGTATGGGAAAAAGAAGACGGTTTAAAGAGTGTGCCGATCAACTGGTAAATAAACCGTGACAGGTAAACCTATGAACCGGCAACTGCAGAACAAGATGACACATCGGCGTTTCGGTAGCTCAGGTGATCCATTCAAAGGTGGAAGTATACGGTGTCAAAAGCAAGCCAGATGGACGAATGGAACAGTGTGGGTAACAGCCGGATTACCTACGTAGCAGAAGCCACTCGTTATTGAGAGGTTAAGGGAGCATGAACTGTCGAACAGTCAGCTAAGTAAAGAAGGGTTAGAGTGAAAGAAGACAAGCCATAGCAGAAGAGAAGGTGGGGTTGTAGAACAAACGATACTATGTAGCAACTATTGTAAAATAGTGTGGCGCACCGGCGCTTCAGTGGTTTGGGTGCACCACACAAAGGTGGGCTTAAATGGCTACAAGTAAGCCAGGTGGACGCAGACAGCGATGAGGGTAAGAGCCGGATTAGCGAGATATGAGGAGACGCACGTTGTTGCGAAATGAAGGGAAGGTGGACTGCCGAACAGTCAGTTAGGTGGAGGAGGGTTATAGTGAAGGGAGACCAGCCGTATCTGAAGGGATGGTTGGGTTGTAGAACGATCAATACTATGCACCAATAATTGTAACTTAAGGTGGCGCGTCGGCACTTTAATAGATTAGGGGAACCTCTCGGTCGGGGAATGCTACGGGGTAAATAGCACGCCGGATGAAAGCAAAGGACAGTGGGGGTAACAGCCGGATTAACTACGTAGCAGAAGCCGCACGTTGGTGAGAGATTAATGGAGTATGAACTGCCGAGCAGTCAGGTACTTTGAGGAGACTTAGAGTGAAGAAAGGAAGGCTGTAGTTAGAGCGAAAGCTGGATTGTAGATCAAGCAATACTAGTAAACCAGCAGTTGCGGTATAGGATGGCGCCTCGAGGCCATTAAAGATTAGATGAACTACTCGTGGGTGGCACTCTACGGTGTCAAGAGGTAACCAAGTGAACTAAGAGAGTGGTGAGGATAAGAACCGGAATGCCTACTAAGCAGAAGCCGCTCTTTACTAAGAAATGAAGTGAACACGGACTGCCGAACAAGCAGTTAAATGGAAGAGGGTTATAAACATGACCGTACCAGATGCCAGTATTGGGCGGAAGGAAAAGCAGTACTTTGGAGCAACTACTGTGGAATAGGATGGCGCATCAGCGCTTAGGTAACTTAGGTGAACCGCCCGAATGTGTAATGCTACGTGTCAAAAGGAAGCCAGATGGACGCAGAAGAAGAGCTGGTCGTTAAGGAAATGACAATAGGATGGTTAAGTTCCATATGGGTCAAAGCACCGGCTCGTTTCGAAAGTGTTCGTGAGAAACAGCAGCCTTAGCTAAGTATGTTATACCATCGGCCGTGGTATGCTTTACTGTAAAGCGATAGCCTCTGATCCAGCGGAGCATACGGCTGCTTTAATGTCAATGAAAGCTACAGGCCACAGACAAATTTCAGACGGACGGCAATGGAAGACAGGCAGGTCTAGTGGACGCATGCTTCCAGTCAGATAGCTTGACTGGCTAGAGGGGTGGTAACTAGCCAAACTAGCTGTTGAGGAAGAGTAATGAGGTTTACTCAGAAGTTTTGGAGAGGTTCATGAATCTCAACGGCAGGCAGTGGTGTCACTCTAGCTACAAAGTAACTGAAGGGCGCTAGAAAAAGGAAACTAATAAAAAGGGTTGGCATATAGAGAGATGTGAAAAGCGTTCCTCAAGTCAGGGTGCGGAGCCAGTCATACTAGAGACAGCGCATGCTAATTCCTCTAGTACACCAAAATGACTTGATGGCAGTACTGTGAAGTGATGGCCAATGTGCAGGCAGAGCTTATAAGTCACTGAAAGTTAAAGGAAAACAAAAAAGTCGGAACAGACAGGAAGGAAGTCAGACGAACTTGATAGACGCATACATGCAGTCATAAAGGTGAACCAGCTAGACCGGCAGTCCGAATTAGAGATAATGCCTGCGTGAGAAGAAGTAACTCCGTAAGGACATGACTTTGGGTTAGGGTACGTTCCATAGGGGTTAAATCATTGGCTCGTTGAAAAAGATTTCGTGAGCATCAGCAGCGGGTAGGTTTTAACGTCGGACGTGGTTGGCGGTACGGTGAAGAGATAGCTACTGAGCTTGCAGAGCTTACTGCTGCTTTCGTTCCAATGAAGGGCACAGGTCACAGAAAGTGTTCAGACGTACAGCAAGGGAAGACAGGCAAATCTAATGGACGCATGGATTGGAGCAGTAATTCCATTTCTAATCACCTTAAATTTGTAAACTTAGAAATGCATATATTTGTAAATAAATAAATGCTTTCACTTCCAGACAGTATTATGTATACATAAATGTACGCATTATTAACCTCAACCCCTATATATAGCAGGTTTCTTCAAGTATTTATGCACGCCATGAAAGCTCATTACGCCGTTGTGAGCATTAAGGCACCACTCATTGACCAGAGACCGACATGCATCTTGACTTCCCTTTCATCTTAGACCCCTAAACTTACTGCTCCCCAGCCAGTCAGATACGCAACTGACGCTTCCGCGTTACTTTTCCTTTACAACTAAGCATTCCATAACAAGTCCCTTATGTAAATATGTTTGCGCATATCGCAGGGTTAATTGCTTATTTGTGCCACATCCGTTTACACCGTGATTTGCATATATTTCCCACAGCCATTTCCGTTCTTGCCCACCTATTTCCAGGAGAACGCAAACAGTTCTGCCTAGCGGTTACGAAAAACGAAATACATAGAAACATGTGAGGTCAGCAAAATATGTATTTTCCATTCACTTTAAGTGTACCACGCTTCATATACTCCCTTAAAAGGCTTTTCTTCATTTTATGTTTAACCGAATGCACTATTACTTATCCAATAACATAGGTCCACTTTCGACCCACTTATGCAGTTGGAAAATCCGGGCATTTGCTACCAAGGATACGGCAAACTATATCACTTTAAAAGCTACACGACATCTATTCTTTTACACCTCCGCCACTTGTTTATTTACACCATTTACAAATTATTTAACCACATATCAATATCCTGCGCTACCATTATACTCCTGGCTGTGCCGGTTCATCTTGGCTCGCAAACCAGTTCCCGCCAAATGTGAGAGTCCTAGTCCCAGGGGACCAGGACTCTCACATCTGGCGGAACGGGTTTGCGGGCCAAGGTCAACCGGCACAGCTGGGAGTATAATAGTAGTGTAGGATACTGATATGTGATTAAATAATTTGTAAATATTATAAATATACTAGTAGCGGACGTACAAAGGAATTGGGGTCCTGTAGCTTTTATAGTACCGTAGTTTACTGTAACCTTGGTAGCAGGTGCCCGGAGTTTCCAATTGCATGAATGGGTCAAAATGGGACCTATGTTATTGGATAAGTAAATAGTGCACTCGGTTAGCCAGCAAATGAAGAATAGCCACTTTAAGGAGTATATGAAGAGTGATACACTTAAATTGAAGGGGAAATGAATAATTTGCTTACCTTACATGCTTCTATATGATTTCTTTTTTGGGAAACGACTGGGCAGACTGGCTGGCGTGCTTCGAGAAATAAATGGAAAAGAACAGAAATAAAGATTTAAATTCAATCACGCGCCAAACTAGTTTCCATCGCTCTTTACGAACGGTTTGCGACGACGGACGTGCAGTCAGTAAAACAAATGGACGTTTCGTAGGTTGAAACAATCATAAAATCCAATGTTACAAAATACTGAAAGAGCTTGTTTTCGGGTGCACTACACCCCGGGGGATCTGCGATTCCTTGTTGGGAACCATATTCTATCCTTCAAGACTTCAACAACAATTCAACATATTTCAATGTATATCCCACGGAGACTTCGCGTGTTTCTGCAGAGGATCAACACGTCACATTCAAAAAGACAGGATTTAGGAACGCAATGAGCACCCGGCTAACGCATCAGCAGGCAGAAAAATGGGACGCAACCTGACGGCCTGATGGGCCTCGAAAAATTCGCTCCTGGGCCTCGAAAAATTCGCTCTTGGGTCTCGAAAAATTCGCCCTTGGGCCTCGAAAAATTCGCTCTTGGGCCTCGAAAAATTCGCTCCCGTTTAACATCGACAAGTGCAAAGTCATGCACATTGGGCAAGGTGTGGCTAATCCGTACAATATCGGCGGTGTGCATCTTAAAGTCACATCCCAGGAACGCGACCTGGAGACCATAATATTCGCCGACCTGAGCCCAAACGCCAATGTAGCTACACTGGCGCGAAAGGCTAGCGTTCGCCTGGCCCTCCTTGGACGTGCACTAGGGTCTTTCCCTAGAGAGACATTTGTCCGTCTCTACAGCACATTAGTACGTCCGCTGCTGGAGTACAACATACTTGTCCAGCCGCCGTACCTGAAGAAGGACGAGGCCATGCTGGAAACTGTACAGCGCAGAGCCACTAAGAGAGTGGACGGACTATCCCACTTCTCGTATGAGGAGCGTCTGGCGGCCCTTAACCGCTTCCCGTTGAACTATCGCAGGCTTCGTGGCGACCTTATCTTAGCTTATTCCGTCCTGACTAATAACAGACACCCAAACGCAGGATTGCTGGTCCGCGCCCGTACAGATCATCTTCGAGGGCACTCACTCAAACTGATGACTCGTAGCAGTCGACTTCTGTGCCGAAGAAACAGTTTCAGTGTGCGTACTGCCTTCGCTTGGAACGCCCTCCCCGAAGCTGTTGTCTCAGCGCCCAATACGGAGGCCTTCAAACAGCGCCTAGACGCTTGGCTCTTACCTCGCTGGTCTTCCACGTTGCTAAGATCTGGCCACTTGCCAAGCTAACACGCGGCGCTTCCATCATTTTGCTTCTATCCAACTTTGCCGAATTTACCTACACCACTCTCTTGTTTCAGGTATCCACGTTCCCACAGTCAACTCGCTGAATTCTTGTGCTGAACACCACTACTGCGTCGAGACCCACAACATCTGTTACCTACCGACGAGATCAGGACCTTGCCGTAAGATCCCGAGGCAGAACCACCGAAAAGCAACGCTTACTCGTTCTGCGCAAACCCGTGAAACCAGTGAAACCCGTGAAACCTAGCAAACAAACGTTCAACCAGAAACATAGCTAGTTACAAGCTGCCATTCAATGGATTGGCGGCAGTGTTTCAGGACGTGGTGGGTTTTCGTCTGGCAAGCGTTCTCCCTATAAAAAGCCACAAATGTCCGTTTAACAACACTGCAACGTGACTCGCCACCGAATACAGTCACAGCCCATAACTTCACAATGGCAGGTCAACTAGCGTCACCATTCTAGATAGGTTTGTTGCCCTGGAACTTCTACATCTGCATATGCTGTCATCTTTTTGCTTCCTACGAAATCACCGTTGACCTTCGCGTTACTTGTGCACCAACTCACGCTATCAGCATATATCTCTTGAGCGTGCTCTTCAATTATCTTCCAATGGTTCACTCAGGATTCTCAATCTATTATTAGCCGAGGTCCCGGTTTCACGACAGCCAAATTATTATTTCGCATTTTCACCATTGTGCAGTTCCAATCATGGCATATGAAAAATTTTCTACTGTCACCGTTACAGTTGCCATAAAACGTCTGTACAGTTGTACATATCTGATCATGCCTCCATGGGCGTGCCTCGCATGGTCGAGAATAAAATATTTATTTGTTTTATTTATTTACTTCGTGAAGTAAGCTATCATAACTAGTATGAAGCAGTTCCCGCTCTTTGTTATCAGCAAATGACCAATGCCATTTACTCCAATTCGTCGCCCTGGTGCGGAATAAAACTATTGGTTCCAAAGGAGCATGAGGGACAGGCACCATTGGTTTCAAAGTAGCACAGAGCGCACCTGACGCACAAAACTGAACGACATCGGCGTGGATGCCCGGCCACTAGTACCGTTGACGAACTGCAGCCTCCGTTTGCACCTGACCGGAATGGCCTGCTTTTTGATGAACTTGTTGAATTATTCCAAGAGACCGGGTCAGCAGAGTAATCAGTTTCGGACCGGATGTATCAACGCGAGCTAGAACACCGTCGATGATACTTAAGTAATTTCGGTGCCCGAGTAGAGAGCGGTCTTCTGTGGTACGTTCACGAAGTTCTGTTCCAGTGGGTTTCGAGGATTTATGCAGCTGTCGGTTGTAGGTGTTAGCTATGGACGGGTCACAAGCTTGCTCTTCGGCCCACGCAGTACCGGTCACTGGGGTTATGTAAGCCGAATTAACCTTTACGGATCTCACTAGCCTTGACAGCGCGGCTGCATTAGAGTGTCGTGTCTCGGGACGACACTTGCAGGTAAAATCGTATCCTTGAAGCTGTTTCTGCGATCTTGCTATCTGACCCTCCGGCTCATGAAATCTTTTAAGCACTGAATTGACTGATGGTTTGTGCGAATCTGAAAGGACTTTCCCGGTAGGTACAGCCTAAAATGTTGCAAAAGTTAACCAACGCCAGTAGTTCCCGTCGAGTGTTGCTGTACTTCCTCTCGCGTTTGTCTAATTGGCGACTAGCGAAGGAGATCACAACTTTGCCCGCCGGAGTTCCCTGGGATAAAACTGCGTCGACCGCTTATTCGCTCGCATCTGTAGGCCACACAAAAGCTCCCGAATCTGGTAAGTTGTCAGGGAGCGTCAGGATTGGGGATGCCATAAGCTAAACGTTTAACTCTACAAGGCAAAGCGGAATTTTCATCACTTCTCAGTTAAATGATGTAAGGGAGCTGAGATGGCCGCAAAATAAAAATAAACCGTCGATAGTACGAAGCCAATCCTAAGAAACTTCGGAGTTCTGCAGTTGTTTTAGGTTGTGGCCAGGAAGTAATTTTTCACCCTTGGCGGGGTCGGTCCTCACACCTTCATAGGCGATAATGTGCCTCAAGTACTTAAGTACACGCAAGAGAAAATGACAGTTTGGACCCCGTAGTTTCAAACCCGACATGCGCAGCCGATCCAGTACGAGGCGCAGCCGTCGGTTATGCTCCTCAGTCGGTCGCGCATAAACGATTATGTCCTCCAAATAAATTAAACAGCTACTAGGTGTCAGACCATCCAGGGCTTTCTACATTAGTCTCTGAAACATAATCGGAGCATTAACAGACCAAAAGGCATCGGCTGAACTTCATATGGACCGTTGGGAAGCTTGTACGACGTTTTCTCCCGGTCCTTGGGTCTTACTTCTAATTGCCAGTAACCACATGCAAGAACCAACGTAGAGAACCAGCGTGAATCATGGAGTGCAGCGAACGTGGCATCAATACGAAGCGATGGAAATGAATCTTTACCTTTGACATCGTTAAACTTTCCATGATCAACACAAAGCCGCTAGGTCCCGCCTTGCTTCTTCACTAAAACGATAAGCGACCCCCATGGGGACGACAAAGGTTTAATAATAGGTTTGTCCGGCATCTATTTACGCATTGACTCCAACTGCGGTTCGTAATGAACCGGCAACCTGCGCGCATGTTGACGAATAGGTCGGTGGGACATGGTGTCAATCGCATCTTCAACTAGGTTCGGACGGCTAGGAGAATCAGCTGTGGAGAACACCGCTTCAAACTTTCGTTGCACTGCGCTTAACTGGTCAGTGTTGTCTGTGTTAACCTTAGCCCGTCCAGTAATTGGCACAGAGACTTCCCTTTGAAAATGCGAGGTTACCTAAGAGGTGGCTGCGACAGTGAACGCTCCTTGACCATCCTGTTGATGATCAATAGCGGTTGGCGCAGGACTCATCAATAGGGTTCCGCATCCAAGTGCAACTGTGCAACCAGGTCGAGTGAAGAAATCCATTGCCAAAATAACGTTCCAGGTCAAATTTCGACGGGCTACACAGTTATGAGTGGCTACTACCCCATGAAGTTTTACGCGTGCAGGCAGCGTAAACTCTGTTCGCAACTCCACCCAGTTGGCGGTGACAACACGAGGCTGCTGGCTGGTAATCGTGTAGACGTTCCTAAGGCTGTGGGCGATAGCACGGCGAAGTAGAGAACACGAAGCACCTGTATCAATCAAAATATACAAGCTACCATCATCTAAACACCCAGGTGTCGTCAGTCGTTTAGGGTGTAAATGGCTAGTGAAAGTTTATGCAAAAGCTGACAATTGTGCAAAGCTGACTAACCTCGGGGTTTCGAAAAACTATAGGTGGGCTGTGACCACAGTGCTGCGCACGTCTGCCGAACGGCTGCCGGTATACGCAGTACTTCAAGGGGATTTTCGTATTGGTGTATGGTGCCTGTGATCAGCTGCGAAAACGCCGGGTCCTGGGCGTACGGTTGCACAACTATCATGACCAATATGGGTTCGGTCGGTTTTGGCTTGCTTCAGAAAGTCCCGATTCCTGGCCTTTTCCAGAACCTTCTCCAGCGAAAGAGGAAGTTTTAACGTATATTTGTCACAAAGGCATTGGTCACTTAGGCCCATCGCGAACTGCTCACATGTCCACTTCTTCTGAACTTCGTACTGAAGATCTGGAAATCCTTTGTGAGCAAAATTCGGAGAGCCGTGAGGAAGGCCTCTGCTTTCTCCGAGGATGGTCGACGCCGAGAGAAGAAGGTGTCACGGTAGAACGCAACGGGGTGGCATTTAGAAAACAGTTTTCGGAGAGTGGCCCAGATCTTTTCCAAGGGGGAATTGGCAGGTACGCTCTATGTTAGGAAAAGCATCAGCGCTTCGTTGCTTCAGAAACTGAAGGTGATCGAGCCGACTGCTCTTTCTTGCGCTGCAGCGATGTACCCGGTGACTTGAAAGTACCAGCTTTCAAAGTTATCACCCAGACTGAAAACACGCAGTTGGCGACCAAAGGACTGGACCTGCAAACTTGTGTCCCGGACAAAACACTCAACCTTTGGTGCGCTGGAAGCGCTTTTGCTCATACTTGTAGAATTGCACGCGACGCCAATTTGTAATATACTCCGGATGGAAGGTTCGAGACAAGGACGAGAAGTCCCGGCTACAAACAAACTGCGCTTGAGAATCAACGACCGAGTAACTAACTCAGTAGATGGTACGAAACGGCCATTATGCAAGACGACGATCCTATACTGAATAGAATACGAGAACGAGCGTCATGGACGGAGACCGTGTATTCAACAGTGCGGCATGCGAATAGCGTGGTACACAGCAAGCAAGTATATAAACAACGAGCATACGGGGAACAGGTACTGGGCTTGGCTTTTGATTCCCTTCATTCGTTTTGCACTCGGTCCGCCAAGCCCTGTAAAACAAGCAATGGAGTCATTAGTATTGGCGGTCAATTTAAACAATACATTGAGGTTTCCACTTTACTACATTCGCTCTCAGGTCAGGTCAGGTCAGATCAAAATCCGTGGACGATACAGGCTTCCGCCTAACGAGCGTCCAGCTTCTTGTACCGGTAAGCAAACCAGAGCCCCCGGCGCTTCGACTTTTGATCGCCTCTCCTTGCCTCTGCAAAAAGAAATGAAGCAAAAGCGAGAGCAATCTTTGCTTTTACAATGATCAACATCGGATAAAAATGCGAATAAATTGGATAGGATTACATTAATTCCGGAAAAATACGCGGCCAGCACCTGAATAGGCCTGCTTTGAAGGCAGCCACAGTCTCACAATCCATTAGTTCCGAAGGCAACTTATTCCAGTTGCGCACTACACGATTTGAGAAGAACTTAGCCCTGACGTTCAGTCTAGCTCTCTGTTGTTTGAGCTTCAATCGATGTCCACGCAAGCGTTCAGAATCAGCCAGTTCAAATAAACCAGAGGGCACGATGGCACTGAGGCCCTACATGATCTTAAATATTTCTATCAGATCGCCTCTCAGTCTACGCCGTTCAAGGGAAAACAACCCCAGGCTCTTTAGGCGATCTTCATACGGCTTCCCCCGTTGACCTTCAACCATCCTGGTTGCTAGTCTTTGAATCTTTTCCAGGCAAAGAACATCATCACGGAGATAGGGCGACCAAGCTTGAACATAATACCCTAAGTGTGGCCTAACCACTGCTTTGTACAGTGGCAGGAACACTTCTGGCTTGGTATTACACAGAGCCCTCCTGAGGCGAAACAATTCTCGTCGCGCTTTGTTGGCGGCGTATCGACATTGCATCGAAGGCTTGAAGCTGCTCGTCATGATGACTCCTAAATCGCGTGCCTGGGTAGTGCATTGTAAGGGGAAGGGCCCAAAGGAAGTCTGAACTGCAAGTACGTCTCTACTAGTGGTCAGAATTTGGCACTTGCTTGCATTCAACGGCAAGTCCCATTGCTTCGACCAGTTGACCACACTGACGATATCCTTGGCCAGTGTTGCACGGTTGCCCCTGCTGACTAGTTTCAAGTCATCCGCAAAGATATAACAGGGGTCTTCAATAAGAGGAGCCAAGTCGTTTATAAACATGAGAAACAAAAGTGGACCTAGCACCGATCCTTGGGGTACTCCACTGTAGGCCACGCCCACACTAGAACTCACATCACCGATTCTAACTCGAAACGTTCTCCCACATAAGAATTCTGACACCCAAGACAGAAGTCTAGGATGTACTCCGAAACATGCTAATTTTTTAAGTAGGAAACGGTGATTTACTGAGTCGAAAGCCTTGCTAAAATCAAGGTAGCAGATCTCTACCGGAATCCCGTCGTCAAGACATCGAGTAATCTCATCGAGGAAGCGCAACTCTCATTGTACTTAGATCCAGAGCATGTTGCTAGTAAAATCTTCTTTTCCTTCTGAAGTACTTTTCTCACAGCGTAAGCTTCCGGCATGGAGAAAGTACAAGCACGCTTGCCAAATTTTATATATTTTGTGCAAACTGATGTCTATATGTTTGGATAACTCTCTGCCAGCTATTGAAGCTCTATTTACACTTACTGGAATTCGTTTTATAGCTGTTCCTTACATATCTGAAAACTATTGTTTATTGTATTTTTCCTCTGCGTCAACTACAAACTGGGACTTTTGCATGTGTTTTATTCGATTGATGAACGTGCGCTGCGTGTCGGCGGGAGCTTGAAAGAAAGACCCTATATACGGTGAGACCAGAACTCACACCTGGCTGGGAACTGGTTTGCGGGCCAAGATGAACCGGCACAGCCAGGAGTATAATGGTAGCGCAGGATATTGATACGTGGTTAACTAATTTGTAAGTAGTATAAATAAACAAGTGGCAGAGGTATAAAAGATAGATGTCGTGTAGCTTTTAAAGTAATATAGTTTCCCGTATCCTTGGTAGCAGGTGTGTAGTGACCTGGAGATTCCCCTGTTTGGCTGCCGCATGCTGCGTAAAATATTATAAAATCACAAAATTATATTTTCTCGATGCACATAGCAAATTAGCCGCTCGCCTGTTTGAACGTTGCTCAGGTTTGTTTGAGTCAACATAGCATCCGCCTTCGAACGGCGCGACGCTCATCGGCTCCGCGGCCATCTTTGCTCTCCGCGCACGCGACAACACCTTTCCCCTAGCTAGCTAACTTCCGGTGCCTTATTTTTAGCACTAGATAGCGGTTCGCCCAAATTAATAAATTTTTCCTAGCGTTACTTTTGGTGTTCTTCACTCACCGGAGGTTGGCCATATATTCGCGTATTGGTTCTAAAGCGTACCGATCCTGCTTCTCGCTTTAGGTGCCCGAATTTTCCGACTGCATACATGCTTCGCAAGTGGACCTATGTTATTGGATAAGTAATAGTGCATTCGGTTGAATATAAAATGAAGAAAGCCTTTGTAAGGGAGTATATGAAGACTGCTACACTTAAAATGATTGGGAAATGCATAATTTGCTGACCTAACATGCTTCTATGTGATTTGGTTTTTTGCGTAACTACTCAGCAGAAAGGTTTGCGTACTCCTGGAAATAGGTGGACAAAAACGGAAATGGCTGTGAGAATGATATGCTTATCACGGGGTAAACAGATGTGGCACAAATAGGCAATGCACCCTGCGCTATGCGCATAAATATTTACATAAGGGACTTGTTATGGAATGCGTAGTTGCAAAGGAACAGTAACGCGGAAGCGTCAGTTGCATAGCTGAATGGCTGGGGAACAGTAAGTTAAGTGGGCTAAGGTGAATGGGAAGTCAAAGTGCGTGTCCGTCTCTGGTCTATGTGTGGTGCCTTAATGCTCGCAACGACGTGATGAGCTTTCATGGTGTGCATAAATACTTGAAGAAACATGCTATATATATATATAGGGGTTGAGGTTAATAATGCGTAAATTTATGTATCCATAATTCTGTCTCGAAGTGAAAGCATATATTTATTTACAAATATATGCACTTCTAAGTTTACAAATTTGAGATGATTAGAAATGGAATTACTGCTCCAATCTATGTATCCATTAGATCTGCCTATCTTCCATTGCTGTACGTCTGAACACTTTCTGTGACCTGTGGCCTTCATTGAAACGAAAGCAGCAGTAAGCTCTGCCCGCTCAGTAGGTATCGCTTCACCTTATCGCCACCCACGTCCGATGTTAAAACCTACCTGCCGTTGATGTTCACGAACCCTTTTTCAACGAGCCAATGATTTAACCCCTATAGAACGTAACCTAACCCAATGTCGTGTCCTTACCGAGCTACTTCTTCTCACGCATGCATTATCTCCCATTCTGACTACCGGTCTAGCTGGCTCAACTTTATGACTGCTTGTATGCATCTATCAGGTTTGTCTGACTTCCTTCCTGGCTTTTCCGACTTTTTGTTATCCTTTGACTTTCAATGACTTATAAGCTCTGCCTGCACATTGGCCATCACTTCACAGTACTGACATCAAGTCATTTCGGTGTACTAGATGAACAAACATGCGCTGTTTCTAGTACGACTGGCTCCGCATCAGGACTCGAGCAACGCTTCTTACATCTTTCTATATACCAAACCTTTTATTAGTTTCCTTTTTCTAGCGCCATTTAGTGACTTTGTAGCTACAGTGACACCACTGCTTGCCGTGGATATTCATGAACCTCTCCAAAACTTCTGAGTATCCCTCATTACCCTTGCACAACGGCTAGTTTCTCCACTTAACACCCGTCTAGCTAGTCAAGCTATTTGACCGGAAGCATGCGTCCACTAGACCTGCCTGTCTTCCATTGCTGTCCGTCTGAAATTTGTCTGTGGCCTGTGGTTTTCATTGACATAAAAGCAGCCGTATGCTCCGCTGGCTCAGAGGCTATCTCTTCACAGTAAAGCCTACCACGGCCGAGGGTTTAACATACTTAGATAAGGCTGCTGTTGCTCAAGAACACTTTCTAAATGAGCCGGTGATTTGACCCATATAGAACTTAAACATCCTAATGTCATTTCCTTAACGACCAGCTCTTCTGTGTCCAAATGGCTTCCTTTTGACAAGTAGCATTCCACATTCGGGCGTTTCACCTACGCTACCTAAGCGCAGATGCGTCATCCTATTCCACAGCTGTTGCTCCAAAGTACTGCTTGTCCTCCGGCCCAATACTGGCATCTGTTACGGTCATGTTTATAACCCTCTTCCATTTAACTGATTGTTCAGCAGTCCATGTGCACTTCATTTATTAATAAAGAGCGTCTCCTGCTTAGTAGGCAATCCGGTTGTTATTCTCATCGCTTTCTTAATTCACTTGGTTTCCTGTTGACATCGTAGAATGCCTCCCTCAAGTAGTTTACGTAATCTTTAATGGCCTGGAGGCGCCATCTTAAACCGCGACTCCTGGTTTGCTAGTATCGCTTGTTCTACAATCCAACTTTCGCTCTAACTACAGCCTTCCGTTCTTCACTCTAATCCTCCTCAACGTACCTGCCTGCTCAGCACTTCCTCTCCATTAATCTCTCACCAACGCTCGGCTTCTGCTACGTAGTTTATCCGGCTCTTATTCCCACCGTCCTTTGCGTTCATCTGGCTTGCTATTTATACCGTAGCGTTCCTCGCTCGAGTGGTTCCGCTACTCTATTGAAGTGCCGACGCGCCACCTTAAGTTACATTTATTGGTTCATAGTATTGCTTGTTCTACAACCCAACCATCCCTTCAGCTACGGCCTGTCTCTTTTCACTATAACCCTCCTCCACCTAACTGACTGCTCGGCAGTCCACGTTCCCTTCATTACTCAATAAAGAGCGGCTCCTGCTATGTCGTTAATCCGGCTCTTACCCTCATCGCTGTCTGCGTCCACCTGGCTTACTTTTGGCCATATAAGCCCACCTTTGTGTGGTGCACCTAAACCAGTGAAGTGCCGATGCGCCACACTATTCTACAATGGTTGCTACATAGTATCGTTTGTTATATAACCCAACCTTCTATTCTGCTATGGCTTGTCTTATTTCACTCTAACCCTCCTCTACTTAACTGACTGCTCGACAGTCCATGCTCCCTTAACCTCTCAATAACGAGCGGTTTCTGCTACGAAGGTAATCCGGCTGTTATCCACACTGTCTCATTCGTCCATCTGGCTCGCTTTTGACACCGTATACTTCCACCTTTGAATGGATCATCTAAGCTACTGAAACGCCGATGCGTCATTTTGTTCTACAGTTGCCGGTTCATAGGTTAACCTTTCGCTGTTTATTTACCAGTTGCACGGCACACGTCTTTAAACCGTCTTCTTTTCCCATGCATTAGTCCCAATTCTCTTTGACTGATTACCGGAACCATATACTAGATCTCGCAAATCACAGTAGTGTACCCATTGGGTCGTATTTTTGTGGCATAACCGAGAAGCATATTCAGCGTAATATATTTTGCACATTGTACATCTTGTATCTAGTCTGAGACTGAGACTGTATTTAAGAGCAAGTAGAAAGGTTTCTGGACAACTCTATCGAATTACGAAAATCAAAATTTACTTGTGAATTATCAGCGGTTGTGTCTGGTCCGTTAATCGTTTATCCGTGTTCGGTTAGAAATTTGTGCTAGCGTCATTATTTCCGGACATACAATGTCTTCTTTTGGCACTGTATGTGCATCGTTTCACAAAAGCATGGGATTTAAAAATAATCGTCGATACGGGTTTTAAGACACTTCACAGAATCGGCCTCTATTAATCCTTCAGGTAGTGTATTCCATAATTTTACGATTCTTCGTTCGATACAAAGCTGATGTGATACTTTGTTCATGCTGGAGACCCTGAGTTTGTAACAATGTCCTCGGGTGTTACAGGGCTCTCGAAGGTGAAATATTGGCCGCAGTATGGGGAAGTGATTCAAATGTAGTACTCGATGGGTCATAATAAGGTCAATTCTTACTCGGCGATTTGATAGTGTGTAGAGTCCGAGCCTTTCACAACGTTTTTCATACTGAAGCTTTCGTAGACTTGGTATCATTCTAGTTGCGATATGCTGTATTTTCTCCAGCTTTTTAGTTTCCCGTTGGGTAAACGGATGGTAAGCTGGGGCACCGTATTCAAGGATTGTTCTAATGAGAGAGGTGAATAGACAAGGGACGGTTTCTTCGGACCATGTGGAGAAACTGCGTCTTAATGCCCAGAGCATACGAAGTCTAAATGTCATTAGGTAGGATTTTTACGCTGCTCGGTTCCGCGATTGTCCTTTTCGGTTTGTTCTCAACCTGTTGCACTTCTTTCCAGTTCTCTGAGGTTGGGAACTTTTATGAGGTCCGGGATTGGAATGGGGAACTGCCTCCGTCTAGAGGAGATGAAATAACCAACGAGGACTCATCGGGACCTCGGCCTTATACCACTACCAACCAACTGCACCGAATACAACGACTGAAGTCTAGTGAGGATTGCAGGATACAAACTCCTTACATTACAGCTAGTAGACAAAATCCGAGAATGTGAGACCCAGATGTTCTGGAAAGTTTGCTTGCCTGTACACTTGCTCACCCTGCTCGACTGGCCTCGACCGCCATGGCCGGACGTGACTGAGCTGTCTGAACAGCCAACAGCGGGAGCATTCGTCTGCTAATAACAGTGAACTAATCGTTGGTAAGGAGCTTTGTTAGGTGTACATAACTTTTCAATCCACTCAACGACGGCGTTCCAGAACGTGGTGGTTTTTCGCCTGGCAAGCCTTCTCCCTATACAATGCCACAAAGGTTGGTTTATCGGCACACCCTCGTGGCGGATGTGACCAGCCGATGAGGAAGTCACTGCACACAATTACATTTTGGCATATTGACTAGAGTTACCTTTTCACTATTTACTTGACATGTATAACAGATGCTTTCAGTCTTCACATACTGGCGTCACTTTACCGATTGCGTCTTTCCTGTTTATTCTACGCACAAATGAATCCAGTTCATCGTCAACAAAATGACATGTTTACGCTTCATGAAAACTGCTTCCGATTCTGCAACTTTACAACGTTTGACTACAGCCAATTATGTGCATGGCAACATAACAGTTACGCAAAATGATGGCTTTTAAATTTTGGTCATGCCTGAGTGGGCGTGCTTTGAGAAATTCGAGAATAATATATTTATTTATTATTGCATTCTTGCGGCCAGTTCTTGCATACAGACTGTCATATTTTACGTTCAACAATAATCGTCGCAAACTGATAAATGTTTGAGGACTGTGTGACTCTGCACAGTGCTTTCCATCTTTACACTAAGGCCCTACGTGTATTCTTTCCTTGTATACGTTGCGTTTATTTACCCCTAGCTGAAAGTCCGTGCGTATTATACTTATAAAAATAGGAGACGAAGTTATCTGTTACCGACAGCCCGCGGGCAGGTTATTTTGTTTCTTGTGTTACACCACAGTGAAGTAAATAAATAAATAAATGGATTATTCTCGAATGTATCGCGGCACACCAAACCAGGCATGGTCAAACATTTGCAGGCATTTAGGTTTCGCAACAGGGACGTTGTTATGTATGTGGTCGGCATTGGCCGAAAGATGTACAGGCTGCGGCGGTTGAGGAAGTAATCTTGGGAAATAAGGTCGCCAACGGATGACGATATTCTGGGTCCAAGGGAGCATAGTGCAAACAGTCAAGACGCTATAAGTGCAGGGAAAGCGGTATATGTAGACAAAGCGTCTTAATTATGTGCGTGTCAAGAAAAGATTGCAATAGGACTCTAGTCGACTTGCCAGTAGGTAGTTCATGGCAGTGATTTTGTTCAGTGGCGAGTCACATCCGCCAAGTCGCAGTGTTGGTAAACGGAGTTTTGTGGCCTTGTGAAGGGAGAAGGCTTGTCATGTGAAAACTCACCACCTCCTGGAACACTGCCGTAAATCCTGTTGAGCATTAGTGTACAACTAGCAAAGCAGCTTACCCACTAATTTCACACGTGGTTATTCGTAGTCAAATATCTTGCAATTTCCTCGGTTGGCTGAACAGGAAGCTTGGTCAGTGCCGCGACAATGGTTAAGGTCGGTCAAGGATGAAAGGCACCAAGAGTCGTCTTATTGAGTGTCAAGGTGAACAAAAATTTCGCTTTCCTTATTCTGAATCTTTCAGGTTATGTATAAATTCTGGAAGCGTGAAGACACCGTGTCCAGCTATCCACACTGAACAACGGTCGTGGAAATGAATGCAGTTGCATCCCTTTGATTTACAGTCGTGTTCCATGTAGATCCTTGTAGGTTCATCCGTTCGTCTTGAGCGAAAATGCCTTTCCTCAGTCCAATCCCAGATCCCGAAGCAGTTCTGGAGCACAGAAACGGGAAACTGTGGCACGCCGAGAGAAGACCGCAAAGCACAGGCGTGAATTTATACGTTGTTATGCTATGACATTTAGATTTGAGACCAAATGCTGTACAATGTGCAACAATGAGCATGCTGAAAGTGTCTCTCGAACGTGCTCCAAGAAGCAATAGCCGTACAGGTAGGTTGCTACCATCTACATAGCGTACAGAGCGTTGTACCAGTATACAATCCACGAATTATCAGTTTAGTGCGATGCAATAATTGTTTTGGTAGAGAGAAAAGCACTTTAGAAGAATGGCGGCGACGGAATACTGAAGGAATGGCAGGTGGCTAAGCTGACTCGATAGGAAGCGCAGAATAAGTCAGTAAAAATATAAAGAGCTCATGGCGCGAGGGCTTCAAATGTCAATGAGTGATAAAGCAGCAGAAGTAAAAATGTTCAGAAGATCTGGACATAAAGAAGACATGTATGTGTTAAGAGAATAGTGCTACCGCAGATTGAGAGAGCTGGACTCCAACATGAGAAATGGTCGAAAAGGTTGCTGCAAGGCGGAAACAAAACCCCCCAAAAAGTGTGGTTAAAAAGCGACCTGTTGATTAGATAAGAAAGAATGAATCAATAGCAGAGAGCAGAGAAAGATTAATTGAAGGAAAACAACCACGCGGCATGCAAGTATACATTAAGATTACTGAGGACGTCACGACATATGAGACAAAAGTGTAGCGTCGCGCATACAAGTCAAGCTGAGGTGCTACCGGAATGCTTCTAAGGCAGACTAAGCCGGGAAAAGCCAGTGGGAGAGCTGCACTCCTATATGAAGCGGTGTAACAAACGTTGCAGCGAGTAATAAATAACAGCATTCAGAAAGCAGTGGCTAAGGAGCGGCAGGGCGCCGACCAGATGGGATAAGATTGATGGCTAGAACAGATCTAAGGAAGGTTAATTGAGAAAGGGCAGCAAACAGGTAAAATATACATACATTAGTTGCTGCGGATGTCCCAGCATGTGAAGAAAAAGCGCGGCGGCGCGGATTATCAGGTCATGCTAGGGTGCTAATATAATAGGATAAGTTGAAAAGAACCGGGAAAGCTAGTCCGTGAGTTAGAGACTTACAGGTATAAAGGCTTAAAACATTACCAGAAAGCGATGTGTAAATATCCAGAAATAAGAGGCTAACTAGCAGCCGCGCGTTAACCACCACAGTTAGGTATGATCGACAGTAGGGGGCTAAGCATGTATTCATGATGAAAAAAAGCGAACTAGTGGAGCGCAAGCGTACAGTAAGTATGTTAAGTCCTACAGATCATACGTGGCTGAGGCGCAGCGGCGCCAAGGTAGGCAAATCATGCTAGGATGCTAAGGTAGACTAAAAATGGGGAAGCCAATGAGAGCGCTGTACTCCTACATGAGCAAGTGTCGAAGACGTTGCAGGGAGTAAGGGAAGAGTGAACCTCAAGTAAGGAGAGGCTAAGGAGGGGCGGTGTGCTGACCTGATGAGATAAGGATGGTCGCCCAAAGGAAGCTGAAAAAGGCTAAATAACGAAAGGACAACAAACGGGAAAAATACAAGTATACATTACGGTTACTCAGGAGGTCACATCATACAAGACAGAAGCGCGGCGGCTCGTAGGTACTCAACACGTGCTGGGATAACAGTGCCGTGGCTAGAGCAGGGAACGCTAGTCCGAGAGCTGGAAGGTTGCGGTGGAAATGTCGAAGACGTTACAACGAGTAAGAGGTAGATAAACTTTTAGAATACAGAGGATAACGAACGAAGATACGCTGATCTGATGAAATAAGAATGATTGCCAGCTGGAAGCTGAAAATGGTTAAATGAACGAAGGACAGCAAACAGGCAGAATGCATGCATACATTAAGGTAACTGAGGACGTCTCAGGATGAGGCAAAGGCGCACAGATACTGAAGTCCTGTTAGGGTGCTAATGGAATGGTGCTGATACACTGTGCCTGGCACAGCCAGTGAGAGTACTGGACGCCTGCATAATAAGATGTCACAGACATTGCCGCTAGAAAGGAGAGTCTAAGGAGCGGCTGTGCGCAGACCGCTTGAGTTATGTGTGCACGACAGAAGAATGCTTAGAAACTTTCATTGTGAAAGAACAGCAAACGGGAGGAGCAGGAGCACACCTTAAGGTTGTTAAATACGTCAGAGCATCCGAGGGGAACCAGCAGTGCCACGCAAATTATCAAATCATTCCAGCGTGCCGAAGAGTTTACAAAGAGTAAGGGAAGGCTGGACATATAGAAACGAAAGGGTAAGCCGCGGCTGTGCGCTGACAAATAGCTTTGTGTTAGCTCCCTAGAAGATAGCCAAGGAGGGTACATTGATGATGAGCAGCGAACGAGCGGAATGGAAGCATACATTAAAGTTACTGAGGACGACACCACATATGAGACATAAGCGCGGTGGCGCTTATGTGTGGTCTGGTCTGTTTTCCCACAGCTCATCTTCAAGTCTGTTAATGTTTAAGGGTGGGGAAATATGACCGACTTTGAGTACCTATTAAGTGATGACCGGAATTATATTGCTTTATTCGATGCACGTACAGATTGTGGAAGCCTGTTCCGTACATACGCGTAGCTGTAGAGATGAAGTTTGCCCGCGTACTACTGTGGGCTTTCGGCGAGATTTTGGAGTGTGGCCGATTACGAAAAGAATGTAAAATGTTACCCGATGGTAGGAAGGGCGTCAGTGAGCTTGCAAGAGGATTATTGATAAGCAAATATAAGAAAATGAGGTTAGCCTTCAATATTTTCATCCATAAAGGTTCTAGCTTAAGTACAATGCACCGACCACGGAAGTTGAGTGTGCAGTGGCCCATAAGACGTTTGGTGTACGATGATTAGACCTTATCAATGGCAACTCTGTCGCGATTTCTGGAGTTGGTAAGCACAAGGGAGCAGTATTCTAGCAGAGGTCTGGCGCAGGTTTCGCATAGAGCTAGCCTTGTATCTTGGAGTGCCAAGTATTTGAATATGTTGCTTATGAGGGGGCGCGCTTTTGCCGAGCAATGACTCACTTGTTCTGCGAAGTTCAAAGAACTAGAGTAATGCACGTCTAGGTCCAGAACCGTGGAATTGTTACCAAGCGGTGTGTCTGGAAGCGCTAACGCCTTAGGCGGAACAATGCATCGGTATGAGAGGACTTTGCTTGTTGCCGGTGAGAATATCAGCTTCCAACTGTTGCACCAAACATTCAGAGACCTGAGATCGCTTTGAATCTGGGAAGGGCCGGCTTACATGTTTGATGGGTGAATGGAAAACAACCTCTTGATGCCATCCGCAAACAGGTAGGACTTGCCATAGTGTATTACCTGGAAAATGTCCTTGATTTATAGCAAGGAGAGTAGCGGGCCCAGTAAGCTACCCGGAAAAACACCAGATGTGACTGCTCTAGGGATTGATGATATATGATTAGGACCGAGTGAACAGTCGAGCACAGACTCTGCACGGTTCAAGCTTTACTAATAGTCTTGCTTGTGGTACTCTGTCAACAGCTTTTCTCATGACAAGGAAGATGATGACTAATGCTTATTTAGCATCAATCTGCGCAGTTACATGGTTAAGCAACTCAAATGGGGACGTCTAACAAGCTTTGGACGGTAAAATCCCGTGTTTTTGACTACTGAGATGGTTGCGAACAAGTAGAAAGTTCAGCACCTATTCCTTAACCATTCTTTCCATCCCTCTCGAAGCAATAGGCGTGTGGCTAAAAAAATAACTGAATAAATGATATATTTTCGGTACAACAAGGCACACATGTGAAGGCGCCATCAACTATGCATACAAGTATAGCTGTTTGGAATAGTAAAACGTATCGTTTTAATGAAATGTATAACCGAAAGGATGCAGTTCATACGAGTGAACATTTTGTCAGGTAATAGTCCGACCAAGGAACAGGATAGAGCTTTTATTCTCGACAATGCGAGGCACGCCTTTACAGTCATGATCATTTCGACAAAACAATGTTTGATCAAGAATGTGCGAAAATCCGATATGTTTGCCATAACAGTGCTTGTTTGTGCAGGGGGTATGTAAGTATGTAATTGTGTGTGCGTTTATATAGCTGTGAAGTTTGCGCTTGTAACCGTACTGCTTCATTCTTGAATGTTTGCACTCGTCAGCAATGTGCGAGTAGAAGATTGATGTCCGTAGGTTGGAAAGTATTATCCAGGTATCTACAGGCTAGGGACTTTAATTTGTGGCGAGCTACGACCGCCACGTCACAGTGTTGTTAAGCAGACATTTGTGGTTTTTCATAGTGAGAACGCTTGCCAGGCGAAAACCCACCACGTCCTGGAACACTGCCGCCCAACTATTAGCTGGAACGGGTTAAACCCGAACTAACTAGCTGGCACCACGAGGAGGTTGTTCGGCTAGCCATCTGGGGCGCGTAAACAGCAGTTAAAACTTCTATCAACGTTCGAGTTCGGCGGGATTTCGCCATGTAGAAAAGCATGAACACAGGAGCCAAAGCAAGATTTCGGTGCAACCAGTGTCCATTAAATACGCGGATTGTTCTTTGCTCCATCACAGCGTTCTCCATAGTAAAATCGGTTGCGCGGGTTGCATGCAGAAGCCTGATGACTGCCTCAGTGTGCAACGTTCAGCTGTGGCTTTATTCAATAACGGGTCACATCCGCCACATTGCAGAGTTGTTAGGCGGACAATTGTGGCATTTTATAGGGAGAAGTCTTGTCAGGCGAAAACCCACCACATCCTGGAACATTGCCGTAACTTCCGTTGAACGGTAGTGCAAGCCTGCAATGCATCATGCAGAGCGATTTTGCACTCTGTTATGTGCAGTCGGTTGACGGCCAAATTTCTTCGTTGGTTGACCGATTGGCTTGCTACTTATCCGGCAATATTCGTTGAAACCGGTCAAAGCTGCCAAATAGTCGTAGAGTCGATTGACGAATGGTGCAGGTGCGTTAAAGCATTGTTAACAAACACTGGCTTCTTCTGTTATATACTTGTCCGGTTGCGCAGATCGTGTCCAGCCATACACACTGGACTTATCATGGGGATGGTGGGTGGCAGAATACGTCCATAACAGGAGAAAATGCAATTGCTTTGTGCAATGCGAGGTCGGTACGAATTTCATAATCCGCAAAATAGAATCAAAATTCCTTCAGATCAAAGTAATAATTAGGTGTAATTGTCTTCATGGTCAAATGAAGACTCCTTGAAAGGCTATCGGAAAAGTCAGTTATTTGAGCGTCATTGAGAAGCAGCAAAGCAGTTCGTGAAATGACATCGGAGAAGCTCCAGTTGAACGGTGGATCAGAGTGTGCTTCTGGAAATGTAAGGCACCGAAACCAATTGTTTGAACGCTGCTAAGGATAAGCAAAGCTATCCGTCGCAGAGGTAATCACGACAGAATTGTTCGTCTTCCCTAGTTAATGACTTGCGATAACTATAGAATGCTACCACGTAGTTGGATCTACGCCGTATTTCATTGAGTGTAAATCAGTTAAGAAGTAGAGAAGGAATATCTTGGCCTCCGAGTATCATCAATGCAGATGAGAGGCCATCAAGACCAGGATGTAGTAACACTTTGCGTGATCGAATTACTAGGTTACAGAACATAGGTCGAAGCTAATTACGTCTAGCGGGTCGTTGGTCAGATTGGGCAGAACGTTTTTTAAGCTCCCGTTGGTGTCAGTGAAGGAATCGCAGAAGTGGCTGCTAAGAAGCTGATATTTCCAATGGATTACTACCTATGGACTCATGGGAGAGCCTCAGTGAGGTGTGGAACGTTGCTATACGATTGTTTCTATATTTCAGTGGTCCAGTGAGGGATCTGATTTTGTTTTTGTGTTATGGGCAGGGCACTGCTCAGCTATCCTAACCATCAGCTGGTAGTGCTGCCAGTTGTTTATGGTTTTGTTCATGCGAACAAGGATATATAAACAGGAGTGTTAGAGTACAGGTGACACATTTTTCACAGCTTCATCAGCACCCTGTTCATATGGGTTATAGGTTTGGTTGGTTTCGATCTGTGACTGTACATTCGAGAAGCGGACACGTCTAAACAGTTATTGATGTTATTGTATGGATCGCGGTCGGCGATGTCTACATACTTGGACAAGAAAAAGGTATCCCAATTGGCCGATCGGACAAGCATAGAAAAGCTGTTCCAGTTAATGTTTCCGGACTTTCGAGATTCACCAACTGGACTAGTTGAAAAACGGGGTGAGGTGAAAAGCGTAAATGTTAGATGAACTACCTTGTGGTCACTTCCTGGGATGCTGTCTTTTACACTAGTGACAGCATCCGGGATGCCAAGCTTAAAAATTAAGTCGAGAGTGTTACAGAGCCTAGTGGGAACATGGACGTGTTGGATCCAGTTGTTTGCATATATGGTGTCAGCAAAGCTCCTGTACCTGAGAGGTGCACTCTGGCCATTCCGGGAGATAAGTGGCATATTAAAGTCATCTCCCACTATCTTTTAGCCAGGGGACTGTTGGGTACGAAAGGTCAAATGCACGAGCAATAGTAAAAAGGTCACTCTGATAAACGAACTTCTGTTATTTGTTAAATGTCTAACTGGGTGAGTACATTAAAGGGTCACAAGGAGAAGGATGAACCGATAGGGAAGCAGAGACTTAAACGCGTTATGTGTGCCTGTGGTTGTGCGCACGTGTCTGTGTAAACTAGCCGTCAAGAATGCTGACAGTATCCACATCAACACATCTCCGCTTAATCATATGAAGCTTCAAAACCATATAGATTCGGTCGCCTTTGTTCTCGGCTCATCCTGCGGAGCAGCGCCCTTTGCGTAGTTTTGTTAGTGAAGGATGGTGGCACATGTTCCGTTCGTCTAATATTTGTGAATAACCTCCGGATTTTGACTGTGCGACCATCCTCCAGCCGGTAAGTGCCTGGCCTACATGCACGCGTTATACTTATCGGATCTGATAACGTGGGCTGTTCATTTGATGCAGCGTTTAACTTCGCGCGCACGCATGTTCCGGGCTGGAGCAGAGTAGTAAGCTTCCGGTAAGTGGTCGGATACCGATGGTGACGATCTAACTCGTCGGAATTATCGGTTGCAGGAATAGAAAGTGCAGCATTCACTTTGTCCGAACGACAGCCAGAGTATGAGTTCATCTTACGGTTTGTTTGTGGCTCAGTGGTGTGCGGTTCGGTAAAAAAATAGTGCTTGTGGCGCTGCAAACTTCCAACCTGTACCAGATAAGCGCAAAGCTTGGATACTCTCTTTCAAGGATCAATTAACCGCCCTATCAGGCCGTTTGCCACTGGGTTATGCGGCGTTGTACATGAGTGCCGGATAGCGTGAAGTTGAAGGAAAGAAATAAATTCGCTTCTTGTAAACTACAGCCCGTTGACCGTCACTGTCTCATCTGGTAATCCGAAGCGGGAAAGCATATATTTCAGTCATCGAATAATGCTAGTAGTAGTTGCCTCTCCACAAAAGCGGACTTCCGGCCACGTTCTGTAAAAGCAGGTCGCCACCAAACAGTTCCTTTGATGCTGAGGCGCTGAGCCAACTGGACCCATGACGTCAAGAACCATCTTGGCCCAAATTCGCATAGGATAGTCAATGGGTTGCATAGGGGATGAAACCGGCCTTGAACTCTTGTCTGCCCTTTGACATGAAGAGCAGTCATGAACAAGTTTTTCTATTTCGGGTGACATTCGGTGCCACTAGAAGCATGCATCAACCATGCTTTTCGTGCGAACGATACCACGGTGGATTTCGTGAGCATGTAGCACGAGCTTTTGTATCAAGCTCCGATAAGCCACAAATTTTTCGCCACGCATTAAACATCCATCTATAAATGAAACTTCGTGACGCAACACGTAGTACGGACGAAAGTCGCCTGTGATCTAGTTATTTTGTGGCCAACCGTTTAGCAGAAATCCCTGAAAGCGACAGTGTCTCATCCTCCTGAGTAGCCTTCTGGAGATCTTTAGTCAAGGCTGAGGTTGGTTACCTACTTTGGGAAGAAACCGGTAACCTCTCATTATCATCCGCATTATTTCCATTTTCGTTGAGTGGTAGTGCAGCGATCCCATCCGCTACCTTGTTTTCGCGTCCTGGACGGAATTTAATTTGTAAGTCGTATGTTAACAATCGTGAATACCAGCGATGTATCCGAAGTGGCCTGATGCCATCTTTTCCCAGAGTAACTGAGCTAGTTAGCGCTGCGTGGTCTTTACGAAGAGTGAAGGGTATTCCGAACAAGAACAAATTCCAATTCGCATCTGCCCAAACGCAGGCAAAGGCTTCTTTTCCCCGGCAGAGTAAGAAAGCTCTGCCGCCGACAGTTGCCTGGAAGCGTGTGCAATAATTCTTTCATGCCCCGTTTGAATTTGAGATATTATAGCACCCAACTAAATGTTTGATGCATCAGTAAAGACAATCGTTGGGTACGTCCCGTCGAAAATCATCATGACCGCCGTGGAATCAATGCGGCCTTTTATCACGTCAAATGACTTCTGTGGGTGTGGACCCCAAACAAATACACTTTTCTCCTCTGTCAGTTCAAGTAATGGCTCAGCAATAATGGTGAAATCCTGCAGGTAACGTGGGTGGTTATGGCACATACCTGAAAACTGTTATATTTCAGTGGAGTTTTGTGGACAAGAAGCCTCGGGGATGGCACACTCGTTGGTAACCCTCGGCTTCATATCATCAGTTATTATAACGTGGCCCAGGAACTCGATTTCACTATCATTAAACTTGCACTTCTCGTGGTTTAATCGGAGGTTAAGACCGTGTAGTCGACGTAACACAGCATGCAGTCGTGAATCATGTTCTTCAGGAGTTCTACCGAATACATAGATGTCGTCCACGTATACTATTTGACCAGACAAATTGGCAACTGAGTGAACCATCAAACTTTGCCAAGCTGCTAAGGCTGAACTCAAGTCCATTGGCAAAATTTTGTATTGAAAGCGTCCGTCCATAGTGATAAAAACGGTCAGCGGTCTTGACTCCTTAATTAGATGCACGTAAAAGGGAGCCTTCCTAAGGTCCAATTTTGAAAAAAGCGGGCGTCGGCTAGATTGACTAATAGTTCCTCCGCACAAACCTTTCCGTCACTATTTACCTATTTAGGGCCTGCTGGTCATTGCATATTCTTACTGTACCGTCCTTCTTGCGGACTGTAACCATAAGGTGGACCCATTCAGAACAGTTAATGGGTGCAATGAGATCAGCTGCAACCATTTGCCGTAATGCTGACGAAACAGCCTCTCTGCTGGCCAAAGGAATTGAACGTGGATGAGCAACAGCCACCGGTTTAGTATGCCGCTTCAGACCAATGCGGTGATCGGAGGTGAGCGTGCTTTATCATTTGTTCAAACAGTTTCGGGTACTGTTGCTGTGGGTCTGATAGGTTAATTGAAGTGCTACGCATATGAGATAGAGGCGGCTTGACTCCTAGTGTAACCATAGCCTTGCGTCCAAGTAAGCGACGGTTATTTCTGCGTGTAAGGTGTTGTGTCAGAGCACCACGACTGCTTGCACCCACTAACGGTAGTGAGAGCACCAACGACCGGTCAACAAACAATGTTCACGCAGCCCGCCAAACTGGTCACCAAGCGTCGATCCGCGCAACTAAATCACGCTATTCAAAATAGGGCATATCACAGGCTATGCGCAAAGAATGGCAATGGATCAGTCAAGGCTGGTCAGTTCAAAAAGCGGGAATCGATACATTTCCTCAGGAACATTTGAAATACACAAAGTAAGAGGAAAGCTAATAAGACTAAGATTCAGTGTCCACACAAGCTAGTCAGAAAATGTGTGGCAAAGTTGAAAATATGCGAGGAACCGGAAAAGAGGGCAGGGTGAGTAGGGGTGAGTAGAACAAAACTCACAAAACAACGGGGGGGGCGTTGGAGTATTCTTACCTGAGCTATAACGTAACGTACACAGCCGCTGATGATTTCACGGTCCTAAGGTGCAACACAAGCACCACAACTCCCAATATTTCTACCAGGGCCTTTGTATAACTGACAAATCGATAAGTTGAAGGATGTGTAGGCATGTCATATAGGTGAATGTCATAAAACTACTCGGTACTGTAGCTATAGGATAGGCTGAATCAAGTTCCATGTCAACATGTGTTGTTCTATCGTGTGCAATAACGGTAACAGTACGATTCATGAACTGTGGTTGACCAAAGTTTGGAAAGTGAGGGTAAAGAAAGAAGGCGGCAGCTTTGATACTCCTTGTTCGATGGGGATTACCGTAAGAGCTATGTCCAGGACCAGGTGGCATCGAGCCTCGTGAGTTTGGTGATTGTTGCTAGGTCAAGACGCGCGCTGCCAACTTAAGTGCTTCGAGCGTGTAACGGTAACTTGTGACTGGCGTAGTCTAGCCATGGCCACAGATCCCGTCGACGGCTGATATCTTGGGGAAGATGATTTACTGGTTACCTGCGGCCTCGCCTGAGACAAAGCGTTGGCGTGTACCATCGGTACTCAGGTAGCGTCATGTCAACCATTTCGTGAATCCGCGTTTCATGGGTTCTGCGGATCTTTGTTTGGTTGGTTGTAGGTGTGCGTAGCAGATACTTTTGGCGTGCGTTACAGGGTATTTGCGCATTTCCGCAGAATGCGCCCGCAGTGCTGCGTTCACTCAGGTTGATGAGAGTAGCGGGTAGAATGCCAGACAGGATTGCTGGTTCAGTACTAATATCGCACATATCGGAATCACAATGCAATAACGCTCTGGGTGTTTCATTTTTACAGAACAACAGAGTGGCGTAGTTGCGGATGCTTGATTGTTGCCGGATTTGGGTGAAAACTCTTTGGGGGCGACACCCTGTTGTGACGAAACTACATCAACGGCGTATAGTGGTGTAAAGCATGTGACGGACATTGCATCTGCTGGTCCAGGTTGGGCTTTTGTGTTGTATGTTGTTAGAGGTTCGCCCCATCGACCTTTGTAGGGGTCAAATCCTCTCTGAGCAGTATGTGCCCGAAGTTCGCCTGTTGTTTGAAGAGAAAGCTAACGGCCATGCATCTTGTCGCAAACTCAGGACCACATAGTTGGACTGCACCTCGAAACACCGAGGAATATAACATTTATTTATTTATTTATTTATTTATTTATTTGAGCATGATGGGACACGTGCGGTCGCGAATGTTTCTTAGGCGCTTAGATGTGCAGCGGTCTACCGGCAAATTGCAGGCGTTTAGAACATTACATCGCATATGTTCAAGTGGTAACCGTTTTGGGACATTAAATAGTATGGCATTATTAGCGCGACGCAAGCCCTCTTTGGTTCCTTGAGCAATTATGTTTAGGTGCATGCCAGCCTGGAGCAAGTCAAATGACCCTGCGGGTTATCGGATGCCAAACAGGTGTACAAGAAGCATCTCCTGCTTCAAAGTCTTATTAATATTTAGTATGTCGTTTTCAGCGAACGCACTTGATTTTCAAGTGCGTGAATTTTAGCATCGCTAAAGCGAGGGGTTCAATAAGCATGCCGTTGCATAAGTGAGTAGGAATGGGAGCAAATATGTCAGGTTTTGTTGTGAGATTTACAACCCTTTTATCGCAATACTCTGAGCTGGAATTATTGACCACCACGATGGGGTCAATTAGGTCCATGAGTTGAACATTGCTCAGTCAGATAAAGTCGAGTTGTGCTAAACAGTGGAGAATGTGGTCTATTTCACTTTTTTTAAATTACGTCTCATAGCTGTACAACGTTTAGCCACCATTATAAAGTAAAATGGAGCAGGAAACCACAACGGTACAAAAGACAACTTGGACAGAAAGTCAAAGAAAACCCGGTAGACGATTATAGGCTGACTGTGTGGTATAATTGTATTTCACGAACGATATGAAGACGTTAATAGGAGCGATTTAGCATCACAGGATAGCCATCCGAAATATTCAAACATTCTTATTCATCGCCCTGGGCACTCAACCGTTGAGGAGGTTGCGTTTTCGGAAAATGCAAATAAGCAAAATGTTAGTTGATTTCCAAAATGCACCGGGAGCTGATCTTATAACTGGCTAGTTTCCTCTTGTGCAGCCTCGATTCTAATAGAAAGGCGCAGATTGTCTAATGTATTCCCCTTTATGCTTTATCACCTAATAGCACGTACTGGGTTGTTGTTTTGGGCAAAACGCCGTAGAAACCTAACGAAGCAAGCCAAATTATAGGAAGATAAATTAGTTTAACTCAACAGTCATCGCACCACCGCGTAACATTTGGATTTGACTTGCTAATGCGCAACAGTTACTTGAGAACTTGCTGGTTGGGTACAACGCAGATAATAAGTTTGCTGTTTCAATTTCTCCGCTGTTCACGATTGTATCTGTCCCCTATTGCCTAAATGCTTTTAAAGGCAACTATGCTATCATTGCTAAATGTGTCACGATAGCCACCTCAAGGTTAAATATAGCAATGGGCTGGATCGCTTAGGTGAACACTGTCGGTTGTTGCTTTTTGCTATAAAAAGTGTAGTAAACCAGTGGCAAATCCCGAGCTTAAGCACTAAAGCTAAAGAGACATGCATCTTGTTGACATTACAAAAGTGAAAGCACGCAAAATGAAGTAAGGTATAAAAATATAAGCAAGTGGCACGTGGGCAGGAAGCTTCCTTTGAAGAGCGACGCATGTGGCCTTTAAAATTTACTACGGGTCCGCCCTATTGTTGCAGGACGACGTAAGTATTATTGTTCAAGCCAGATTGGCAGTAGAGTGCAAGGTGTTCACAAAAGACTAAGGTCCGGATTGCAGGTGCACCGCGCCCAGAAACACTGACGACGGTACGTGACGGCGGTGTTCACCCTATGAGCCATACCACACTCCTATCGATTGTTAGAAAGCTGTAGTCTTTTAAATAAATAAACAAATAAATAAAGCGTTTATTCTCGGCAAGGCGAGGCACACCTTTACAGGCATGCTCATTTTGACAAAACCATGCGTGATCATGAAGTTGCAAAAATCCGATATGTTTGTCATAAAAGTGCTTGTTTGTATAGGTGGAATGTAAGTATGTAATTGTGTGTGCGTTTATGTAGCTGTGCAACTTGCGCTTGTAATTGTGCTGCTTCATTCTTGAATGTTTGCTATCGTCTGCAAGGTGCGATTGGAAGATGGGTGTCCGTGGGTTGGAAAGGATTATCCAGGTATTCACGGGGCAGTGACTTTATTTTGTGTCGCGCCACGACCGCCACGTCACAGTGTTGTTAAGCAGACATTTGTGGCTTTTCATAGGGAGAGCGCTTGCCAGGCAAAAGCTTACCACGTCCTGGAACACTGCCGCCGAACTATTAGCCGGAACGGGTAAAACCCTAACCACCCAGCTGGCACCACGAGGAGGTTGTTCGGCTAGCCAGCCTCGTAGAAAGAACACCGGAATTAGCTTGCAGGTTTCGCGGGTATATATGCTAGGCCGATTGACTGAAATGGAAGATAAGGATCAATAACGGAGTATTTGCACGTCAAGCTATCGCATTCTCTGAAGCTTGAATGCAACTTCAGGTTTCTGTAATTTAATTGGCATTTCTGTTGCACTCTGGCGGCTTGGCTTGCTTGTGGACTACACAACTCCGTCATGAGGATCTGAAAATGTAGTAGCATTAGTATTCTCAGCGCGCACTGCTTCGGAGGACAACTGACCGGGTGCATTGCCTGGTATCTGATCAACCTCGGCCGATGTGCGAAGTTGGCTTTGAGATTAAAAATATTAACCACACGACTTCCCAGGTGGTTAACGATAATTCCAAATGATGGACGCAAAGCATTGCGTTCAGCAGTACCCAAACCTAGTGTGGACGACTACAGTGGACCGGATTTACACCATTTAGCATGCAGAGCTCCTGTGGTTGAATTCCCACAGTTAGTGTATTAAAGAAACAAGTGCTCATCACGACGATCACGTTCATCTAACGAATTAGGTGCACAGGTGACAGACCTATTTTAAGTTGCAACAAAGTTCTCATCTAGAAAATCAAATCAAGGATGTTGTGGAGCCTTAAAATGGTGACGACACCCAGGGCACGGCAGGGAATTGGTAACGAGCGAAGCTAAAATGTCTGAACGATTGTCACTTACAGTAGCTAACGGAATCTGTGCCCGACGTAACACCTTTCTCTAGGCACGCGCAGTAAAGACAGCATTTGGTTTGTTATTCAGGTATACCTCTGGCCAATTTGAACAAAGTATCCACCGCCGCAGGCGCATAGTACTTCCGCAGAAACGCTGCACAAAACTCCATATGTATCATTTCTCAAGGCTTGCATTGCATCGGCCACAGAGTCCACTTAGACGGTTGCCGTAAAATCTTATGTTGACAATTCTAACAACCAGAAGTCAGCTGCCGAATAACTGCAGTAATTCAGCTCAGTACTACAAGCAGAAAGATAAGGAATACATGTTGCTACCACCCAGATGGTCAGAATATAAATCTGTCGTCACAGCTGACCGCAAAGTAAGTGGGCAAACGACACGATCCCTCACACATAATAATCTATCAAGTGTAACACACAACTCCTCATGGCAGACAAAATCCTGGAAAATTCCGTTTTAAGGAACCAGACCATTCAAGTTTGATAGCAGGAAGTATTAACCCGTAATAATTTCTCGTCTCTGTGGGAAGGGCTGAGCGAGTGCTTGAAAGCAGCTGGGTCAGCAAACAACTCATTTCAGGCTCGGCTTCGGATGTCATTGCACTTTGCGATAATTAGTCAATGTGCTTAATGAACGTTACAGTTTTGCGCTTAATCACATAGTAGTACACCATATGAACACCGCTTCACCTTTGAACCATGGCTACGGAGGATTTAGCAGTGTTGAAACTTAACTTAAGGGCTTCATGCTCAGTCATCTAGGCAAGCTGAGGCCAATCAGATATTTTTGAAATCTATGGACTGCCCAGTAGACAGCCAGGCCCCCTCGATGCATCTTAGTATACACCTTTTCACTAATACTGAGTGGACGACAGATACACCGAATGTTGTGTTCATCCTGCTCTAACACAACGCCTATACCCGTTTGTGGGGCAGCTTTGAAAAGCACAGTTGCTACTTTCGGACATATAACACGAAAACCACAACCAGTTGTAAGCAATTTTAAGAGCTTCTGTAGAACTTGCTCGTGATTGGTTAGCCAACGGAACCTTGCCATTCAACAAGGTGAACAAGACATCGGTAAGGGATGCAAACGTAGGAGTACATTTAGTATATTTTTTTGCAACAGACTGTAACTTATTAAATATTCATTATTATCTTCATTTTTACTATTATGTATACACATGTAGTGCTATGAGTTTTTGGAAGTTGTAACTTCTATTTAGTAATGGCGGAGAGATACTATCGGTGATTGTATTTAAGCGTGTGAAGTGTATAAAAAGTCACAAGACGCTCCTACTTGCAAAGGAATATTTGGATTGGGGAACGGTTGTGGACCAACATACAGAATCTGAAAAGTGATTTTGTTGTGGTGATGTATAGTTATTTGATATCGGTGCAACAAGTTGAGCGTCTGAAGGTTACAAACGTTTCGACTGTGGGACTATCTGGCCCAACAGGAAAGACGTGACTAAAGTTCTATGAGTACAAGGAGCTTAAAAGCGAAGGTAAGAATTATCGTTCCACAGATCCAGAAATAGCAATTAAAAAATAAATAAATAATTTATTCTCGTCATTGCGCGAGGCACACCATCAAGGGCATGATCACGGTAATACAGATATGTGTGATCGGCAATTGCACAACTTATTACATTTTGACCAATAGCAGAGGAATTTATGTGTGTGTGAGTTGATATGTAGAAGTAGGTTTTAGTATGTATTTGAAAGTAGCCATGTTGTGTGAGTATATTAAGGTGACTCTGTTTTTTGTTGCTAGGCTCGCCATCCAAACAGGGAAATCAAAGGAATGCTTCGAATTGGATGACGTTCGTGATGTGTGAATGCTCCGCCGGAAAAGGGAAGAAGCAGTGACTTTATTTAGTAGCGAGTCACACCCGCCGCGTCACAGTGTTGATAAACGGATATCTGTGGCTTTTTATAGGGAGAACGCTTGCCAGGCGAAATCCCACCACATCCTGGAATACTGCCGCCGAAGCATTTGTTGGAACGAGATTAACTCGAACCACCCAGCTGGCCCCACGAGGAGGTTATTCGGTAAGCCGGTTAGTGGTTTTTAAGTTTAGAGAACAATCGCGTTCCTCCGTTGTCCAAATATCATGGAAGCGAATCAAGTATGGAAAGACGTAAGGAGCTGCTTGGAACAATGTCCGTCTTTGTGGCATCTAAGCTAGTATAAGCCTCCAATTAAGGCAACTGCAGAGTGTACAACTTTGTCAGGCACGCAAAAGCTGTTGATACCGACCGTTCAGTACAATAATGAAAACGGCGTGTCAATGCATGCTGCTGTACACGGACATGCTTCACGCGATCCCACTTCTGCAGTTTCGAAATAACTTTGCAATCAGGCTTTTCACTATAAGACCTAGGCCAGTGAAGAGAAGTGTTCATCCATAAATCCATACAATGCCATCACCAAACGAACCAAAGAAAGGAGGGAAAAACAAAAATTGTGGGTCTACACACATCTGAACACTATCCTTGGCCCTCACTAAGTTACATTTATTGCAGTCGGGGAAGCTATGAAAGGAGTTCCATCAAAGTAAATCCACCTCGAACACATTCAACATGTTCTGTTTGTGATATTATTTTTGCTGCGACGACAAAAAGAACTACTTTCCGGCATATGGTTTGAAGTAATGTGCCTACACGTCAACAATACCGGTGACCTACGTTCCTGTCGCTACGTACAAGTACCACCTTAAACATTACCATGCAATAATTACAAAAATTTACTTTCTTTATTTTCATTTTTGTTCCTCATCCACATCTACCTTATGCTTTAAAAAGTAATGAAAAAGTTATGAGTAACTTAACTCAGGATTCACAGAGTTAAGATGAGTCACCGCAGCCAGACTCAGCTGCGAAGCCACCACCTCTACAGGAAATTGCGAGACGGCCCTTAGTCCTATTGGGATTCGTCGGTAGTGCAAAGGTGTCGAACCTCGCGGGATTCGGATCCCTGACCTACAGTTACGAGCCAGAGCATTAGGCCACGTCTATGGGTGGAGGCACCGGACCACCTTGGCTGCTACCTAAATATGATATAGTGCAGCTTAATCCTCCACTGCCATGGAGGGCATTAACTTGCTTAGGCAAAATTTGCTCCGAAAGCTAGAACTTCCTTTTCAAGACGCCACTCATGCTGGTGGCATTTAAGCTTCTAACGTGTTTACTGATTCTTAGCGCTTGTTGGAGTGATTTAATGTCTTTTTCTTAATGAAGCGGTGCTGCACCGCTCCAAGCACGTGGCGTGAAAATACAGGCACGCAACTTCGGTTTATGTTAATATTTTCCATCATTTAAACCGAACGCTGGTGAGACCGACAGTCCTGTATTTGACAGTGATCGCTTTGGAGCCTCATACGTGTAACGCCAAAACAAATGCCAACTTACAGACCCGTGGCAGACTATCTTCCGGAAAGGACTGTTGAGCCAGTCTGCTGCCTGACACTGGAGTGCTGCAGCAAATCGCTTTATAAAGCCGTACGCCTATTTTTAGGTTTAACCGGTTTGTCGGTGTTCAGGCATTCCAATACACCAAGAACATATGGTTCAGTTGGCAGCGTAGTTATCTTTAGACGCTTAACTTGCAAATGAGTCTGCGAGGAAATAGTACGCCTGTTAATCCTACGATCTACGTCAGACAAGAGCAAATATCTGATAATTTCAACATCTAAATTCAAAGGAGAACAGCCATTGTGTCTGCGTCGGGATAATGACATGTTGCACAAAGACATTCAAAGGGTACCCATTCACCCACTAAAGCATATACGGTGCTAGTAGCAGGCCCGCAAGCCCCATGTCAGGCAGTCACTCAGTATAAGCTATTTGTATCTACACAGGTGCGTTTTCAACTTTTTACATTATTAACCGTAAATGTACCAAACCGGTACCTACAAAGTGCTAATTAACAAATGGGCAGAAAAGGACAAAGGCGTAAGTTATAAATCTGGCGCACAGCGAGTCCAGGGTTGTGACCTAAGGCTTTGAGATTTTCATCTATTCAGAACGAAATAAATTTCATTAAAGCCGTTCTTGATAATGGGTTTTACTTGACGTAAATTTTGTATTCAACAGCTTGCTAGAGCGAACTGATCTTAGTCACCTTGGATGTCTATTGAATAAAATACCAGTGCGCTTATTCTTGCCACACTGATACGTCTACAGTAGCTAAGGTGAAAATTGATGTTCAGAGGAAAAGCGATAGGTCGTTTTAAAGGTGCCGGCAAATATATGTGGGAGGGAAATAGCACCGATTGTTTCAAAGTTCGGTGCAGCAACCGCTGTCCGTCCGAAGCCCCTCAGTTGCTTATCATGCGCTTGCGAAAAGGGAGGCGCGCGGTACACACTGGTATTATCGCCAACTGGCACTCCAATCAGAAAAGCCGAAACAACTTGTTTATTCGCTATGCCCATGAAGCAAGGAGTCTCACCTTTTCCACAGTGGTTACAATGAGCAAAAACACACTCCTACAACCACGTTTGTAGGTCTATCCATTCTATACTCGGAGAAGTCTGCCAGCGAGGCACTGACTGGATCAGTCTGAGAAAGCTCGGTCTCAGGGACTGCAACAGCGACACTAAGATTGTTTATTACTGTTCATACCTCCCAGTTATTCCTTATGCTGCAGCATCTGACATATCATATTAGCAACCACCGCGTTGTTCCTTCATTTGTGTCACCTTTGTTTTACCTGAGCGGTTTTCTGGAAATAACTGGACCGTCGAGTCCGCCACTGGCGCGATTTTGAATACGGGCTGTTGTTCATCAGGGAAGGTTGAATCGGTATGACGCGCGAAATTAAGTTTCTGGCCGCCGAACTAGCGTACATCAATCTCAAAAAGATGCAAAGGTAAACAACAGTTAAGGCGTAATGTGAACAAGGTATGAAAAAGAATGCTTAATCAATACTAGTTGTGGTCTGGGCGTGGCATAAGTTTCGGTTTTAATGAGTTGTTATGTAAGGGCACATAATGAGCGTCAATAAGAAATGTGTATGCTGTAATCGGCGCTTGTTTAGCGGGCGTTTATGGCAGACTCAATGGTTAGGACATTTACAAGCAATTTGCATGCAGTACAAGATGACGTGCTAATGCGGTAGCGTCCGTCTATGTAAAAAAAGACGTGAGTATGCAAGGAGAATCCAAAATTTAGATAATCTGTCTATATCTTGATACGCCTAGTGATATATTATGCGGTAAATGAATGAGTTTAGCTGCAGCCTTTTTAATGGGGGAACGCGCTTTTAAAATTATTTAGGTAGATAAATAACCGTTAGACTGTAAATATTTTGCATGTTTGCAAAAGGTTTTGGAAAGGCTACCGTCGGACTACAAAGGAAAAACGAGGTGACTATGTGTTTCAGTATACGCATTACATAAAACGAGCTAGTGAAATATCGTAGTTGGCAGTAATTACAATATGTGGCTTGCTTCATATACTTTTTAACGGTAATTCTGCAATGTGCAATAGGGCTAACTGAAAAATGCAATATGCTGGCCGCTCTGAAGTATTATAGGTTGCTGACTCCACAGATGGTGTCACAGCAATGCTAACATATGCAATGGAGCTGACTGACTGCTCATATAAGCTGGGTGCCCGTAAGTACTAAAGGGCACCACTACACGTAATATTGCTAAGGGAAGGTATTTATGTATTTATGTATATGCAAGGACTGATGCATAAGCTGGTGGCCGGTAATTATCAGAGGATCTCGACTCTACTT
>CALYDF020000078.1:100390-117079 GCA_944474145.2 Dicrocoelium dendriticum
ACGATGTTCTCAGGCGGATGTATGCAGACCCATAATTCTGCCCAGCACTAATCATTAGGGTCCCAGTAGTCGGAATCAAAGAGACCACTGAGACACAAAGAGACCGCTGAGGCAACATCTAGCAGATGCCAAAATGCATCCACTGTCGCTTCCACCATCATCAAAGTGTGGGTGGCTAGTTGCGACGCGCCCATACCCCTGTACTCTGATCAGGGCTTGGCTTTTGAGAGTCATCTAATGCAAGAAATGTGCCGCTTGCCAGCCATTAAAAAGATGCGAACTACACCGCATCATCGACAAGTTTATGGGCTCATTGAGCGGACCAACAGGATTACCAAGTCCGTCCTACAGAGCTTCGTCGAACGCCATCAGTCTAATCAACGAGACGAAGCATTGCCACAACGTATGTTTGCCTATCGGGCCTCAGTGCACTCTACAACCGGCTATTCTCCAGCTTACCTTACTCTCAGCCTGAGATTCTCTTACCTCTGGAATTACTATCACCTGTTTTTTCGGTTGAAGCTTACGCTATGTCTGATTACGGCCGCATTACCTTTGAGTATCCTTTCAAAGAGTGCAGGAGCATATGAACAGAGCGCAGCACAGCCAGAAGTAGTATTACTACTGCCAACATCGAGGCCCTGAATACCGAAAAGATGATCGTGTATTGCTACACCGACCAAGACCTCCAGCTGGCGCAGCAGGGAAATTCCATCGGAAATGGCAGGGGCCATATGAGATTGTGTTCGTACGCTCTCGTACTAGTAGGTGCTACCAAACGTTACGGATCCACACGGCTCCGGAAAATCCTCGGACGGTTTCGTACAATCGTCGCACAGTTCTATAATATCGTCACAACCTTCTAAACCGAAACACATTTCCGTCTTATGGCTTGTATTCGCATTTGACAAGTATTCGCGCAGTTCCGTAACTTCACACCACCTTTCTGTTAAATCGTGGGATAGTTCCATAATATCGTTGCACGGTTCCGCAAATTCCTGAAAACCGCAGCGCAATTCCGTCATATGGTTTCTATACGCCTCCGACAAGTCGCCGCAACATTCCTTAAAATCTCTGCATTTGTTTGTAAAATCGTCCTTCAACTTCGAAAAATTGTCTCGCGATTCCGTAAACTCGTCGCATCGTTCCTTACTATCATCTCACGGCTCCGTGAAATCGTCGAACGGTTCCGAAAGTCATCGCACCGTTCCGTTAATTCGTTGATCGGTTCCGTAAAATCGTCTTGCCGTTCCGTAAAGTCCTGGAACTCATCCGTAAAATCGCCGCAACATTCCGTAGAATCGCTGCACCATTCCGCAAAATCGTCACATAATCCCATAAAATCGTCTAACAGTTTTGCAAAATCGTCGCACGCTTTCGTAATATGGTCGCGCTGTTCCTTAAGTTCGTTGCACATTTCTGTAAAAGCAGAATCACATTTTCTTCTTATGGTTTGTATTCTCCTCCGACCTATCGCCGCACCATTCTGTAAAATCGTTGAGAAGTAATATAACCAAAACGGGATTGTCAGCAAGCATTACAATGGACGGCGTACTATCTTGAGAAATCTATATAGGTGCAAATATTCTTCTGGCATCCATTGCTCTCAGTCGATTTTGTACAAACGTCTAGGAGCTTCTCAGTAAGTTGGCAGAACTACAATCTTTTCAAACTTCAATGTTTTGGGGCTTTATCATGGTAACCGAGACATGGCTGAACGATGTGATTACCGACGCCGAGCTTGTAATAGTTAGGATGTTACTCCTGTGAAATGACCGACCTACAAAGGGTGGCGGTGTAGTTCTCTACTACCGTTTCGAGCACCTAAACGACCCTGGGATTCAAACGGGGAGCGCCCTGTGGTGCTGCCTACATCTAAGGCAGGGCGCTAGATACTTAGTGCCCATTGTATGTAGCTCACTAATGTCCATTTTAAAAATGGACCGAGCCTTATCTTCTGCTATGCAGAATCTACTGGAACGACCTTACAGCCACGTTCTCCTAGTAGGGGATTTCAATCTGCACGGCCTAGAAACCCCGATCACTCTGGGTGCACAAATCAAGGCGGATCTTCAAGAGCTAATGGCTGGTTCACCGCTGTACAACCACGTCACTTCCCCGACACGTTTCAGAACAAGAAACAAACCGTCCATCATGCACCGTGCTTTTACCAACGTGGAACTGATGATCGAAGTAGCAACGACGTGCACTCCTTTGGGCCGCAGCGATCATGCAACACTAATGTTCCAATACTTGTGCCATGCAGTATCCCGAAGAAAGTAGTGAGAAATCTTACGTCAGAAGCAACTAGGATAACCTGTCCGAACGCATTGGTGCGACAAGTTGGTCTTTCCTAACTGACTGGGCTCCTGAAGTGGTCTGCTGGATTTTGTCACTAGATTCAACAGCCTAGTGACCAACGCATCTGAAACCAAAATCCATCGATGCAAAAGATAAAGTCGTTTCTAAGGAGCAGGACCCGCAAATGCATGGCATTAGGGGATTTAGCATGGCACGCCCACATAGCCTCTTCGAGCGAGGATACTTGGGGCGTCTGTACAACACTAAATAGCCACTGTGTCAAACTCGTCCGGGAGTATAAACTAAATAATCAGCAAGATCTTGTGTTATCATTTTACACTAACCCAAAGCTGCTATACAGACATAAACAAATTTCGCCGCGTTAAGCGCGAAATTCCGGCTTTGCACACAGCATGCGGGTTAGCACAAACTGCACAATAGGCAGCCCACGTACTTGGACAACAATTTGGCCATAACTTCCAGTGTGCAAACCATCCTACCTCATGCCTACGCAGCTCACGCCGCTATCAGGTCTTAACCACATACCTTGTAAAATCGTAGCTGTATTGAAACGGCTGATGTCCTTGCGCATATACAGCTCCCCGGGTGCGGACCGCATTCGCTCGAAGGCGTCGAAAGTTGCCGTCATGAACTTAGCTGAAACTTTAGCAACACTCTTTCAGTGATCTCTTAATGAGATGCATGTCCCCAAGATGAAGAAGCACGGGAGCATCAATCCAACCTACAAAAGTGATAGCCGTGTGGAACAAGCGAATTATCGTCCCATGACACTTCTTCCGGTGATCTGTAAGAGTACGTTGTAGCTGAGGCGCACGTGGTATACCTGGAGAATAACAAAATCCTCCTTTCGGAGCAGCCGGATTTCGCCAAAACCGGTCCTGCACCACTGATCTGTTGATAGCTCGTGCAACCTGGACGGAATCTGTGAACGTTGCTGTATGAGTGGATGCAATCTACCTGGATTTCTAAAAGGCATTCGACCGACTGGACCATCACGTTCTACTACAAAAACTCCAGAATTATGGTATCGGCGATCCCGTTCTAGGAAGGTTATTCGATTTTCTCGTGCAACGTCACCTGAATGTTAAGGCTCGCAGCACCCTGTCGGAACCAATCGAAGTACAGTCTGGCGTACATCACGCCTCGGTACTCGGGCCACGCCTGTTCCTGCTTTTCATAAATGCGCTTGCAACTGTGCTGTCTTCAAACTGTCTGCTATTTGAAGACGACCTAAAGATATGGGGTGCTGTCGCCTCAGTGAAGGATCACACCGCCTTACCGGATGACTAGGGCAAAACGTGCACACTGTCCATTGAGAAAATGTTGCATTTCAACACCACAAAGTGCAAACTTCTGAGCACAAGCTATCAGAGTACTCACGACCACCGCCTAGGACCAGCAATCCTACAGCGTGCTTCTCTTTAGGGTGATCATGTAGTGCTTATGCAAGAGGAACTTGGGTATTTAGGACAGATTGAAAAGGCCTCAAAAAAGCACACTTCGGCCTTCTTCGTAGATCGTTCGCAATGTCTGACGCCTCAATCTTTCCACAAATGCTTGGCGCCTACGTGAGGCCGCACACGGAATACGCTATGCAAGCTTAATAACCCTAGCAGAAGCACCGCCTCACCGCACTCCATACTGCACAACACAGGGCGACAAAGAACGTCAGAGGTTTGTCCCGCCTTCCCTACCCACTCATGCTGAAAACCCTCAAAATACACAACGGACGTTATCGACGTCTAAGGGGCCATCTCATACTGGTGTATCAGATCCTGAAAAACCCCAACCACAAATGCCATTCGCTCTTGAAACACAGTCAAAACACACCTTTATGAAGTCATCAGCTTAAGCTGGCAACGCAGTACAGCCAACTGGAATATCGACGGAAATTCTTCACCCTCCGAGTGTCAGCCTTGAAAAGCCCTCCCGGTAAATGTACTTGATATCCTAAGTTATCCCATTCCAAAAAATCGCCTTGGTGTTACTATGACACATTAAGTGATATAGCCGGTGCAACTCCAAACCCCTTGGTGAGTCATGTATTTCATACGTTTTTACTGACACGGTTTTATTACTCTGTGGTTTTTACCCTCACCAGCCTACTTGACATGTCAAGTGTTCGCTTTTATACTCGTCATAAACCATTGTTCCATTATCAATTGTATCTAGGGGAATCGAACAGAGGTTTTCACCTAGAATGCAACGATTAGCATAACTCCTGAGTGCGTATGAATACAAAATTTCTCACATCATAGGCTCTAACAATCGTGCAACGGATGCCCTGAGTCGGTTACCGCACCCGACTCCCGCAGGGCCTTTGTAGTTAGTCCATTTGATCCAGTACCTCGACACTACCACGTTGACAAAGGATATATTAAGTCGATGGACCGACTATGATCCCAAACAAGCTTCCGTGATACGTTTCACGAAACTGGGCTTGTCTAGTAGAATTCCGGCTGATTTGAAACCTTTTGGGCTTCGCATAAATGAAATGGATATACACGACGGTTGCTTATTTTGGTTCCACCGTTGAAGGCCCGCTCTTTCATTGTAAATGAACTTCAGAATGGACATCAAGATGTTGTTGTTGCACGCGGCTATTGCTGGTGGTCCGCTTAGATTCGAAAATTGAAATTCACCTGAAAGCATGTGAGCTCTGCCGACAATATCAAACGAAATAATCTCCAGCTTCAACACCCCCTTGGCGTTGGCCTTAAAAGCCATGGCAGCCTATCCGTGCAGACTATTTTGGTCCTTAGAACGGAACAATTTTCTTATTGATAGTCGATGCCTATTCAAAATGGATCGATGTTTATGCAGTGTCTCAGCTCCTCGATGAAAAACCATTACAAAATGCGATCATCGTTTGCAGTTTTCGGAATAACTGGAACTGTTTGCACATATAGTGGGTCTTATTTTATCAGCAAGTCGTTTGAGGGCTTCATACAGAGCATTAGCATTCAACACGTGCGTACAGCTCCATATCATCCTGAGTCAAAAAGGATTAACCGGAAGGACGATGCGGCCGGTAAAAATAGGCCTGCTAAAACAGTTATCAGGGACTATAAAACGCGATAATGTGGATTACCTTTTGCCTACAGAATAACTGCGAAAGAAGTCACGGGCAAATCGCCTGCAGGATTGCTGTTCGGTAGAACACTATGTACTAGACTACCCCTATTAGTTCGTAATCGTCGGGTGCAAATAGAAGCGAAACAGAAAAGACTAGGATCAGGATGTCGTTTTTCAACCAGGGATCTCGTGTATACACGACTTCCCCACGAACGTTCATGGTAGTCCGCAACCGTGGTCACAACCGACGGTACCCAGGCTAACCTAGAGTGCAATGATCGCGAGTTGAGATCACGTGGGTCCTCGTTGTGTGGAAACCCGAGACAGGGTGAAAAATAATTCTGGCCCATTCCAGCTGACGGTGGAACAAAACACTCAGGATACGGCGCAAACACCAAACTGCCCACCAGTTCGCAGGCCTCAGCATGTACCTAAACCTGTCGAACGTTTCGTTCCCGGATTACGACCTTCTCCAAGAGAGGAAGGGTGTTACGTCCTTCGGTGGCATTGATTAGTTTAGCTCACTTACAACGCGTTCTTATTGGTTTGCCTCCCAATGACCAATCAATAACTCCGCGTCATGCTTTAACTCGCGTGTCATGGGATTCGTGAGTGTGAGTTTTGGCCCGCTACACTGCTTGTACTCTTGTCTTATCATACCTGACTACGGTCTGGGAGCTTACTTTTCTTGACCTCATTACTACGTAATAGAAACGTACCCGGGAAACATGAGGATGAAGGGACTTGCGTGATCCTATGCATGGAGGCCCAGAGACGTCGAGCACTTAAGCCGGCACTGCGACGCCTATCAAAGCACACAAAGACGCACCCTCCCGATACCATTTCGCCCATGGCAATGACCCAGTAAACCATGGGGGCACGCACAAACTGACTTCTTCAGCCTGCTGTACGAAAAGATGTTCCTTCCCTCAATCGATGCTACTCGAAATGGATCGAGGTTTTTCCGCTAACAAGAACCACGCTAGCGACTACGATTTGGTGCATGCGAACATGCTTTATAGCCATCAGTATACCACACCCGCTGGTGACAGACAATGGTACCATGTTTACCAGTCAATAATTTGAGGATTTTCTTCATACCAACGACATACCTCAAGTGGAGTCAGCCACTTACCACCCAGCTTCTAATGGTTTAGCCGAACCTGCGGTCCAAACACTCAAGAACGGGTAATGAAGACAAATGCCGGCTCTATTGTGCACAAAGTTAGACAACTTGCTTTGTTGGATATCACTCCACACCGAACGAATTGACTGATAACAGACCCTGCTAACTAATGTTCGGGCAGAGAGTAAGGCTGCCGCTGCACTTTCTATCTACCCATTAGCGATTACATGTCGAGACCAAACAAGATAAACTTGAAGCCGTGTACGATCGAGGTGCGGACGATTGGCAGCTCTGTTATCACAAACCGGCTTGCGTCAAGTCGCTTAACGAAACAAGCTGACAACCCGCGAAGTTGCGGGTCAAAATGCGGAAGTGGCTCTACCAGATGGCAGAGTAGTCATTCGGCACGAAAACTATGTCCGTTTCCGCCCTCTTTCGCTTCCGTCAGTTGACAAACCGAAAATTCGCTCACTCAGTTGGATGACGTGCAGGCTGCTAACCAACCGGAGACTCCGCAATGTCGCCTCTCAGGCCAAGTATGCCGACTAGTCGGTCAATACCAGATTAGCTGGGGTACCTCTAGATAACGGGAAGAGGAACGTGGCATCTGCGCGAGCCAAGTTCACTTACTTCCTATTGCCCGGTCGATATCACCAGCGTCAACGCTTACCAAGTAACCATTGACTGGAATGCTTTAAACTGTGCAAAACGTTGTGTTTCATGCCAGATATAATACCTTTTTCATGCTGCCGTTCGCATGTTACTGTTCTGCGCTCATACGTTGCGAGCAGAATACTGTGTTCTAAGGAGAACGGAAGCAAAGTACGGGCCGATTTGTCAGACTTACAAACCGAAATTACCCAACATCAGCCACAATGTCATGCTGCTCACCAAGTCAAGCGAAGTGTCTACATATTGCGAGTACAACAGCTGATGTTGCTCCTGGCAGTGCCTCTGAGATAGGAGAGCCACGAACGCCATATATATGATGTTGCGGCCAGAACGGAATCCTCATTGCTCTTTCCCTAAGTGCGATTCAGCGAGTTGAGTGTGAGGCGTTTGAGCAGGATCCGTGCAGTCGCTATCACTACCCAACTCAGAAAATTGACACCACAATAATTCGTGGTGCATTGCTTGCTCCCTCTGCCATTGTACGGTGGTAGTACGAGGGCACCGTTCAAGTTTTCGGATATTGCTTCAAACCCACGCGTTACACCATGTGGTTTAACGAAGTTACCAACGCGGGACCGCCGCGTTTCAACATTGCTGGCGGTATACCGTCAGCTTCAGCACAATTACCGTTTCGCGGCTGAGTAATTTTTCTATGCGTCTCATGCAGTGTCGGTGTGTTTGCAAGACGCATCTTCATCTCCTGTTGTTACAGCCCATGCAGCGTTGCTCAGTCGATTTCTGAACAGTTATTCAGGAGACACCGTAAGTGCTTTCGTCAGCTGTACATTAGTATGCAGTACTTGTCCAGGCAGCACCCGAATTAGCCTGTACCAGCGTTTGCAGCGTGTCTATACACCGCCTTTAACGAGTCAATGATCAATGGCATATTGCGGAGAGAAAACCGAAGCTTGGCATGTACCGCAAGATGATCTGTTAGAGGTGAGTAGAAATAGCAACAGAAAATAGTGAAGAACCACAAACTGCCAACTTGGCGGTTGCAGTGTTCCCCGTCTGAGCAGTAGACACTTAGTTTTATGTATTATCCAGGGTCATCGTCTGTGGTTTTCAGACAAATTGGAGGCACGCTGCTTTGTTTTCGTTTTGCTGCAGTCTGTGGAGGTTCTTTGGGTTACGTAACATGATGCAGTATGACCAATGCATCGTCGACGCGAGCTTTTAACACGGCTAATGTGGGAGCTGAAATAACAGCATCTGAGAAGGTGTTCCGTGTTAGGCAAACACGCGACGTGTAGGAGTTTATTCGACACACCAATCGACTGCACTGTTCTACCAAATTGAGATGATGACCTATCAGTTTCCTTTTGTGACAGCTTAGGCAGGTGATGGCATAGGTTATTAGGGTTGTTCAGAATGTGGCAAACGATGATTAGGTTAACACTCAAACGCTGATAGGCTCCAACGAACAGCGCCTAGAATTTTGAGGCGCTGTTCGTATGACAACTGGTGCAGCTAATTGACATTTTTGGGTGCCTAACGTTGCGGAATCTCAAACGCGGTGAGATTCTGCTTTAGCCATGGGCGCCATGCTAGAATTGCATGTTCTTCATGAGAACGTATGCAAGCCGGAAGTAGTTGGCGGGAAAAAGGACGGTCCGTAGTGTCCGAAAGCATTCTGGAGAAGTCTAACGTTTTGGATCCACATATTTGAGGCTTTTTCGGACTGTTCCGAGCGGCCGAGATCTACCTAAACCAGCACACCGAGGTTCTTTTTTGAGTATAGGTTTGCAGATCCTGGTCATCGTTGCAGAACTCAGTCCTTCAGGGACAAGCGTTTATTCGGCAAAGACAGCTCAGCGAAAATTACAGCATGTTTAGCAAGCCAAACTCCTCGATATAAATTGCAGGTTCAAGTCCATAACTAACGACCCTTCTGAGTCGATGAGGTTCCTCCTTTGCTTCAGTTAAACAAACGGTGAATCACTCACACGAATATCGGCCAATCCGAGTCCAGTAATCGAATCCGTCACGTCCGCCTCCCATTGGCTGTCTGGCTCGCTCGGTTGGTCCATCTGCTCACTCTGATCTGATACTACCATCACATCCTCCCTTTTTTCGTGTTCTTGCGCCTCCATATTGCTATCCACCCCGTACACCTTGCCACTCCGCGTCGTCTTCGCTGTATCTGCGGCCGTGGTCTCCTTGCCCCACGCCATCTGCCACTCCACTCCCAATCCACATTGTTGTCTCCGGTGTCGTCTCAAATGCACTCGATTTCTTCTGAACGTTTTCCCTCCAACGTTTATTTCGTATGACCTGGCACCGACCCTCGCAGTCACCACACCTTTCTTCCACCGCTCTTGACTATCGGGTAATGGTTGAACCCACACTTCCTCCCCCACTGTTAGCTCAGGTAGTACCCGTGCACCGCGGTCATAGTACCGTTTCTGAGTGGTCATTCGTCGTCTCAGATTGTTCTGTAATCGTTCGTGCTGTGGCGAAACTGGGCGCAAAAGTGTGGCAGGTGCCGGTATCAGAGTTCTAGTCCTTCGGCTGTATAGGCGCTGCACTGGGCTCAAACCGATATTCGTTGAAGGAGTGTTGCGATTCTCCAGTAGCATGAGGTACGGGTCCTCGCCAGTTGCTCTAGCCTTTGATAACAGTCGCTTGGCCTGCTTCACTGCCGACTCCGCCTTTCCATTCGATTGACTGTGATATGGGCTGGTTTGCTGGTGCACGAATTCCCACTTGGTTGCGAACGCCTGGAACGCACCGCTGGTAAACTGGGGCCCATTGTCGGAGACCAGCTCCTCCGGTATACCGTGCCGCGCGAACTGACATCTGAGCTTGTTGATTACTGCCTCTGTGGTCGTAGTGGTGAGTAGATCGATTTCAAAATAATCACTATAGTAATCCACCGTGAGTAAGTAATCTTTCCCGTTATCACTGAATAAATCCACCGCCACCTTCTGCCACGGTCGATCAGGGACATCATGCAGCATCATTGGTTCCCTCGTCTGCCGGATTTCGTGTGAACGGCACGCCTCACAATTCGATACATGATCTTTTATTTGACCCGTCATTCCTGGCCAAAAGATCAATTCTCTTGCTCGGTTAATGGTATAGTTGGCACCAAGGTGAGCGCGATGAACGTATTTCAGCATTTCTCCTCGGAGCGATGACGGAATCAGAATACGGCTTCCCTTGAACAGCAAACCATCATAGACAGAGAGTTCATCCCGAAAATTGAAGTAGGGTGTTAGTTCCTTCGGTAGCTGCTTCTTTGTCTCTGGCCACCCATTTAGAATAACGTCTCGCAAAGCTGAAAGCGTTGCATCTTCCTCTGTGTGGCGCCTTATTTCCTTTAGGCGATCTTCTGTCACTGCCAGGTGCTGTACTAAGTTTACTGCTTCGACCTCTTCCGGATTATGCTCGGGTACCGGCAGATGAGCTCTTGACAGCGTATCCGCGATGAACATCTGTGCACCAGGCGTATACACAATATCCACGTCGTACTTTTGAAGCCGGATAAGCATACGCTGAAGGCGACGAGGAACGACGTGCAGCGGTTTCCTGGCTATTGACACAAGCGGTTTGTGGTCGGTATACAACGTTGTCTTTCTTCCGAAAGTATAATCGTTGAAACGCTCCATGGCATAGACTACCGCAAGCATCTCCTCAATCTGCGCATAGCGCTGCTCGGTCACGGTGAGTGCTCGACTGCGGAAATCCAAAGGTTTTCCATTCTGTAAGAGAACAGCACCTATTCCGTCTTGGCTACTGTCACACTGTACCTCCAAAGGCTGCGCTGGATCGTAATACCCGAGTACAGGCGCGTTGCTGATGAGGTGCTTAATAGTTTCGAATGCGGTTTCCTGTTCTTTTCCCCAACTCCACTTTACTCCTTTGTGAGTTAACTTCCTGATCGGCGTCATGATATCAGCGAGTCTTGGCATAAAACGGCTCAAGTAATTCACCATACCGTTTAAGCGATGGATTCCCTTCACGTCATTAGGAGGCGGCATCTCTCGAATTGCCTTAATTTTTCCTGGATCGACCCTGACCCCTTGTGTTGTTAGCAAATGCCCATGGAAAATCACCTCGTCTTTCCGAAGTTCAATTTTTTCACGTTTAAGCTTGATGTTCTTTTGCACACAACGCTGTAAGAAACGGTGGAGATTAGCGTCATGCTCTTCTTCTGTCGAGCCATAGATCAAAACATCGTCTGCCACGCATGTTACACCATCTAAATCGTCTACCGCTTGCACCAATCGCTTTTGAAAAATTTCACTCGACACCTTCAAGCCAAACGGTAAACGCAGCCAACGATAACGCCCGAACGGTGTTGCAAAGGTAGTAAGGAAACTGGATTCATCATCTAGAACCACGTGCCAGAATGCCGAAGAGAGGTCTACCTTCGTGAAACACTTAGCTTTGGCCAAACGCGGCAAAATGTCTTCTAAGGTAGGTAGCGCATAATGCTCTCTACGCAAGGCCTCATTCAACGGTTTTGGGTCAATACACACACGCAGTTCGCCCATCTTCTTCGTAATGATTGCGACCTGACTAACCCAGTCGGTTGGCTCGTCGACTTTGGCAATCACACCCTCTCACTAATTTGCTCAATTCAGCGGAGAACCTGTCACGCAGTGCAAATGGAACTCTCCTAGCCGGTAGCGCTGTCGGTCGTATCAAAGGATCTAAGGACAAGTGAGCGGTTCCCTCAAACTTTCCCAAACCTGGGCTAAACACAGACGGATACTGGTCACTAATATCGGTTTCTCCCTGGCAAACATGCACAAAACGATCATGATTAAAAACAACAAAACCGAGAGACTGGATCGAATCAATGCCGAGAATCGGCGTGAGCTCCTCCTCCACGATCACAAACTCCAGTCGATGTGAGGCTCCGTCTCTTGGGTTAAACACCGATTGTAGCTGAGCCCTTCGGATGAAGTCTGGAACCATTCCACATATGCAGCAATCTTGATCGGATCGAATGCACACTCCGGGACAGTGCTTCCTTGGTAGAATGTTGACAGTAGCACCTGTGTCTAATTGGAATCGTACGGCTTTGCCTTCGATCAAAAGACTTGCGTAGACACATTTTTGCGGTACCCTCCGAGACACTTTGCCAATTGAATGTTCTGCATCTGCGGGGGGCTTATAACGAACGAACGCACTCACATTGATTGCTTCGCAGCAACAAGCAAAGTGGTTTCATTTTCCACATCTGGCGCATTTTCGCTCCCACGCCGGACACTGTTGGCGGCTGCTCGGATGTCGCGTGGCGCAAAATTTGCAGGTATCCTGTCTCACGGCAGTAGACTTCAATGCTTCGCCTCCGGAAACGGCACACAATTCTGAATCCGTTATGAGCTTCCTTTGTTGGTATTGATGGTTGGCCGAGGACGCAAGGCTGCAGATATCATTGCGCTGCTAGTTGCCTAATGCTGCGACCCGAGAGGAAGCCATATTGCTTTTCCGCCAAATTCGGCTCCACGACCTGACTGGCGAGGCGGTTGAGCGGGAAATATATATATATATATATATATATATATATATATATATATATATATATATATATATATATATATATATATATATATAAGGAGAACTGCTGAGAAGTAAAGCAGACCCCAGCGTTGGTAGGTACGCTGCTTGCGATTCACAAACCGCATGCAGGCATGCTGTTTCTTTATTTTAGGTGATCGGTTTAGTACCTCGTCCAATTGTTGCTTTCTTACCTCAATTTAATGTGCACATGAATAATCCATTTAATCGCACATTTCACTGCGTTTTTTTCCCCTTCTTACGTAGTGTATTGATCCCTTCTACTGCTATCCTGAATCTATCATGACTAGCTTGGTATTCCATTAATTTCATAGGCTAATTTAGCGGCATATCTGTACGATGTATTCGAGCTGATTTATTCGACAGTTCAATTCATGTGATTAGCCTTGGCTTGACATCCCTGGTGTGGCTGCGCTTGATATGCATGTTGATAAGTTGCCTACCTGTCTATTATTTATTACCTTGTCCACACACGCTGCAGGAGACAGTTGGTCGTTGATGGAGGGGAAGTGGCGAACGGTTCTTGTGGCCGCGTGGGGTCAAAGAGTGGTTCCATGTAATCAGTGTGCAGCAGACTACGGTCCAGCCACCGCCTTGTGTGGGCTTGATTCCCAAATACAGCGTGCTTGTGTTTACCTATGAAGGAGTGTGGGCCGGCTCCTTTGGTCAAACGTGGCTCCCATTCGCATGCCACCCGATCTTACTTCTTCGGTTTACACTGGATGATATGTGGTGTGTGGACGGAGCTGTTGGTGGTGCAGCGCAAACAACCCATGGCCTTCTGTAGGCACAGACATCTTGAGGCTGTCTTATGGCAGCTACAGTGACAGCCCACTCTGGAACCGGATGTCAGCAACCATCATCAACAATCAAACGAACTAACGTAGAACCAAACAAAACCATAGAAATCATAAGATGAATACAGGCTTAATGACCACACCAGCATCCTGGCGCATTAGCTGAAGGTGAGCAGCAGACTACAGCTATCGTGCCGTAAGTAGAATGTAGCTGTTTTTGTTACTTTTCACACGCCAGCTTTCTTTTTTTCTTTTTCAATGGTTAAGCATTTATCTGAATCCAAACAAGTATGCACGCAAATCTTCCATCGGTTTCGACTACGCGTCATACCGTGAATCGTTTCCAGCCATCGGCGCTCCTCGTCCTTCGGTCTCCAATCAGGCAGGCGTGTAGATCCAACGACAGCAAGACGTAGATTCAACAATTTCACATGCTGACGTCAAGTGGACGGCTGACCACCCCGCACTCTCTTTCAGCCAAGCCATGCACAAGCGGAAAGTGCGCAATAGGGCAAACGCTCAGCTGACATACGCAAGACGTGACCGAGTCATCTTAGCTGACGCAGCAAAACCAAATTTTTGAGGGACATACTCGCGTCCCTAAAGGCACGAGGTCCGACTTCACTATTGGAAATACGTTGCTGCCAACACACACGAACAAGCATCCTCAGGCACACATTGTTAAAAGTCGAGAGTCGGCGCATGTTATCCACGAGAACTGGCCACGACTCGATTCCATATAGCAACACCGCCAGCACAGTGTCACTGTACACGCAACCCTTTAACAACAGAGAGACATCCCGATGGCGGCACATGTGCTTCTGATTGCGAAGGCCGGCCCAACCTTGGTAATGCGAAGAGAAACTTCCTTCACAACAGAGCCACCAGCAGACACGCAGCTACCCAGCTAGACAAAGCTATCCACTTATCCAAACTGTGTGCGTTCAAGAGTGAGCACAGGAACGGGCGAGTACAAATCCTGGAGCAGCACTTTATATTTCAATGAGGCGAAGCACATACCGATGCCTGAATAGACAAACGGTTTAGAACGCTTTGCATACGTTGCGAGCCGCCACTAAGTAAGGCATGTCAAAGGCATAATCAAAGTCCGTCGCTCGCTTGCCCAGCAGTACTTGTCGCCGACAATTTTGACAACTTTCTAAAGCTCTCGACAGGACACCTTCAATCGCAAAATTGAAGAGAGAGAGCGAGAAGGACATCGCTACTGACAGCAAATGACGACGAACGTTTGCCACAGACCCTCACTCTGCCGGAGATGTAAAGCTAGAGTGTACATAGGATGGTTGTGTATTTTCTGGGATCCCGTTCCTTAGCAAGCAACGCCACAGCGCAGATCGATCAATCGAATCGAATGTATCACGAATGTCTAAGAATGCAACGACGATAGGTGTGGCGGTGTTGGATGGTTTGGCGGAGCGTGAATATCTGGTCCACGTACCCACGGGCAGGACGGAGGTCAGCTTGCTCTTCCCGGTACTTCGATTCACGAATCGGGGAAATTTTACGGGGTAGAATGGATGCAAACCCTTAGAAGCAACCGAAATGAGATTAATTCCTTGGTGATTGGTGCGAGAATTGCGAACACCCTTCTTAACAATCGGACAATAAATGACTCGCCCGAGGAAGAAGACACCTTTGCTTCATGCCAGCCTTTGTAGAACAACCAGGTTAACTGGCTGATGATAACTGCGCCTCCATACCTGATCAGCTCCCGAGGAAGTTCGTCGGAGCCAGCAGACTTAAATCGTCTCAGATGTCGAATCGCAAGTCAAACTTCTGCATCACTGGGCGGATTAAGTGTGATGATCCAGGGCGACCGGCTGGGTTCTCAGGGCATACAAATGGACTATGAGGACCAACTGAACTGGGAATGAAGATGTTCGGCCCATCGGTCCAAATATCTCTGTAGGTTGACAATGGGCGAACCAACCGCTTCACAAATATTTTCGCTGACATCAAGATTTTTGTGGCCAGTTGATCGAACGAGCTGAAACAGTTTAAAAGTATTGGCAGACAGGGCAGCGGCCACCGTTTCCGAAACGCGCTGAGACCACCAGACTTCACGATCTCTGCGTAGGCCACGTTTGAGCTGCACTTAATTATGGTTGAACTCCGCAGGGATATTCCTGCGCGACCAAGTAGATCCAAGAAGCGCGTGGAGATCCAGGCTTCCATAGGGTGCTGAGTAAGACCACAGAGTAACTGCCCGGAAGTGATCATAGTGCTCTGCATGAAAGTGCAGTATACATCAATGTCTTGCGATGGGTCATAACTGAGTGCATCGAAAAAGGAAGTATGATAACTCTGCTGTACCGAGAGAGTAGCTAATTTATTTTTGTCAATCTTGCAGTTTTTCGTTTTTGAGGACCCTCCGAAACTCATGTAGATATTTGCACTACCATGCCTTCTGAAACTGATTGCGAGGTGATCAATCTACGACCAAGATCGGGACGCAGAACATGGTCGTCAAGTAACGGAACGTCTCCTCGAATGCCGAGGGCTGATGCTCGACAGCAATACACGTTTGTCTTCGCACAATGCGAGTATTCTCTTTTCATTATCCTAGCGGCTCTCATTGAGAGCATTGTGACCAACGAGTTGAGGTTCGCATGACAATAGGCGATCGAACCGTACGTTGAGATTCCCAGCAAAGACAACAATATCGGATTTGCAAGCTTTGCCCAAGAGCTGATGAAGTTCACGGTAGAACTCGTCGTTGACCTAGTCGGGACGGCACTCAGTGGGAGTGTATGCTGAGACCACAAACAAGTTGCGTCTCTCCTCATAATATTCGTTTATTCTGGATGCAACCCGAAGTAGAATTACACACAGTTGGCTATTAACCGGAAACCAGTCCAGCAGTGCGACTTCGAGTCGGCTGCTTAGCGCTACAAAAACGCCATCCAAGTTTGCCACAGCTGCCTGTGTGTCCACAGATAGAGGTAGGTGAAACATGACTCCGCGGTCAGTGGGAGGTCTCAACTCCACTACAGTACTGCAGTGTCGTAATCGTATTTCAGAAAGACAGCAAATGTCGATGACAAGGGATTCAAAGGTGCGCAAGGTCAGCCCGCTGCGCGATCCGCATGAGTGCACGCACATAAAAGCATGCTGCGCGGAACGAAAACCGAAGCTAAAGGAGGG
>CALYDF020000079.1:0-15124 GCA_944474145.2 Dicrocoelium dendriticum
TTTAATGTTTGTAGTATTAAACATGTGAATCAATACAAGATTGTACACAATTCTTTCATTGATTCCGGTTGCGGGCCATATCTTCAAGAGTGCTAAGCCATTGGCACTCCTCATCTATGGGTCCCCATCCTGGAAGACGTACGGATCCTACAGCGGCTAGACACGACGTCACCGATTTCATGTGCTGACGCCAAGTGGCAGGCTGACCACCACGCGGTCGCCTCCAGCCAGCTCCTTGACGAGCGAATAGAGCGCGACGCGCTAGACGCTCAGGTGCCATGCGTAGGACATGACCGAGCCATCTCAACTGGCGCAACAAAACCAATTTGTTGGAGGGAATACTCGCATTCCCCAAGATGCGACGTCGAACCTCATTACTATTAACACGATGCTGCCACCGAACACGCGCGATCCTCCTTAAGCAACCGTTATCGAACGCAGAAAGACGACGCATGTCTTCCACGCGAATCGGCCAGGACTCGCACCCATACAACAATATTGAGCGAACTGAGGCGCTGTAGACGCGGCCCTTTAGCGAGAATGAGACGTCACGACGACGCCACAAGTGCCTCAAATTGATAAATGCTGATCGAGCTTTAGCGATACGAAGGGAAAGTTCTTTGTTGATAGTGCCGTCAGCAGAAACACAGCTCCCAAGGTAGACGAAACCATCTACCTGTCCAAGTTGTGCACTTCCGAGAGTGAGCACGAGAGCAGGTGAAAGCCAATCCTTGAGCAGTATTTTACACTTCGATGGGGCGAAGCTCATGCCATACTTAGATGCTTCAACCGCCAAACGATCCAGAATGAGTTGCATACTCTGAGGATCGTCACCAAGTAAGGCGATATCATCAGCATAATCTAAGTCGGTCGCGCGCTCACCCGGTAGAAGCTCTAAGCCAAAATGTTGGAAACCTTCTAGAGCATTCGACAGAACGTCTTCGATTGCGAAGTTGAAGAGGAATGGGGACATCGGGCAGCCCTGTCGCACACCGCTATTGACAGCGAATTGCGAGGAAAGCTTGCCATAGACCCTCACTCTGCCGGATGTGTGAAGGTAAAGTGCTCGTAAGATGGCGATATATTTCTCTGGCACCCCGTTCTTTAGTAAGCAACGCCATAAAGCAGGTCGATCAACGGAGTCAAAAGCGGCACGTATGTCTAGAAATGCAATGATAGTGGGCCTGTGATAAATGTGGCGATGTTCAAGGAGCTGGCGGAGCGTGAAGATTTGATCCACGCATCCGCGGCCAGGACGGAAACCAGCTTGTTCTTCACGGTAGTATGATTCACGTACTGGGGATAGCCTGCGAAGCAGAATGGATGCCAATAGCTTAGAGGCAACCGAAATAAGACTAATCCCGCGATGATTTGCACATGAAGTACGAGCACCTTTCTTGAAAATCGGGACAATAACTGATTCTCCCCAAGAGGAAGGCACTTTCTCTTCATACCAAATTTTTGCGAACAGCGCGGTCAGCTGGTTAATGATCGCCACACCGCCGTACTTGAATAGTTCCGGAGGAAGTCCGTCTAAGCCGACAGCCTTGAAGCGCTTCAAGCGTCGAATCTCAAGGCCGACTTCCGCCTCGCTGGGTGGATTCAGAGGGACGAGCCAGGATGGACAACAACGTGTACTGCATGTACTGATGGACGGTGGAGGCCAGTTGAACTGCGAGTGATAGCGCTCGGCCCAACGGTCCATACGCCTCTGTTGGTTGGTGATCGGAGACTCATCCACCTCACAAATGACCTCACTGACACCAGGTTTCTTGAGGCCAGTAGACCAAATGAGTTGGAAAAGCCTGCGAGTGTTGCCGGGGAGGGCAGTGGTCTCCATCTCTAAAGCACGTTCAGACCACCATGTCTCGCGATCCTTGCGTAGGCTTTGCTTGAGCAGTCGGTTGGCAGAACGGCGCCGCTCGTTGCAATCTGATTCCGCGGGTATATCTTTGCGGCGTTCGAACAGCTCCAGAGAACGAGTAGAGATCCAAGCCTTCAAGGGGCGTCGCGTTAGGCCGCAGCATGACTGTCCGGAAATGGTCATTGCCTTCCATATACAAGTCCAGTGTTGTTCCACTTCTTGCGGTGGATTGCAACTGAGTGCATATGCCAATGAAGACTGATAGCTCGTCTGGACAGAGGAATCAGTTAATCTGTTTACATCAATCTTGCGGTGCTTCGTGTTTCGGAATCCTCCAAAACACAAACAGATTTTCGCGCAGACCAGAGCATGATCTGAGTCAACGAAGGTGGACCAAAAGGACCTGCAGTCCAGTACGCTGCCGCGCCATCTGAAGCTAATTGCAATGTGATCAATTTGAGACCACGGTTGTGTTGAAGAAGGGGGACGCCATGTTGCGGAACGCTTCTTCGTACGCCTGAAGTTAGTGCTCGAGAGAAACAGACGGTTGTCTTCGCACAATGTGAGAAGTTTCTCTCCATTATCAGAGCGGTTCTCGTCGAGCGAGTTATGACCACCAAGGTGGCATTCGTATGGTGACAGGCGGCCAACCCGTGCATTAAAATCCCCAGCAAGGATAACGACATCCGACTTTTTAGCATTAGTCAAGAGCTGTTGTAGATCTCGGTAGAATTCGTCCTTGACCGAGTCACCACTGCAGTCAGTTGGAGCGTACACGGAGATCACAAACAAGTTGTGTCTCTCTTCGCGGTGCCTGTTGATTCTACATGAACCCCGAAGCCGAACTGCACATAGTCGGCTGTTAATCGGGAACCAGTCCAGTAGTGCCGCCTCGGCCTTGTCACTTAGTGCTATACCTACACCAGCCAGACCCGCTGAGGCTGCTTCTGGATCTCCAGAAAGCCGCAGGTGATATCTGGCTTCGTGATCAGTGGGGGATGTTAGTGTAAGCACAGTGTTGGGATCTTGCAATCGGGTTTCTGAAAGGCAGCAGACGTCAATGTCTAGGGAATCTAGGGTTCGCGCTAGACCGGCTTGCTGTCCAATCTGCATGAGTGTCCGAACGTTGAAGCACGCCAGACGGAACGAGGATCGGGGACGAAGAAGAGCCATAGGTTGAACTTCTTGGTCTGCGGCGCAACCGGAATCGCAGCCAGATTGTTGAGTACATGAATCGGGTAACGGAAAGTGAGGATTGTTAACAAACAAACAATTGGCGTGTGATGAAGTCGCGTGAAAGTGACTAGCAGAAACAGCAGCTGATGAGCAAGTTGTAATAGAGTCCATGGTTTTGCGAGAGGGCGTGATACTACCCGGTTGCCCAAACCGAAGTAGGGAGTTGACTTAGGGGACTCCACCCCGAGCCTTTGGCTAAATAACCTACCCGCAAGGCAGCGAGGCGAATTTAGGGAATCGCGCCCATTGGGAGGCGTTGACTGAATGTTCAGTTCATGCGCCTTTGTTTGGTAGATTACCAAACGGGGGCCCAATACTCCCCATGAAGTCAGCACACCTGCTGGAATACAATGTCCCACCGAGGTGGAACATTGTCGCCGAACACTTTGCTGGAACGGGGTACACCCGAACCACCCAGCTGGCACCACGAGGAGGTAGTTCGGCAAGCCAGCCGAAGGTCGTAGCGGCAGTTGTGATACTTGAGTACCGGTTATGCTATATGCGGAGTGGGCTGTAAAGTACGGAAGCATGGGCAAGCATCGTTACTCTGAAAAGTAATTGATTAGAGCATCACCACTCATCTGTAAACATGGGTGGCACTGCGGTGCGGTAGATGAATAACAGCCTGCGACATGCGGGCATAAGGTGAGAAAGAGGCGTGGTAGACAAGGTACTTCAAAATAAACGTGAATCAGGTACCTACACTCTTACATTTTCCCATATGGTCATTTACTGGAGCACTCATGAATAAGGTACAGGGACGCGGCATATTGCAAGTAGCGGGCGACAGGTGGGTAAGCTGGTGGGCAAGAGGCGCGGGAGACATGGTGCTGTATAGTTGGATATTCATGCCAACGTGATGGGTGCTTAGTAAGCCCATATAACTGCCACAGATGTGGCATTATTGTCGGCACTCAAGGAGACTCCATTGGTTGTCTCACTTGAGCGCATGACCAGTGCACGTAAAGTATTATAGGTTCCATAACAGGGACGGCATGCGCGCAAACTAACTGATATCCATTTTGGCTTCACTAGCGTAAGCCTATGTATGTCCAACAGAGGAACATTATTATCGCCGGTAGCTCTACGAGCCTCCATGCACGGTGGTTACTTAGTCCATGTACGTCCCACGACACTGACATCAATATTACCACGAGCTAAGCCTCAAACATTGGCTCCGCATGCCTTCAAGACATATTCATAGTTATCCTCTATTTGTCCCATAGTATTTGTTTTATTTACTTGATGCTACTTGTGATATAGATGATGGCTTCGAAGCGCTGTGGTGTTGTATTCATGACGGGTGCAGATCTCTCCTGGTCTGTGTCGCCTATTTATCTCCCTTGGGTTCAAGAGCTCATTTGCTGGATTAAATTAAAGCGCACGCCAAATGTATGGGTTGCTTAATTGTTGGTGACTTCAATGCACCTGGCATTGAGTGGGACCTGCTTTAGTGTGGTCTTCCTTCTGACTCTTGACGCTCTTCTCCTTCAGACCGTTCTCTATTGTAACTTGTTTCAGCATGTATTTTCGGCCACTCGGTTGTTCTCAGGCCACACACCGCACATTCTTGAACTTGTGCTTTCCTTGATGTCGTCAGATGTTATCGACCTGGTTGTTATGCAACCTATTGGTAAGAGTGATCACTGTGCTATTTCCTTCCAATGGGCACGTCGATTTTCTATTCGTGACCAAGGTGCTTTCCGGCGTCATTTCTGGCGAGTCGATCCGCAGCGTCTGCAGGAGGCTGCTTCTAACATGGACTGGACCATTCCTCATTTTTTGTGTGTTGACGATGCTTGGACTCACTTTTACACCAAAATGATGTCGCTACTCAACCAGGTCGTTCCTATTGCTAAAAAAGAGGTCCAATAAGAGGTCTTTGGATAGACAAACAGTTGAGGTCTCTGATGAACAAAAGACGCAAATTATGGGACCGATTTAATTGTACACAATCGACGGCCGACTACTTGGAATACAAAACGCTTAGAAACCTTTGTATCCTGAAGAAGTGGGAGAATTACTACTACGAGTTTCAATTGGTTGTGCAGTTCAGGTGCTCCCCAAAATGTTCTTCTCATATATGAAAAGGGGAACCAAAGGTTGCAATGTCATTCTATCTCTGATTTCCAGTAAACACTCTGCCTTACTTCGTAAGGATGCTGTGAAAGCGAACCTCTTAGCTCAACAGTAGTCCTCCTCCGTTTATACAAAGGAAACTCCATTTTCTAACATCCTACTCTCGTGCTCATCTTTGCTGGATCATCTTGAGATCAGTACGGAAACTGTTACTCCGTTCCTTCTCTATTTAGATCCGAACACCTCGCCCGGCCCTGATGGCCTGCACCCTCCGTTTCTCAAGACGGTGTTTAAGTACATCGAAGCCACACTGCATCATGCGATTCGTTGCTCTATTGAATCCGGACGTCTTCCATTAGCTTGGAAGCTGGGCATTGTCAAGCCCATATATAAAGGAGGGAATCACAAAGACCCAGCAAACTATCGTCCCGTTTGTATAACATCAGTAATGTGTAAAATTATGGAACAGATTCTCAAGTTCAAGTTCAACCGAAACAGTAGGAAAATCCCACGGATGTTTCACCTTCGAAAACGTCGTTGATCCAACAGGGAAACCGGTGCATTGATGTGCCAAAGGAGAGCCAAATCAACACACAAGATTCATATGGTCAACCAAACAATGCCCACGTGCCCTGCACTAGCAGTCGCCGCTGTGCCAGCCACATGAAGAATAAAAAAACAGTAGTGTCAGTAAAGGAAAGGAAACAGAGAAGACAAGCTTACCGAATTTCGTAGGCAATATTAAGATATAAGTTAAAATGAGTTAAAGAAGCGCAGGCCGTAGTAGACGAATAAGTCTAAGACATGAAGGGGAAGACTAAACAGTAGACCGAGAGCGTCAGATGCTCAAACTCTTTCACCGACGGTGCAATCATTGATCGATTTTGGCGGACAGGACGCCCCGGTAAACATTGGGTGCATTGAAGTTGACCATTAGTAGACAGTGTTATCATCATCATCATTATACACGTCCGCTAGAAGTGGGAAACAATTCAGCTACTGTGTCGCAATACATAAAGTAAAAGGAAAATAAATACAACAGTTGTATGCCAGCTGAGCTACCAGCAGCGGATAGATATCGTTTCGGTAAGCTACCAGCCGGCTACTAGGCAAAAAGAAAAACTATTATGTTTTACGCTACGAAATGAGATCGTAGATGGAGGGGGAAGCTAAAAGGGATGGGGAGAGACAAAGCAACTCACAGCACGAACGCCACTGAGGTCGGTTCCTTGCCATGTCAGCAAGTGCATCCAGCAAAACGTGTTCATCGTCTTTTGAACCCCAACCAGGGAGCCGTGACGCTCCAACCGAGGCCAGCTCAGAAGTGAGGGCCTTCATTCCTCTGGACCAAGTCATCGCTTGGCCATCCCTCCTCTTCTTCCATCCACATCCCCGGTGAGCAAACAACGCACTTCGTGAAAGTCGGTGGGCTGGAATGCGCAACACGTGGCCGAGCCAGCGGAGCCTGGTGCGTGAAATGACGGTGCTGAGCGGTTCAGTTACTTTCTCTGTGCGGTAAACAAGGAGTCGAACACGCTCGTTACGCGGTGTTCCATCAGATGTGAGTCAAACTGTGAACGCACCGATGGTCGAACGTAACTAGCCTCTTTATGTCCGCCGACCTTAGGGGCCAGGTTTCGCAACCGCACAGTAAGGTCGAACTTACCGCTGCATTGTACACTCTACCCTTCAAAGCGAGAGTAATGTCGCGCCGCCGCCATAGGTGGCGAAGATTAGCAAAAGCACCCCCAACTTTTGCTATACGATTTGTGATCTCGTCTTCGACCCCAAGAACGCTGATACAACTTCCCAGGTAGTTGAATTTCCGAACGACTTCTAGCTGATCCCCACCAAGGGTCAGCGCATGAGGCGATCTCTGCCAATCTTTGAGGAAGGCTTTGTATTTCGATGGTGCAAAGCAAAGCCCGAAGCGGCTGACAGCTAGTGCTAATCTGTTCAGTGCGGCTTGGCACGTCTGGGAGCTGTCACAGATGAGGGAAATGTCGTCTGCATAATCTAAGTCAAGAAGTAGTTCTCCTTGGAGTAGCTCCACACCTTCCAAGTCATGTCCTGTAAATGCAATCTCCATGACTTCGTCAACAGCGAAGTTGAATAAGAAAGGTGACAACGGGCATCGTTGTCTCACCCCGCTGGAGATATTGAAGGGCAGCGAAAGTTTGCGGTAGGACCCACTCTGCCTGAGCTACGCGCATATAATGCTTGGATAATATTTACATATTTCTCGGGCACACATTTCGTGAGTAGACAATTCCAAAGGGCACATCGATCAACCGAATAGAAGGCACCTTTGATTTCGAGGAACACGACTACGGTGGGCCGCCAATATGTGTGACGGTGCTCCGACAACTGACGCAAGGTGAAGATGTGGTCGGTGCAGCCACGACCTCGACGAATCCCGGCTTGCTCCTCACGAATCTGGCTTTTCACAAGTGCCAGTCATTCTGTGAAGGATGACAGAGGCAAGCAATTTGGAGGCGATGGAGATCAGACTGATTCCTCTATGGTTGCCGCATTCCGACCGTGAGCCTCCCTTGAAAATTGGGACTATGATGGAGCGGCTCCAATCGGTTGGGACAGTCTCCTGCTCCCACAGTTTCACTAATAATTCATGTAAAGCATCAACAAGAGCAGAGCCTCCGAATTTGAAGAAGGCTGGAGGAAGATCATCTGGTCCCACGGATTTGTTCAACTTTAACAGTCCGATCTCACGTTCGACTTCTGAGCGAGAGGGAGGATCCAAAGAGACAGCCCAGGGAGCAGGGCGATCAGTGACCGGCGAAGAATCGAACAATTCTAGCCGATTAAATTGCTTTTCAAAATGCTCAGCCCAACGCTCGAAACTATTTGACAAATTGTGGATAGGCTGTCCACTCTCGTCATGTATGGTTTCACTAACACCAGGTCTCCTGCTGCCCGTTTCCCGTATCAGCCGGAATAACTTACAATGGTTACCAAGGGTAGCGGCCATTTTCATCTCTGAAGCAAGATGAGACCACCAGACTTCGCGGTCTCTCTTCAGGCTAGCACAGGGTTTTTCCCGGAGCTTTTTGCGAGTTTCATTGTGTTCGCTTCCAGCCGGAGTATGCCGGCGAGCATCGATAAGTCCCAGAGACTGCGAGGAGACCCAATGTCCATGTTGGCTATTAGACGTACCACATGAGGATTTGCCTGCTGCTAGTAAGGTCTGGTGAACAGGTGACCAGTGACCATCAATTGTCTCCAGTGACCGCTTACTCAGCTCGCATGTCAGCGTAGTTCGATACGCATTCAGAACAGCTGGCTTTATCAGTTGGCTGGTGTCAATGCGCTCACAGAGTTGTCGTGGGCGTCCGCCAAAACGCAACCGCATGTCAGCACATACAAATGCATGATCGGTGTCCACACATGTGCTCCAAATCGAGCGACAGTTCTGGATGCAGCCTCTCCATCGGTAACTTATCGTAGTGTGATCGATTTGCGTCCAAGGCTGGTGGGTGCCAAGTCATCCTCCGGCGGGTGCTGTGTCGGAAGTTAGTGCTCGCAAGAAATAAGCGGGCATCTTCACACAAATGAAGTAACCGCTCACCGTTATCATTACGGGAACCTACACCGTGCTGACCGCCTAGATGCATTTCATCAGTGGACAACTTTCCAACTTGTGCATTCAGATCCCCCGCCAGCACAACAATGTCCGTGCTTCTTCTGTGGCGAAGGAGCTGGGTCAGTTGGCGGTAGAAGTCGTTCTTTACCGAATCATCGCTACAGTTTGTGGGCGCGTAGGCAGCGATGATGAATAGACACCTATTAGTCCTGCGCGACTTCGAAGCTTCGAACGAGCCAGCCAATCGGACCGCACACATCCGGCTACTGATTGGAATCCAATCAACCAAAGCAGCTTCAGCCCGAGGACTCAGGGCAATGCCAACACCAGCATGGCCGGTGCTCGAAGCTGCATCGTCACCGGATAGGCGAAATGAGAAAATACTGCTTGCGTCACCTGAAGGGGATCGCAGAGTGAGCACAGAGCTCGAGTCTTGCAGGCGGGTTTCCGATAAGCAGCAGATATCGATCGGGAGGGTCTCCAGTGTTCGGGCAAGTGCTGCCTGTTGACCGATCTGTAGCAATGTGCGCACATTGAGGCATGCCAATCTGAAGGAGGATCGAGGGCTCCAAATGGAAGCCGATGAACTGGAATGGACCGCTTGGTTGGACATGGGCTTGTCAACAGGAGAGGAGTGACGCTCCGCGTTAGCATGTGAGTTGAAATTAGAAGATAAACGCCTAGCAAAGCATGTTGGGGAGGGTCAAAAATCGAGGGGTTGCAAACTGGGGGGGATAAAAGTGAAGTTGGAACGGGACGATAAGAGTGAAAAAGCGTGAAAATAAGGAGACGGGAAGGCTTGAGCAGTAGCATCCAAATCCCTATCCACTCTGCTCGATGCAGCAGATGGGGCACCGTCGATTATCCTCTGCGGTGGCCAGAGCATCAGAAATTTGTTTAAAGTGAGATTCATCGTATTGCGTGGGCAGCATACTGTCAGGTTGCCCATGCCTAGACAAGAGGACAATTAGGGTTCTCAACCAAAACCTTACCGCAAGGCAGCGGGTTTGGCGTTGGGCTACAGGGAGTCTGTTTTGAGGAATAAGGTGCCAACCTGGAGGACCAGGAGGCTGAGTTTCTCTGGCCTCTAACCACTGACTAATCTGGTATGAGTGACTCTGAAGGTGCAAAAGCAAAACCCAGCATAGCTCAATGGATCGCTGAGGCACACAAACCATCGCACCACGGTAAGGTCAAGCCTCATTGCGATGGAGTAGACAGTGTGTTTCTCGACCATTGGTTTTACCGACTGAGTAGACGGACGCGTGAGCTCAGTGGTGCTCTGTAAGCCACATCGACTGCGTGTTCCGTTCTCCTGAGACAGGTACGCAACTAGGTTTATTTGCAGATATTTGTGTCATCCGTTTGATTATTTTGGTCTCGCCCAATACGCCCATGCGGCCACTGAACATCTGCTCGCTTTGCACCCAGCGTGTAGGACCTCGTTCCAAAGCCATCACATGCTCGATCTGTCTTCATCGTGTTCACGCTCCCTGTGACAATCCGCACCATGCAACTTACATCGAATTCTGTCGCTCGCAGCAATAGACGACCCTGCGGTACGTTTGCCCGGTTTGCGTTCCCATGATTGTGAATTACGGGCGCGATACTCCTAGCGACCTTTCCTCACGACTTGCCCTATTGTAGCGAGAACGACAAGACAGGGGGGTAGACGTTTATTGCACACCGAAAATGGGCACATGAGGGTCTCGCGCGCGCCATCGAATATCGACTAGATTTCCGTCCCACAACGCAACACAGGTACGGATGTTAGAGACAAGCCAGTCATTTCGCCTCGGGAGCTCTGACTTGGAAGATCCGCCTTCCTGTTTTCGCCTCGATCTCCGCTTCTCTGCACCCGATTTGGATCAGCCAGGAGTCGTTCGAGAGCTCTCGACTTGCTTGTTCTGGGCTGTGTCAATCGGCTCGGCCTCGGTCCTGTGGGCTGCGCTAGCGGCGTATTTGTCTGATTTATTGCGCTGTCCACATATTCCCGCTCCGTAGTTCCGGGCCCAGGCTCGTCGCTAGCCGTCTTTCGCGATCCGCTCTCAGCTAGCTCCGAAGAGCTCCCCAGAGCCATTCTTGGAAGCGGCCCCTCTACACCCGCCCCTCCTCCAGGACCTTTCTTCCTCTCGTACCATGGTCGCAAGAGAGCAGCATTCACCCAACGTTTCATTCCTCCGCAGTCGATTAAGAAGTTGCCCCCTTTCTGGTCGATAATGGTGTAGGGGCCTTTCCAGCGTTCTCTGAACTTGCTTGCGCCCGGCCCGTCATGATCCGGCCGATCGTTGTTCCGTAACTTGACCCGTTCTCCAACCCTGAATGGCCTCCACTTGTGAGCCTCATGCCTGGCGTCGTAATTTCGCTTATTCCGCGCTTGTCGAGCTTTGGTTTCGCTTCTAGCTTTCCATCGCAGTCGCTCTTGATGCTCAGCTGGATGTTTCCACTCACCCTGGTTCGGTAGGCAAGTATCGAGCGCAATCCGTGGTTCTCTGCCGAACAGTAATTCGAATGGCGAGACCTTGGTGGTTGATTGCATGCTGGTCCGATACGCGATCAGAACCTGAGGCAAAGCATCTTCCCATGCCAACTTCGTGCAGTTTATCCACGTCTTCAATGTCCGGTTGAACCGCTCGGTCATCCCGTTGGTTTGTGGGTGGTACGGTGAAGTTCGCCGTCTCTGGATGCCCCACTTGTCCAACACTGACTTAAACGCTCTTGACTCGAAGCAGGGCCCTTGGTCCGTGATGATACATTGTGGGATCCCATACCTTGCAGGCACATTGAATTCGAATACTTGCGACACTGTCTCGCCTGTTTGGTCCTTGATTGGTATGGCTTCCACCCATCGAGTGAAGTGGTCAATCATCACTAGAATGTATCTGTTTCCTGTTCGACTCACTGGTAAGGGCCCAAAGACGTCCAGTCCCCAACACTGAAGTGGCTCACCAACCTCCATCGATCGCATCGGCGGTCTCGGGGACTCCATCTCCCGACTCGTTTGGCAGTTTGGGCACTCCCGAAGGTATGCCGCGACGTCCTTCCTCATGGTTGGCCAAAACACTCGCCTCCGCAGCCATTCAAAGACCCGCTCGAATCCCATATGGGCGCCATCATGAGTTATGCGCATCACACGTTCTCGCTGATTTGGTGGAACAAAAGGCACTTTCCGTCCGTCTATTGCCACCACCACGTTATCGTTTTCGACCTTCAACCTGTCCCAGATCTTGAGGAGTTCCTCCACCTCCTCCGATGTGGCCTCCGGTTTGGTGCCAGCCCGTAAGTGAAAGCACAACATATTCACGAATTCGTCTGTCCTTTGATCTCCCAGCAGGTTCCTCTCCCCCATCGCGAACGCACGCACCGGTATGGCATTGTCTGGCATGATGTCGTCCAAACACGGGCGTGACAACAAATCTGGCAATACATTCTGCGTTCCATCCACGTGCTCAATGGTGAAGTTGAATTCCTGTAATCGGTAGGCCCATCGCGCAAGCCGTCCCCGCGGGTCTTTCGCCGTCATCAACCACGAGAGCGGTTTGTGGTCAGTGACGACCCGGAATACATTCGCCAGTAAGTAATTTCTCCACTTCTCTAACGCCCACACGATGGCCAAGCATTCTTTCTCCGTTGTTGAATACTTCTGTTCCGCCCCCGTCAGCACTCTGCTCGCGTACTCCACCACCCCAGCCGGTTGAGACAAAACCGCACCGATGGCCACGTTGCTTGCGTCGACAGTCACAGTGAACCTCTCACCAGGATTGGGTAGCCGTAGACATGTCGGGGCTTCTGCTATGCATGCCTTTAGATGGTCAAAGACCTCATCCGCTTCAGCTGTCCACACGAAGGGCACGTCCTTGCGAAGCAGCTTTAACAACGGGCTGACCTTCTCTGCGAACTGGGGCACAAACTTTGAATCATATGCCACCACTCCCAAGAACGAACGGAGCTGACGCTTGGATTTTGGTTTTGCGAAGCACTTGATCGTCTCGCGTTTCTCCGGAAGTGGATGGACTTGACCATTGCCCACGATGTGACCCAAGCATACAATTGACTTTTGGGCAATCTGCGACTTTTTACGACTGAGTTTCAGACCAGCTTCATCTAGCCTCTGCAGTACTGCTCCAAGTCTGGTCACATGTTCCTGTTCCGTCTCAGAGAAGACGATGATGTCATCACCATACACAACCACGCCTTGCAGGTTCGCGAGGACCATCAGCAACAAACGCCTGAATGTAGCCGGGGCGTTGCACAATCCAAACGGCATTCTCAAAAACTCATACTGCTGGCCATTGACACTGAAAGCCGTCTTGTGGCGATCTTCTTCTGCGATCGGCAGTTGCCAATATCCCGAGCGGAGATCAATCAGAGATATCTGCTTCGCACTGTGAAGGCTTGAGAAAATTTCTTCCATCTGAGGCATCGGGAATGCATCCTTCACCGTCACCCTGTTTAGTTCTCTGAAATCGATGCAAAATCGATAGGTTCCGTCGGCCTTCTTCGTCAATAGCACGGGTGATGAATACGGGCTGTGCGTTCGCCTGATGATTCCTTTCGATTCCATCTCGGTCACCTGCTTCTGTATCTCCACCAGGGTGTTCTGTGGAATTCGTCTGAAGATTGGCTTGCATTGTCCTCCTGGGATCAACGGTATTCGGTGTTCAACCCAATTGCAAAATCCGTAATCATCTTCCGCGTCTGTGAATAAGTGGGCATACCTGCTCAGTACGTTGCGTATTGCACGGTTCTGACAATCAGGCACGGCTTTGAGGGCACCAACCCGGTCGGTTCTCCCCTTGTTTATCTCGATCGTCTCGTTAGCCACGATCACCACATCGTTTTTCAGGTCAATTGTGACACCGAGCCGTTTCAGGATGTCGGTTCCGATGATGGTTTCGGTCGTCTCCTCCACGATGAACATGTCATGGCTGATGAGCGTTTCTCCTATCCTGATTCGTAACCGCTGCGTGCCCGTCACTTTCAAAGAATGTCCGCCGACCGTCTGCATCGTGATTGAAGATGGGTTTACTGGAACCCCATTGAACCTCTTCGTAATTGACACTGCCGCTCCTGTGTCTACTATGGCTCGGACAGACACACCTTCTATAGTTACCTGGAGGACTGGTACTCGCCACCGACTCGGCATGGATAGAGAGAAACAATGGGGCACATTGACGTTGGTGCAGAATCTCGCCACATGACCATTCTGGTTGCATCGGAAACAGCGGCGACCGTTCCGGATTACCCGTACATTGCGTTGTGAAGTGGTGCTTGAAGACTCTATCGACAACAGCTGCTCCACCATTTCGGATAGGCGATTTACTTTCTGTTCCAACTCAGCATGCTGGATGCTTCTCACTGTCACTCGTTCCGACAAATTCTGGGCGACCGTCACCAGATCCAACGCTTTGCTGTCTCCCACCAGCGACGCCAATTTCACCTGATCATGGAGTGGACCGGGCAGACTTCGGATAAACTGCTGTTTCAGTAGGCGCTCTCTTGCGTTACCCTCTAACTCGGGGAGCCCAATCGTTAGATGTCTGTCCAGCTGCTGGAAAAACACCATCAAATCCTCCTGTTCGTCCCACCTGGCTGCGTGAAATCGTTGCAGTGCTCGTTCTCTCTCCAGATCCTTCCCAAATTCTGCACACAAGGCAGCCCTCATCTCAGCGAACGAACAACCGGGTTTGGCCTTTCGAGTGAGCAGATACACCGCCTTGGCTCGTCCACTCAACCGTGTGCCCAAAGCAATTAGCAAATTTGCATCCCCCCTCACACCCGTGCAAGCCGCAATTCCGTCGAACTCATCGAGCCACGCCTCCACGTCACCGGCCGCAAATTGCTCCAACCGGGTCAACTCCATCGCGATTGGTCACGGCACCAGTGTAGCGAGAACGACAAGACAGGGGGGTAGACGTTTATTGCACACCGAAAATGGGCACATGAGGGTCTCGCGCGCGCCATCGAATATCGACTAGATTTCCGTCCCACAACGCAACACAGGTACGGATGTTAGAGACGAGCCAGTCCTTTCGCCTCGGGAGCTCTGACTTGGAAGATCCGCCTTCCTGTTTTCGCCTCGATCTCCGCTTCTCTGCACCCGATTTGGATCGGCCAGGAGTCGTTCGAGAGCTCTCGACTTGCTTGTTCTGGGCTGTGTCAATCGGCTCGGCCTCGGTCCTGTGGGCTGCGCTAGCGGCGTATTTGTCTGATTTATTGCGCTGTCCACATATTCCCGCTCCGTAGTTCCGGGCCCAGGCTCGTCGCTAGCCGTCTTTCGCGATCCGCTCTCAGCTAGCTCCGAAGAGCTCCCCAGAGCCATTCTTGGAAGCGGCCCCTCTACA
>CALYDF020000080.1:0-17622 GCA_944474145.2 Dicrocoelium dendriticum
TTGTTATAATCTTCTCACTAGACGCAATTCCATAAATAACAATTCACTGCTCCCCAAAACTTCTGGCCCAACCGAAGGAAAAATCCAAACACCAATGACCTTGACAAAATAACGTATTAATCGCCGTCAAAGAACACTGTACAACGACTGCGGACCTTGACTGTATTCATAGGTCTTTACTGACCTTCGACTTCTAGAATTGGAAGGTTAACTGCCAAGGTTAGTGGTTCCCCATATCTTTTGCCGAGGGGTCAGGTGGATTTTAATCACGTGCAGAAGAAGAACTTTTCAGAACGTTCGAAATCGATGCGATAATCATTAATAATCGATTAATCGCTAAAATATTGAATTTCTTAGGCAATTATAACTTGCTCCCGGACACCTTCCCTCCTGAGATATCCTCCGAGGTATAAGATAAAAGCCTAGGATTAACTTGTAGCCTTCGGGACGGTGTTCTCTGCCTCTCGGTCCACCTTCTTGGTAATAGCGCCCGAGAATTTCTTTCCGATTTTCTTGTTCTGGATTCTTTGCTCGACTGTGTGCGGTCGTCTACTGCCACCTTTGGCAAGTTTCAATTTTCCACCAGTAAATCGAACAGGAGGTCAGTAGGCCTTGCTTGTTCTGGTTGGCATGAGGTAGGCCGTAACTGGTTTGCAGGCCGTGGCCAGACCTGTGCGCCCACCATCACGGCATACAGGACGTTTCTGCGCTTGCTTTTGACCGTCCCTGGTGTCCATTTCGCATGGCCTTCCCGGTAGACGCGTACTAGCACCTTCTGTCCCAGCGTAAAATAGCGTTTCTTTGCTCATTGTCGCCGGCTAAAATCTTTTTCTATTCTTCGGTTTCTTTCACCAACAGAAGACTCCGAGCGCAGTCGGATGGCGTCGAAAGGCATGCGGAGCTCCCGGTTCATCATGGTCTGTGTTAGAAAGACTCCGTCTGGCGCTTGTAAATTTGGTGTTGATCGGTAGAGGGAAAGGAACCGGTCAACCACCTCCTCTATGCGTCCCTCCCCTTTTGATTTAAGGAGAGCTCGCTTGAATGTATCGACAAACCTTTCTGCCTGGCCATTCGACTGTGGGTGAAACGACGGCGAGCGAACGTGCCGTACGGCGCATTGCTTGCCAAACTTCGTAAACGTTGCTGAAGTAAATTGTGAGCCATTGTCGGTGACAACTGTCTCAGGACAGCAGAACCTGCTAAAGGTTTGGAGCAGTTTTGATATGGTTGCATTGGTGGTTGTGTTCTCCATAAGAAATACTTCAGGCAACTTGCTGTATGAATCGACTATAATGTAGAAACTTCTGCCGTTGATCGATCCCGCAAAGTCGACATGGATGCAGCACCATGGCTTGATAACCTTTGGCAATGTATAGGGTACTGATTTTTGTGGCGCTGTTAAGACATTGGCACACTGTTGACAGCGTTTGGCTACTTCATCTAGCTGTTTGTCCATGAACGGCCAGTATACATAACTGCGGGCAAACGCCTTCATCCGGTTTATTCCAGGATGCCCGGCGTGAAACTGCCGAATAAGACCCCCTAAAGTGCCTTGTGTATGATCACTCTTTCCGAAAATAGTATGCAATCGTCTACAATGGAGAGCGAGTGTCTCCTCTGGAAGTACTTTTGCAACTCGACGGATGAACATGAACGTGGGCAACTTGTTTTGTGAAATCGTGTAACCTTCTTGAGTATTGGGTCCCGAAGCGTTTCGGTTCGTACAGCTTCTGCAATAACTGGTAGATCGTGCAATGCATCAGTTACCAGGAACTTGACGTCAGGTTCAATCTCGACCGAGGCAATGACCGTGTCCTCATGTTCTTGCTGGCAGACATCAATTAGGCTTGACGTTGCATCCGCATGGCCTACGGAAACTGTCGACTGGTATTGGATCTCGGAATCATACCCCATGAAGGTAAGAGCCCAAGGTTGTAGCCGGTTGGCTGTGTAGGCCGGAACGCCCTTTTTTGAAACAAAGATAGCCAGCAAGGGCTTGTGATCTGTCAGAAGCTTGAAGCGGCGGCCGTAAAGCATTTTGTGGAATTTCTTGACCGCGTACACTATGGCCAATGTTTCTTTTTCATTCTGGCTGTAGATCTTCTCGGCCTTCGTATGTGTTCTGGCGGCATGGGCGATTGCCTTCTGAGATCCATCTGCGTAGGTGTGTGATATTACTGCACCAATTCCACGGCTTGGTGCATCTGTGACCAAGACAATCCCTTTGGAGGGGTCAAAATGGGTCAAAGCCAAGTTTGAGGACAGTAGTGAATTGACATGTTCGAAAGCGTTCTGGCATTCTGATGTACAGTTCCATCTTTGGCTTTTGGCTAATAGTTCGTTTAACGAGGCACGCACGCGGTGCACCTCAGGCAAGAATGCGCTGTAGTGACTGATGAGCCCACAAAAGGAACGCAAGGACTGTAGATCTGTTGGTGGATGCAGGTTTCTAATTGCTTCTAGGTTTTCCGGGTCTGGTCGACGTCCATCGTTTTCGAGGATAAAACTGAGGTATTTGATGCTCGGCGTGAAAAATGCGCATTTATCTTCACGGATCCGGTAACCGTACGCTGTATGCAACCAAGCACTTCATCCGGTCAGTTAAACAATTCTTCCGGTGTTCAGCCTATCAGTTTGATAACATCCAGATATGCGGAGGTTCCAGAAACGCCCGCTAGCATGGTGTTCATCAACGGTTGGAAGATGGCTGGCGCCGTTTTCACACCAAATGGCAAGCGGTTGTATTGGAATAGCCCACGATAACTGTTGATCGTTAACAACTCCCTCGAAACATCGTCAACATCCACTTGCAGATAAACATCGGATACATCAAGCTTAGCAAAGTACTTACCACCAGTCAGCTTCGCGAAGCTATTCTCCGGAACTGGTAATGGGTATTGGTGGCCGTCCAGCGCGCCGTTTAGACCAGTTGAAAGTCAGCGCAACCGCGTACCTTGCCATTAGCTTTCTTCACTGCGACAACAGGCGCGGCCCATGATGAGTAGTTGACGGCTGTGATGACTACAGCACGTTCCAGTCGATCGAGCTCTTGCGCTACGGTTGACATAGCTGCATTTGTTACTGGTCTTTTGGCCTTGAACACCGGTTTAGCACCTGGTCGCAAGTTCAGTGTCGCCTTGAATTTTGTACAACGGCCCAAGCTATCCTGAAAGACAGAGGCAAATTTGCGCTTCATGGTAGGCGTCATGTCTTCGACGGACTTTGATGATGGGTCTGAATGTGCTCGAACTCGGTTGCAGATCCGATTCAAGGGAACATCGAGGAGATTCAACTTTTCAATCCAGCCGAGGCCAAGAAGTTTCAAATTCGGCCGGTCTGAAATGTAGCATGTTCCCGACTTTTCCACACCTTGGAAAGCAATCTTGCAACTGAGTTCGCTCACTAAGCGTTACACGCCGACGGATGCATTATGTGCAACTTGCTGAGACTCGACCATCTTCGGTCTCTTTATGTGATTCTATGTGCTCCTGGAAATAATCGTGATGTCCGAGGCAGTATCAAATTGCAGTTTCGTTTGGATCCCATTAATCAATACACTGATAAAGCGTCGCCTTGGTTTACACTCGCTTTGGAATGAAGCAACTATGCGCAGTCCCTTCTAAAATTACCCCTTCGATAAGCCTGCACTTTCTTCGACCGGACTTGACTGCAGCATTCCTCTTTATGCCAACGCTTATGACCCGTTTGACAAATATGATGTTTGAAGGGACAAAAGCGACCGAAATGCCATTCGCCGCATGACCAGAATGCTGTGGGCGCTTTCTACGTAGGCTTCTTGAAGGGTTTGCTTGCGTTGGCGGTCCTACCCTTTTTCACAAGTTGCATAGTATCTGATGGTGCGAGACCATTGCGTTTGACTATGGCAGTGTCGTGTTTTAGATTGAGCAGCCGTTTGCATCCGCTTACGAAGGCCTTTAGTGTCAGGTCAGGATCCTGCTCCAGCTTAGCTAAAAGCCGCGTGCGGATCTCAGCATCACTGGGTGATTGTACAGCGCTGACAAAAATGAGACACAAACTGATCGTCCGTTAAAGAGCGTAGTTCGAAACGTTCACACTCCCGGTTAATCATGTCTGCTAAGATCCCAAAGTCGTCAGATTCCTGTATGACAATTTTCAGGCATTGATAGCAAATACTAAACAAAGATACCGACTCACCAAAAATTCCCTTCATCTATGACACTGCTTCGTCAAAAGTCAGATCCTTCGGCTGTTTGGGCAAAATGTGGTCTATGAACCTTGAATGTTAACTTATTCCGAGCTTGCGGAGTAGCAACCGCAACTTTCAGTAGTCGTCCTGATGAATGAAGTTCGTCTGGAACATGTCTTCCCAGCGTTTGAACAACGCTTCGAAAGTGCATCCAGACTCCGCATCATAATGGAATTCAGTGACGGCGTTCCTGACAGGATCAAGAGAACTCGCCTACGTGTCCCGCGTCGCTGCTCCTGTTGTCTGCAAACTCAAACATTGTGATCATCCTGCATGGCGGACGACAGGAAACGCGCGAAAGGTACAAGCTAAATAACTCATTTAAACAAAACACTTACAATGCCTTCTATCCTTAACCTTAAGGTTTACAGAAAAGACCCTTCACTTGGCTTCAATATTTAAATGACCATAATACATCTAAACTACCTGAGGATCTTTACCCTAACTGTACCAGGCATCCGTCACGGACAACACTTTAATCGTTTGTCGTTAGAAGGTCCCTCCGCTCTCGCAGCGAATTACTGGTGTTTCAATTGTGTCTTGAAGGTTGAAGTATCTTAGTCTTCTAATGAACGTAAACGTATTTCAAGCATACAATGAATTAAAATCTGCTGTAATGATGTGTAGAATGTATAAGTTAGGCTTACCTCGAATTGTACGTTGGTAATGAATTCTTATGAAATCTCATTTGCTGCAACGGAGAAACCAGGGAATTAGCAACGTGCAATAAATGAAAGCAGGCAGAAATATTAAACGTTACTGGTAGGGTTATTGAATGTAAACCGGGACGGAGATCGTGAAGGTGTAGTGTTTATAAATTCTTCACATTTTTCCTTGTAATTTCCTATTCTATCTTCCGTCAATTTTTGTACATTTGTTTTAACTCACAACAAGATATATGCTCTCTTCGAATTTCGTTCGTCTTCTGGTTTCGGTGAGGTTGTGTCGCCTTCGAGTGTTGCGTGTGCTTCGCATCGGTTGTCGGATCTCTATCTACGATCAGCGTTCTATTCCTCCGTTCGTGTCATCGGACAGGTTTGCTGATTTTTCACCTTTTGTAACCTGATCGTGAGCAATCATGCTAAGGTCCTATTCGCAGCGGTTCTAACTCTCTGTCAGACACTATAAAGGCATGATATGGTGAAGTATGCAATGAAATGGATGAAGGTTTAAATTCCGCATGAGAACTAAAGACGAAGAAATAATGACCTGCATAAATTACGTGCCAAGAAAGTGAAAAGGGTCATATTAACTGATAAGAAGTGCACTGTTGTGTACGGTGCTTAAGTTTGTGCAATTTATTGACGTTGAATTTACTTGGAAGTAACAATGTGCGGGCCATTCATCCGGGAGAATGAGGAAAGGTAGTGCAAGCGGAATGATGTATACAAACAGCATGATATATAATGTATAAGCGGTAGCATTATGTGAAGTAATGTTAAATTGCAGGGAAAAATGAAAGACCATTTATCCCAAGTAGTATAGATATATGTATGTCGTCCGAATGGTAGGGATAATTTTTCATGTATTTATATCATACCTATTATGATAATGGAAATGAGGAGTATGGTGTAATATACTAAGAAGTTAAGTATATGTCCCTAGAAAAATGTGAAAAAAGGATATCTATATACATCTATATTTATATATACATACAAATATTTATATAAGGATATATACATGCATGATCACGCATGTACATATATTTAAACTTGTTTTATTAATGGAGTGCATATGGATGTTTTCAATTATGACTTACTTGGGGAAGTGTTGTTGGGCGGAGCCCGGGATACTAGTCGGTTAGCAATGACACTTAAGGCGTGTCAAATACGATAGTATAGAAGTCGGAGGCGACTGAACCCAACGTATATTGTGCAGGCTACAAGAATAGGAAGCGAATCAGACAGAGCGAGAAACGTGCAGCGAGGAACTCACCAAAACGGTTTTGTGACAACGGATGTGCAGTCAGTTAAACAAATGGACGTTTCGAAGGTTAAAACAACCATAAAATCCAATGTTACAAGATACCGAAAGAGCATGTTTTCTGTTGCACTACAGTGTCATGACGCTTTCCTCGATCGGTAAATGGGTGTGTTTCCTATTAGTGAAGCCCTGTTCCTTCCGTGGAATGTCAGCGCTGGTAATCATCATGCAGCACAAGAATAAGCTGTGGCCATGATTGTTGCTACCTGCACCTGTGAACTGCGATGTAGGCCTGCATACTGAGTGCGTGTAAGCAACCAGAACTGAACCTTTATAAAAGTTAACGAGCAGATAAGTAAGCATGCATTGTTTGTAAAAGTAAATGTGCTCACGTTGACACAGTTGAGTAATACCGAATAATGAAATGGGTTGCTGGATGCAATGGCATAGGAAGCGTTGCGCATAACGAAGAAGGTGCACAGCAAATGGATACGTATGCGTCACTGGGACGGTAGTTTGGTAGTGAGAACGGGCAATATAACGAAATGGCACTGCTGTAGTCTGCGTTGGGAATGTTCGAATTCTCATAACTAGCAACGGGACATCGCTGAGAAATGAAGGTCGTTATTCGTCCACGTCATAGCATGGCTATGCTTCAGAACCGGAGGTGTAGTAGAGGCGTACAGAATCTGGTGTAAGATTACGGACCCATCCCCAGAATTGGGGGCGAGGTAATGCGGGCCATTCGTAGTAAGTGTATGTAATTGACACAGATGTGGCATGCTTGTCGGCACTGAAGAGTGCTCCCTTTGTTAACTCGCCCGCATGACTGTTGCACGAAGAAGTATTATAGATGGCATAAGAGGGGACGCCTACTCGCAAAATAAGTGGTAGCCATTTAGGCATCACTAGCTAAAGCCTATGTATGTGCTAAGGAAAAGCATTTATAACGCCGGTAACTGTACCTGCCTCCATCAGCGATGGTTACTTAGACCATGTATGTTCCAAGGCACTGGCATCAGTATTATCACTAGGTAAGGTTGAAATATTGGGTGCATATGCCTTGAGTACATATCCGTGGTTATCCTCTTTTTGTCCCATATCATCTGTTTCATCATAGGTACAAGGTTAGGGTATATGGTTGGCTGCACAGACGTTGTGGGCAGGCGTTTATGGAATCCAGCCTGACGGCACACGGGTGTCATCATTACGGTCGGTAATGAGGCGTACGTATAACGTCACACGGCTCCATGAACGTTGTTCACTGTTTCCATGTAAGTGCTTTGGCAGGTGCACCAACACCGCTACGATGGAATCAGCGGCAGTTGCTTCCACATGCCTTGCTGAGGGATGTATATAGGTCCTACACCGGTGTTATAAAAATGGCAACGGTCAAAGTATGCACCATAGATATTGCATGCCTCCGCCATGAATATGGACAAAGGGAATATACCTACGATATGGGAGGTTATCATCCCTACGATGGAAGCCAGTGAGTTGGGCTAAAGTGGTGGTTCAAGAAGCATGGACGGAATGTCGGTTGTAAATGATATGGAAGCAAGGTATAGGCGTGTGACACGGAAGTTGATGTTGTGGATGATGTAATGCAAAGCGTTTACATCCCTTCGGCTGCATAAGCTCCGAAATATGGCATGAAATACAACGCGGACGTCTTGACCGATTCCAAATATTCGCGACATTATGGGGGGCGGTTTCCGCTCTCTTGACCCACAACGCGCAAGCACTGAGGCACGGTGAATGGTAAAGGGTGTGTCGAACAAACAGGGGAAATAAATACGTGTGCACTTCACAGAAAGTGAACTAACGTACTCAAGTTACACTCACGTTTCCCCAAAGTGGCCTGTTAGGCTGCATATGTGGCAACATAAATGTCCACTGCATGAATATCTAAAAGGGAGCAGTTCATGGGAATGGTTACAAGCACATGATGAGGTACCAACAACACTGAAAACGCTTAGTACATCGCGGCCAGAGAGAGAGGTGATATGATAAGAAAGGTGCAATGTAATACGAGGGTAGAGAAAGTGGGTGACGATTACGGACCCTCCCACTGAACCAACCGCCAAGTGGTGCATTGCATTCAAGCCTATGCGTGGACGTTAGGGGCTTGTAATGAGGCACCAGAAGGGGATTGGACAGAGGGTGGCCCTAAAAAGAGCCGCGGGGCCGTTCATGAAGTTATGCGAAAGCGGACGTGCTTATTATTGCGGACTCACCGGGAGCAGGAGGACGTGCCTGAGGGTAGTTGTGCAAAGTCAATACCAGTGGTGTGGCAAACGGGTTCAGATACAAAGCACGAAAGCACGGGCAAGCGTCATGGGACTGAGAAGGTAATCATTGCAGTAGGGTAGCTTACGTGAAGTCCTAAAGGCGCAACGATTGAGCAGACGGGGTACGGTGGTTGACATACCGGCGAGATGTTGGGCGAGGTACTCATTTGGGCGATCGTGAACGCAGGGCACTGGAAGCTAGGGTACGGAAAAGATGCATGTTACTGATGACTATATGGTAATAACGTAATGACGCACTTACGCGGCGTTCAAAGTGGAGTCATGTGAACATTCACATGGGCGGCGGACTGGCGGCTAGTAAGCGGTTCGGAAGCATAGTGCTAAAGGTGTTCGTTTATCACATCACCACGTACTGACTCGGTTTCCAAAGTGGACGCATGTGGACATACATGTAGGCGGTGGACTGGCAGGCTAGACGCGGATGCGAGGCATAGTTCTGAAAAGGGTATGGTCATCACAAATAAGGACGTACTCACTGGGTGTTCAAAGTACAGTCACGTGGACATTCACATGGGCATTATCGACGGAGACCACGGTTACATGTGTTGCCTTGGGTTTGGTTGTAGTGATGGATCTCTTTATCTTTCGTCGCTTTGCCTTCGCAGACACAATGGTCTGTACAACTTCCCTACTCACAACGGGGTTCAATATAACATCAGGATGTTTACCATCTTCAGGCGCCGCCTCAAGAGTTAGTGAATCCTTAGAAGCCCTACTCTTTATGCAATCGTCTGACCACACGCTTGTTCTGAGAAGGCCTGCACGTTCAAGGCTTACGACGAGTTGATCAACCTTCCCCTCTGTATCGGGGTTTAGGAAATCAGTCCAGTATGCTCGACCTTACCACCTAAGCGCAGGTTACCGGAGTCAGCGGATCAGTTCGATCGAGAGAACGCGTGAACCCACCGGGTGACACAGCAATGGCTGGACAGCGAATCACGAGTGGCACACGTATCCAGAAACAGACAAACCGGATTGGAAAATAGAACATAGAGGGCGCACTGGCAACTCGAGAATCGCTATTAAGGGCAAGTTTCAGCGTGCAAAGCCAGATAGGAGTGGTCCAAAGAAATACGGCCAATCAGATGCCAAGCACGAAAGACGTGATCATTGCGCGAGACAGGAAGACAGCAACCGAAGAGGAATAACATAACCCAATGAAATAAAAGGGGAACGCAACCAATGAGGTAAGCCAAAAAGCAGGAGACCCACTGAGAAGGCTCGAAGATTAACAGTGTTTATTTCCTTTAAATGGGCTACACTATACTGAATAAACACCTGTTTTCCGCCCGCCGCCATCGTGACTTTTTGATCGTGTCCGTGTCACTTAACACCCTCTAAAGAACTAAACAAAGATAGAAGGGTACCCACTCTATTAACCAAAGTTTCTAATTCGTCATTTGGGACAAGACGATATGCTCTGTTCCTCACACAACCAGGGCAATTATAAGGTAAATTATCCCTGTTTCGTAGGAGGATATACTGCTGTCTATCCAACCCAGTGCAAGCCTCATGGAACCAAGAACTGCAGAGGTAACATTGCATGCTCCCAGAAGAACCAGTAACTGGTTCTGATCAACTCGCTTTACCACAACCAGCTGACGAATCGGTTAATGGGTCCGAAGGCGATTTGGAACCGGATATCTTTACGATAACGAAAGATGAAAAACTTTCACAGATAATAGGAACGTGAACCAGGGTACGATAGGCTACAATGCAGACAACGTAAGCAGCGATCAGCTAGAACCCGGAGTGATTCGTTTGCAAACATATGGACTCACCAGAACAATAAAAGTAGCAACGAAGAGCAAAACAGGCTTTTCTGTAGAATACCCTCCAAAAGCTGTTCTCCGATGGAGCTGGGAGAGACTGCAGGAGCAAGGGATTGATCGCTGAGATATCAACAAAAGCCGGGTTCTTTTGCGTTGAAGTCTTCAAACAGAGGCCCATATTTCGAGGAGAAAACCAGGAAAAGCAGGGAAATAATTCAAGATCCTCAAACGGTGGTACACGGGCAGTTTATGCTCAGAGTTATTCAATGTTGACGGAGCCAAATTTTCTATGCAGTGATATTCAACTACTGTTATCAAACAAGGATTTCGGTAAATGAAACCTCCAGCGGTGAAACACGACAAGCACGCCGTGATTCTGACAGAAGATACAATAAAAATTACTGTAGTGCTGTGTAGGCTGTCTCTCGTAATACTTTCTCGTACCGTTGAGTCGGTTGCTAAAGTGGGGTTGGGTTTCCCTAGATAAAATGCACCTTACATCAACCATACATCCATCATAAATCCCTGCTTACTTCCTTGAAAGTTACCCGCATATCTGCTGGCCGGACTGGCCTCTTACTTCTCCATAAGCCAATCTCCTCTGACCTAATCATAATCGTTCTCGTCTCCAGACTCGTTGTCATCGATGGTTGTAAGTTCTCGTAAAACCTCAAAGGCTGTTTTCCTCAGAAGTGCCATTGTGTACAAAAATGTCACTAGAATTTATCTGACTGAACGCAAAATATCACAGTAAAATCGTGATTCGGCTAGTTTTCACTCTCGTTTTGACTGCCATAGTATATAACTGTCAGAAATGATAGTGGTGCCTAAACATAAAAAGAGGAACCGGATTAGAGAGAAGCGGTCATTTTGACCCCTAACGGGCTTTCTAGGTAGTATGAACACAGCTACCCCTTTTATCTCGAAAACTACAACAGATATGAAAACGAAAATTAACAGTAATGAAGAACGTCCAAAAGTATTAAAAGTCACGAAATCTCTTTGAAAAATGTCCATAACTGTAGAAAATATGCATATGTAAAAACGCTGAGAGGTCAAAATGACCGCTCCAAGCGTTCTAGTGTTAACATGCATTAGACATGGGTCACCAGACCGACTTGAATAATGTGTAGGTCATTAGGAGGGGTATACGACCAACGCCCCAGCGGTTGATTACCTAGGCTTTGTAAAGTACTAAATCGGACAGCTGTGTGAATGGATTGGAGGGGTAGAACTCTCCAGTGCCTGCCGAGCGATCATAATCCGGCCAGTCTGTCGAGCCTCGATGCATGGGTCAGATTGGAAAGTGCAATTCTACTCCCACTGTCACTACTATGGTCTTATCCGTTAATTCCATGATGCACCAAGGAACATCTTGACTATTCGCACTGTGATTGAACCACCTGAGGTGACCTCACGAGCGGTGACTGTAATGACACCGGCTGAAGTCTCAGATAACGCGGTTATCGTCCCTGTTGGCTATAAAATGCCACTCTAACTTCACGCTGATTCATCTGGTCTGACGAAGCTCTTGTGTCAAGGGCGAAATGTTATCAAACAACTATACCAACCGCGTGTTACCAAATCTCGCTGAACTCATGACTACTCGATCGGTTCCAAGTATCTTCCAAGCACTTGATAGCTGCAACACAATTCCCCACTGTTTACAGTCTGTGTAAGCGTTATCAATTTTTTCTTGTAACACTGATTGGCTTTCCCATCCAGTGGTCACGCGTCCGTTTCGCTCGCGTTAATTGCTAGCTCCCACCATGCTGAGTGTCCTCCGCAGGGTAACTTTTTCCAAGTGGACTCAGACTGTCTGAAACAACCTAGGTTCTCTTGTACGAGCACATATGATCGCGCTTCTGAGACGTTATTTGAGAATCTTGTGCCCTAAGCCGGTAGATGTAGGTGTCTCGGTGGCGGGTGTGAATAACGCCGCACTTGTCCACATTGAATGGCAGCACGTTCCTCACTGACAAACTCCAGACCTTATCGCGCTCTTGCTTGAAGATCTCGCGACCGTCGAATCCCTTGATCTCACTTCACATCTTAAGGTCGTTATTGCAGAGTATAAGTTTTGAAGCAATCACGGTCGATAGATCGTTAGTGAGGAGTGGGAACAGACGCGACCTGAATATCGCAGTACATCGCACTCTACTCGAATTGGGGTAGACAAAGATTATACGGACTCTGATCTGCAGGAGCGGTTCTCAATGTACGTTACCAAACCATGCTAACACTGCACCTTCAATAAAATATTTCTAAAGATTATTAAGTAAGGCACGATGCTCCAAACTATCGAACGCCCATAAAAAATTTAAGTGAATTACATCGGTTTCCGACCCCTCGTCAACTGCTTCAGTTGAGTTGTCGAGTGCAATCAGCATGTTCGTGGTACATGGTTCTGCTGATAAAACCATACTGATAAGTCACGATGATACCATAGAATTCTAGGTAGCCCATCCGTGCATCTGCGATGGCCGCTTCCATACAAGCCCTGGAGATTACAGGGGAAGGTTTTGCCGGGCAGGAGTTAGTAGGCTTAGATTGACTCCCTCCTTGTGATTAGGAATACTTATACCCCGCTTTCACCTTGACGGAACCATATTTTCGTCCAAACAGCACTGAAACAATCCAGTGCGAAGTTTGGCTTGATGCATGCTCGACAAACGCAGTGCTTTTGTTTGTATGTCATCCTCTCCAGGAGACCCTCGAGGGTGTAAACATAGCGTCTTCTTTAACACCATTTTTGCAGTGAGTTGGACATTGACTAAGCCTGATGTTGAAGTAAAAAGACTGGAATATCGTTTGAAGTTGATTTTCGAGAAAAATTTACTAATCTGAAAGCTGTAAGGCTTTAACAGTTCCCATCCTGTGTGCATACTCACCAAACGTATTGAGTGGCGGGATTTCGCGTTGCGTTTTCTGAAGGTAATTGAAGTGTCTGTAAAGAAGCATGCGTTACGAACAGAATCGTTTCTCACTAACTCCAACTGGTGTGTCAACTTGTCTTCACGAACAAACGCATACATTATTGTGATTGCAATTAGTACACTGTCAATTTTTTTTAGTTAGGAGAGCCTTTGTTAAGGTGAGATATCCATTTCCTTCGTAGAACCGTATGAGATGATTCAGAGAGTCCGCCGCCCCTAGAGAGTCGTTAGCCGAAAGTCACTGTGTCTCTTTTGTCTTCAATCGAAATGATGCCGGTAACTTTTAGGGAATTTAACTGTTTTTCAGGACGACTAGTTTAGACTGAAGCAGCATGTCATCAGACTGGAACCGATCTTCTTGTTGTTAATAATGACAGTGTCGGCGAAGAGTGCTTCTTGGATGCAGCACCATTGCTTCCGGTCACATTCCTCCACGCAGCTACAGAGAATATTCTTATTTCCGACACTTCGCAAACAGTGAACGCCCCAATTGTTGTCAGAATTAAGATTTTTCTTTCGGTTCCTGCTCTCTACTTGCCGCTCTTTCTTACAGATGTCCGAAAAAAGGAACCAAATAAATCACGTCTATTTCATTGGCAGAACTCAGTGTCCAAGACCAAAGTTCGCCGTAATGCACTGAACTTAGGGGACACAAGGCCCGTCTCCGCATAGTTTTATCAATCGAATTGCCGACATCCCCACAGATGAAATTTCATTTATCACCGTCGTCCACGAGTTTTACCTTTATTGTGTAAGGCTGTTATCACGGAACGTTTGTTCACACGACAGTTAAGACGCCGTTATTCCTTCTGGTGATTGTCGGTCTAATAATATTAATTTTTACCGTTTTTAATCACTTGGTGGATTTTCAGCTCACTTGACGTTTATGAAAATCGCTGCAACTACAGGTAGCAACACTGCTACAATGATTGTCCGATGGCAAAACTAGACTATGTCCACAATAGTGCGGCGGCTATCACAACAACCTTAAAAGAGAAACTGCGAAAAGTTTGTGCTATTGTCTACCTTGACCCAAAAAACTAATACTGGGCGAACTCACCTACTATTGATGATCTTCGTGCTGTGTCTCGTACTACTGTGTTATATATAGTAGTCCGGCGTAATGCGATTTATTAGGGATGACTTTAAACAGCGTCTACCTTTCAGAAGTGGTAGAAAACGGTTGTGAAGGCATACCTTCCATAAGATCTCCTGTTCCGTCTTACTGATCTTGCGTCCACCTGTTTAAACTCCTTGACAGTGGATAGAAGCAATTGTCCTCTTCTGATCATAGTAAAATTTTGCTATTTTGCCCTGAGTTTATCCAGCAGAATCATAATTAAAATGTCACTTTCCGTATGGACCTGAGTGGACGGTGTAGATTGATTTATATATGGTCACCGATACTCATCCTTCAGTTCAGGACCGTGATGTACTTGCGGTATGCGTCTTGGCGGGTTTCATCACACTTTGGTGATGAGTTACTGTTACTCTTCGGCAATAAAAGTAGCACACTCTTCTTACTTCCTAGTACTCAACAAAATCAAGTTGAAATCTACGCGGACTTTTGAATACTTTGCAACGCCAGGAATTCATGTTACTAAAATAGACACCATACTTACCACGGAGGTCTACAAACATCACTCCTGGATGATGTACGTTTACTAAGCGGTCACTATAACTTGATTTGCGAAGTCATGGTGACCGCAAAGCACACTTAGTTACTGCAAAGCTTATTCCGAGTCACTCAGCGCGATAACCGTGACGAGGCTGAAGGTCTTTCAACTGGATCATTTTTAGACTGTACAAGCACCGTTGTAGCGCCGGACTTTCCAACTGCCTACTCTATGCCGACGACATCAAGGTCTGGAGAGCGATCAATACACCCGACGACTCCGCAATACTTCAAGAGGATCTGGATAAGGTGTATGCGTGGTCAGTTCGGAACCAACTCCCATTCAACACAGAAAAATGCAGAGTATTACACTTACGTCACCAATCAGCATTTTTCTATAAACTGGGTGACCATGTGCTTCACACAACTGCTGAGGAAAAGGATTTAGGAGTCTTGATTCAGTCCGACCTTGGTTGTTCAGCCCAGGCAAAGAAAGCATCGAACGTGAGCATTCGAAATTTGGGCCTTCTCCGGCGCACATTTGGACGCTTCGATCCATCCGTCTTTCCCCAACTTCTAGGTGCATACATACGACCACACGTGGAGTATGCAATACAAGTCTGGCAGCCGTGGCTGAGGAAAGACCTCTCTGGTTTAGAGAAACCTCAATGACGCGCAACGAAGAACGTGAATGGTTTAAGCCAGTTACGCTACGAAGACAGACTGAGATCGCTCAGGATATTTAGTGGTCAATATCGAAGACTACGGGGAGATTTGATTTTGGCTTATCAGATTCTGACAGACCCCAATCATACCTGCCGCCATCTGCTGGAGCTCAGTAACAACAACAACAATCTGAGAGGCCATCATCTGAAGCTGGCAGTGCAGTACAGCCGTTTGGAATGTCGACGGAATTTCTTTTCTGTTCGTGTTTGCCAAGCCTGGAATGCTCTCCCAGAATCTGTAGTCAGTGTACCCAACCTGATCGAGTTCAAAAATCGAGTTGATAGTGCACTCACTTCATTGCACTATCTCCCATAGTACAGTCTAATTTTGAGAGATCCAAAATCCATAATTTAAAAATAATTTTCCCCTACGCTTATTTCAACAGTGGATGTATATTTGGACGCTTCAAACTCAAACACTTTGCGCCATGCGAATTTCAAGGGGCAGTGACTCTTTTAACCAAATACTCCATGCCTCATGATTCCCTCCGAGTTAGAGTGGATTATTATTTTGACACTTCAAACTCGGTGAGTTGTAGCGGCTTGACGAATGCTACACAAGAAAACCGTAGCCCGGTGAGACAGAAGACGGTGGGATATAAAGATTGTCTTGAGAAAATAGCTATGTACAATAGCTATGTGAATATAGCCTGAGGAAAATGGGATAGAGTGGTGAAGCAACGAGTAACACCACGTAGGAGCACAACAGCCGGCAGCGCGCGGGCAAGATGGCGAACCAGGTTCAAAATTGCAGTCCAGTATATATAGGCTTGGGATGGGTGCAAAGTAAAACAAAATGTGCACAAGTCTGAGTGTGATGTTTGATGGGGTAAAATGTCATGGTCACTACACAGGCCTCCCCCTAGAAGGCCGAGGGACGAGGACTACGATCGCTGTTGGCTTGCAAATGTATAAAGGCAGAATCACAGGAGTTCGGTTGTATTTGGATTATTTAATCTTCTTGTGGATTGGAATGCATCATCGGTGGGCCGTCCCAGCGGGCACACCGGACTACAAAAAGCTGGATAATCCAGAAAAAGGGCCGGTAGGACCTTTCACCGCTGCTGAAAGACGGTGCGCTTGGGAGAGGTCACTCCCCCCACCGCATTCCAATCCACTGCCACAACGAAGCTGAAATCCAGTTCGTACTGGCGAGCCGTGGGGGGCCAAAACAACGAGCCAGGCACACGAGCAGCCAAGGCCAGGAAGGCGAGCCAGACAAACGACCAAGGCGAGCCAAATTGAGCCAAGCAGACCACGATCCAAAGGCCAACGTGGGCGGGCGAGACGACAAAGCGTTGGGGGTAGCCAAAGCATCCAAACGACCAGACAATTGAGAAACAGCCAAGCATTGAACGGACGGACCCAAACGTGCCTGCCTCATGACTTTACCTGATAGATGGAGGGAAAAAAAACTCGGAGACAAATTCCGATATGTACTCTGCTAACGGAAAAGCATAATACAAACGATGAGAGAAAATGAAAAAGATTCATGAGGTATGGATGAGTTCGACAAAATCGGAGAAACGAACAGGTTTACGAACTCTTCTACCGTGACTGGTATTAGTTTGAGGCGAATCTGATGATGACTGGGATTGTGGTGGAGCTGAAAAGCTGGGCGTCGTTACAGGTGGCTCTGTAGATTGCGTTAAGGTCGATGATGAGTCGAGGGCATAAACTAAAGGTTTGTGGTGAGTAAAGACGGTAAAACTTCTGCCCTCTAGAAAAGGACGAAAATGACGGATGATACCAAGTTCGAGCATGTGCTCGAATTCCGCATTAGCGGCTTTTAGCTTATCAGGGGCGAGACGTCGTGGCCGTGAAGAAACCGGTGGGCCACGGGTTCGTATATGGTGCGTAACGCTGGATGCGACCGGAAGAGTAGCGTCAGCTGAGTGGACCAGCTGCGGAAACTGTCGGAACAGATCTAAAAACTGCTTATCAGCTTCGGGCTGAATGTAAATGGGAGTGACAGAAACGCAAGATGTGCGAACTCCACATGTGAAAAGCTGGGTCTTTTGGTCAACGAGTTTGCGATGACGCGCATCGACGAGAAGATCGAAGTGTTGGAGGAAGTCAATACCCAATATAGCAAATGGAACGGCAGCGAT
>CALYDF020000081.1:0-19949 GCA_944474145.2 Dicrocoelium dendriticum
CAGCACAATTTGAGAAGTCTAAGTTATGGGGTTTGGTAAGCTGGGCAACTAGATTGTGAACGTTTCGTCACTGTTCGTGTTGGCATTTTCAGTGCATGATTGAGAGCAATCAGGCAGCCAAATCTGGTAGAAGGCAAAGCCAATGATGGCTGCCATCAGCCACTACTGTGTTCCTTATATGAGTGTACGGAGCTATTAACTTCGTCTCATTCTGAGTGGCTGTGTTCAGTTTTTCATGAAAGGCACTGTGCGTAACAAACAAGAAAGAAGCTGTCAAAAGAGATATAAGAATACCAAATTGCGTTCCAGAAGCATTATGCAACCTCAATGGTTTCAGAACACGTGTACGAAGAAGCACACAGTGTCGACTGGAACAAACTTGAAATCCTGTACCCAGGGAGAAACTCAAACAGAAGGGGGTTTCTCGAGCCATGCTTTCCAACCATCGGATTCAATCAACCTGCACATCGATATCGAATCCATTAGGCCAACCACTGAGACAGAGTAACTCAAGAAGATTACCAATTGATGTTCGAAAGAACGCGAACTAACACCTAGACAATAAACAAAACTGTCGATGAGCCCAGACAGCTCACCACGTCCATAGCACCAATCCGAGTGCAAAATGCCGACGCGTCGCGACAATATTTGTGCAACCAATGGTAATGGACTCGAACACCGTACACAGAACACAATGAAGGACCAATCAGAATGAGACCAAACTTAATGGCCCCGTAAGCCCATATTAGAGCACGCAGTAGTGGCTGACAGTATCTACCATTGCTTTTGCCTTCTACTACTGCTACTACTGCTATACTACTAATACTTCTGCTACTACTGCTACTGCTACTACTACGACTACTACTACTAATACTACTAATACTACTAACTACTACTATCAATCCTGCGTTGATGATGCCAACGCGAATGGTGGCGAAACTTTTGCGATCAGGTTGCCCTGCTCGGCGAACACCACACCAACTGAACAAGTCTTCCCGAGCTATCAATATTCCAAGCAAAGGAAATCTGTTTCCGCTACCTCTCTTTCTCTCGTTGAGCGCTTAGTGATTATCTTACCACCGTTCACACGTTAACAGATGATTGAGACGGATGGAAATCACCAACAAGAACATGCGACTTAATAACGCTGCTAAAGGTTTGCTGAAACCCGCGGTAAAATCCATCCTTGGCCGATCCAAAGCCACGCGCAGTTAAGGCTGATGTGACTACTAACAACTTGCATCTATCTTCGTAACATCTGCTGATCCCAAAGTTGGGCTTGGAGAATCAACCATGAGCCACTAGGCTCTGAGTTTCAGCCCAACTCAGGCTATCTCCAACTGATGAGTCCCAACAGGACGAAACCGCGGTCTTGGAGTGCCAGTGTTGGGATGAGCAACACTATAATGTTTCCATCTGCTGATCCCACTTTAGACTTTAGGCTAAATAGCACACAGTAGGCTGTTAAGCAGTGATAATTACAGCAGCGCCAGTTTTTCTTTAGCTATTTAAGGTGGACATCGTTGTCCAGCTAAACTCACGGTTGCTGATTCTGCGTTATTCACGGTGAAGTGCTTAATATATGGCTATGTAAGTCTACGTGGATATCCAATTAAGCACAGTGCTGGAGTCTTGCAATCAGAGTTTCAGAAGGGCAGCGGAAATCCATACTGATGAACTGCAGAGTGTGTGCTAGACTGGTCCATTATTAAGTTTAATCGTGCGTCCACATCTCGAAGCTTGCCAGACGGAATGAGTACCAGGGCCAAAGAAGCTCAGTGGTTGGGCTGAGGGGCATAGGCAAAACCGGTGTCAAGCAGATCCATGAAAATGTGAATACATAGTCTCATATAAATAGGAGCATCACTGAGAAGAGCGTTGCTTATGTGATCTCACTTTCTGCTGGCAAACCAGTCGCTTTGAGCTTATTTGTTGCAAAAACTGTACTTAATCACGGTAGTTCCCTTGCGCTACAGCCATGTTTAATTACCAACAGATTTAGCGGTGAACTGGAGAGCATCAATCCGAAAGCTTCATTTGGTGAACTCGATGAAAGTTGTCCGTTCGGGAATTGCGTAACATGCAGTTCTTAGTCCAACAGCTCTACTTATAATGAACAATGATTTATAACGGGTAAAAAAGCAAGTGCTTGACATGTCCCGTATGGTGTTTAGCGTGACAAAATGATAGCGATGGGATAATGGAGTCGTCAGTTCGGACGCTTAAAGATGTAACTGCACCGTCGTATAAAGGGAGTTTGAAATGAGAATGTACGCACACAAAGCGATAGGTCTTCCCTGATAAAAAAGATAACTGAGTACTGTAGTTGAAACAATGGTCGCCAATTTCAGGTAGTAGAATAGTGGTTTCACCACCATCATGTACTTGTCCATCCTTTATCTGGATTTCTATATAACCATCTTGCCGGCCGCTTGCCTACTCAACTAACCTTGATCTCGGGCGCACCTGACGATGAGACAAGTTGAAACGGGTCTAGGTGCCAAAGGATACAGCCGCCCAATGGCTTTTAGAAGTGTGATTGACCGGTCGCCTTTCTCGGGCCGAAAATGAAGCCTCGCTATGCGATGCGGTAAGTTTACGGAATTCGGGTGAGAATGTGTGGAAGGTTTTAACAAGTGTGTATTCCGCATTAAAACTAATCATTAGGCACCACCCCTTATTGGTGTAGTTCGAGTAGAATGGAAAGATGGAGGAATGGAAAAGGAGCATTGTGACGGAAGCATGAGGAAATCACACAAGAACACTTAGAACAATTGGTGAATTAGGCATCCTATAAGTACGTAGCCGTCTTAGGGTAATCGTAGCCTCTGGCAAGATAGAGCATGAAATACGCATTCCGTACCTTTGTTGTAAAGGAAAACCCATGTATTAGCATGAATGAAAATACAATAAAATAAATATATAAACAGGTTTCCTTGGAAGGCTTGGCATACTAGTGTCTGGAAGCGTGATTATATGCTGACTGCGTCCAGTAGTGCTGATTACGTCAACTACTAAATAAATCTTCCTGGCACTCTTTTGTAATACGGGACGGGTGAGGTGACGTGGGGATTTCCAACTCAGACTATAACCTTTCAAATTTTCACGGACCATAGCTACTGTCTCCACCCCTTCTACAATTTTGCCCCAACAAACTAAACCCAATCAAGCAACTAAGCCTATCTGCTTATTATAAATTCTGAGCGTTTTTATTCCTCTAAAGATAAGCCATGTGCTGTTTAGGACATTTACTTACTTAGAATGTCTATCCATCTGAGGCTATTTCGGAACACGGCGAAGGCCATAGGAGGCAAAATCTAGAAGGACGGCCACTTCGCGAAATCGCGGTCAAACTGAGCTGGTACCTAAATATCAGAAGTACACTCTAATGTCTTTTGATTAGTAACGAACGCCGGGGACGATACGGGCACATGATCTATCATGCCAGTATAGATGTTCAGTCACGTTCGATTCGGCACTTGCTGGTGGCTCATACATGTCGTGATAAATTAGAGAACGTCGTAAATTATCCATGACAGAGCAGAGTGTTGGTCTTCAGTGTGAATGACAAATTGGGTGGACTCCAAATTTGCGAACTTTACAACGGTAGAAACCCTTATAATGTTACTGGATTACGAAAGTTCTTCTAGTAGCAGAACCCAGGTGGTCATGCTATCGTGATTCGAACGAAATTCAGCCTGATTGAATGCCCTCGAACAGGTAACACACGCCCAGAAATTCGGTGGACTGTCGGTAAACAACCAGACTAGGTAACAGTTGGCAACGTTAAAACTTTTTGGTGCTTATTAAAGTTGTTCCCTAAAAATAAGGTAGCTATTTTGGTCCTTACTGGGCTTGAGATAGCGGAGAAGAGCTCAGAACGGAAACGATATGGTCGTCCTTTAACCTTCTCAGTGGTGTTTATGTAAGTTTAATGCTTTCAGTTGTAGCGGGCTTGCTTTATGTTTATACAGCAGGCGTCCAACTAGGATATAATCCGATCTCAGCATTAGAACGCTCCTGTTTTACCTATTGATTCTTGTGCGCGTAAATACAGGATGGTATCATTGTTTTCGGATCTGATACCGTGGTCTTTAATAGCTGCGGAACATCTGTGCTTAAATGTGAGTTCTCAAAGTATTGCAAAATATCCGCGCACTCGCATCAAGTGTGAATACCAAAAGCGGAACGGAAGGGAAGGCAGGTTGGGTTAGCTTTACACCTGATCAATATCCGGTCAACATGCGCACCGATGCCGTAGGGTCGAATTTATATGAATTCATCCTAAAGAGAGCAAGTAATGCACATCAAAACGAGTGTGTGTGCATTTTCGTGAGCACCTGGCTACTTTGGAACAGAAACCGTACAGTCATACACCACACACCACACTGAGGGCCGAGAACACACACATGTGACACATACAGGTTACTGATTGTGGCTTTCATGATCCCGCCCACTTTGAGATTAGAAATAGCACATGAGTCGTGCGATTACTGTCCACCGCAGATAACAGATGTACACTTGTGCAACTATTGGAGAGAGTGGTATCATGCCGACAAGCTACTGTTTCACTGACTCATCAGGTATATGCAACCACACGCGTCAAACAATGGATTTATCACGGATAAAAGGCAATAAGCTCAACAGTTTCCGTAGGTAAAGAGCGAGATCAAAAATGAATGCATCAAGAAAAACGCGTAGCGGTGAACTCACCGTAAATTTCACGCGGTTTACTCCGTCCCGTGTCCTAAGATAACTGGGTAAATTCAGGGAATGCAAGTGGTGTAATGTATGGACAAGTCAATTCTTGAATTCCGTAAGCGTAGGAGCGAAGATGACCGAATTTGGAAGTGTGTTCCACGGTTGGGATACACGATTGGAGAACAAGTTCCGGTGACATTCCAACTGGTTGTACTGTGTAGTTAACTTCACACGGTGTCTCTCGGCAAGGAGTTGTGGCTGAGTTTTCAATAAGGGTCGGTATGGGTGGTTAGGATCCGTAAGAGTTCTGATACACAAATACGATACAAATACGATACACAAATACATCGCAGAACACCATATTATTCGCTGAAAATATCTATTGGCTTTAGTGTCAACTGGTAGGGAAGCTGGAGCAATCACTTAACAAATTTGTTGCCCTCGATGTGGCTTCTCAAGAGCGGCGAGGTCATGTTTTTACCAAAGCTCCTGCACATGGTTGGCGTATTCAACGTGGAGTCTCGCTTAAGCATATAGCATTTGTGAAACGTAGGTGGGATCAAACTAGCCCAACACACTCCGCAGTACGCTCAACTGTGGTTAGCTTTTTCATTGTTTTCTCACCCATCTTGGCATCCGAGAAACTCCTGCAGGAGCAGTGCGCCACAAGACTATTCTTGCAATCGATATACGTAGATGATCGGATGGCGCAAGTTCACCGCGTTGCGTTTGTCTGGCTTGAACTGATGCACGTTCTAAGCCAACCACTTGTGAGCGCCTTTGAGATCTCCTTGCACTGCTAGGTGGTTGCTCTACGCGCTAGTTTGGCTGGAAAACCTTAGACGCGTTCACAAAGATTGGAAAGTTCGACGTCCAGCACTCCTGCGAGGGCGTTATGAACACTAGGAATACCCGTGGGTCCAAGTATCGAGCCTGCTGGACGCTGCAGTGAAGCTTATCGTGTCGGAGTAGCTAGCCACGAATTTGCATATTCAAGAGCGTTTGGATTAGGAACGAATGTATACAGCAAAAAGCACGGTCACCAACCGCATAACATCGAACTTTGTGAAGACGAATTCGGTGGTCTCAGTGATGAAATGCATCAGCTAAATGACATAGGCGGCATCCACTCCTTCCCCTAATATTAGCATATTCCGTCAAGCTAGCAAGAGCTAAAGTAAGGTTCGTGGTACGTGAGTGGTTGTGGCGGAATTCGTTCTGCCTTCTTACGTGTGAGACTGCACTAAATAAATATCCCGATTGCTTCTGCGACGACAGATTCCATAACTTTTGCAAGCACAGGAAGAAGGTGGTTGGGCGGCAGGTTTGCGGAACTACACGATTACAGCCCGATGTAAAGGGGGTGATTTTTCCGCTCTTCCCCATAGTTGAAACCCATAATCTCGTCGAGACAGTGTTGGAAAAAATGTGATAGCGACTCTCAGCAAAGCTCGTGGCAGCTACTTTCAATGATTTGGGACGAATATCGTTTGGATCAGGAGAATAGTACTCGCTTAGTGACAGCACTCAATTCAGCACCTCCGTGGCAGTCAAAGAAAGGCTGTTAAAGCCTGGCGGTGACGAGATTTGGGGTTAAAATGGGTATGGTGAAAACAGTGCGTACTGAAAACTAAGCCGTAAATTGAAGTCTGAGGGCATTAGCTGCATTTTGCTTAATTCGACTTGCCAAGGAGAGTGAATAGAAAACGGACCGCCACGCTGTACCTAAGGACGTATATTATCATGCTGTGAAAGTAGCTAGGATTGCGGCAGAAGACGTTCACTAAATACTGCTATCCTTTCACTTGGTCTTCGTAGACAATTTGAACACAATGGTTCCGCTCAGTTATGCAGCCATCCAGCTTCCGGCAGTTTGATCAGTGGTATTATGTTTTCCATTCAATATTTCAGGTTATTTGCTTCCAAGTCCTACTCCTCCAGAAAGGATAAAAATTTGGACTAAGGATCTTAGTCGCTGAGGGGCTCCGACTCAACAGGTAGTCTGAAAAAGATGGTCTCGCAGCACCTTGCCGTGCCGCACCAATGCGCGTCTGAAGGAAACCCGACACGTTCACTACAAAACTCACACAGTCCAATCGACAGGTTGGTGTTTGACCGCAAGTGTTCACGCGACCTGCATGTACGCTCAGCGTCCACTTATCACTCTCCACTTTAGTGTAGGCGCAGACTCAACCCCCAAACTGCACCGCCTGACCAGCCAGTCTAGGGATGACACGCAGCCCAACCACATGATCCAGATCACACGAGGCGCTCACTCGGCTATGAGTGCGGATGGACAGCCAAAGCACCCAACTGAAGCGGTCGATACTTTTGGGTTCGATAGTCATTACCTCGTCGTTCAGCCGTTGGGCGATGGGTATTGAAGGTAGCGTACCAGTGCCACCCTGGCAGCTCGCAATGCACAGTGCATGAGCTGTGGCATGAGTTGCAATGCGGGCATGCGCGGTTAGTCCATCTTTTATGTCATAAGATAGAAAGTGAGTAGTCAGCCTATTTTTTTGCTATGTCTAGTCAAATAAGCTCACGCGTTGCGCGGAATTGATAATGCCTGCTGGAGACACTGCTCCTCTTAACGTAGACAGACAACTTATGTCTGAGCATTGAATGTGCGGTGGCGACTTACATCGTTAATTATTGTATGATACAGATATATTTATAGAAATGAAGTTTAATGGTCATGAAAGTCAACGAAGATGCTTTGAGGTGCCCGCCGGCGTGTTATCACCAACTGCATCATTCACCAGATGGCGTGAGATATCGCTTTTCCAAAGTCTCCACTATGATCCAGTGACATTCGTTCAAAATGCTGTTTCAGTTCCTCAAGAAAATTAGGCGTAGTTTTGAGAACAAGTCATTTCAAGTAACCCCATAGGAAAAAATCCAAGAGGCTCAAATCTGGTGACGAGCAGGGCATGCTATTGATCCTCCCTTACCGATCCAACGACAAAGGAACATCTCGCTGAGATAATCAAATACCGTTTGTTCATAGTGCGCAGGTGGGCAGTCATGTTGCCAACAAACGTTACTCAATACTCCTGCGGCTTCCAGTTGCATAAGGACAAAATTCTGCAGCAATTCTCGCTACGAAGATGCAAGGAAACGTAGGTCATTAGTACTGTGAAACAACAACCCACCGGTCACATTTCTGGAAAAGATAATGACCACACCATTTTTTGACTAGTAAACCCAGCGCATACCTTGAGGTTTGCGCCCTGTTTCTTACGTGAAGTGCTGTATCGGCGTTGATCACACGTTGAATAAAATGCAGGTTCTCTGCTCCACGCAAACTGAAACCCGTCCCATTGATACAAATGAATGGATGTCCATGGTATTCAAAAACCAACAGCAAAAATCATGCCGCTTCTCCGACTCGCATAGGTTCGAACCTAGCACTGTACGGGCAATATACGTACGGAATTTCCTTTCCTTTAAAATTCTATGGGCATCGGGTGGTGTCGCAATGCTGGGCAATTGTACGCATGCTCAGATCCTTCCTTCTAAACAGCTCACGGATAAACACGCAAGCCAAAAAGACATCCGTGGTAATGCGAGGCGGCCTGGCTTTGTGGCGCTGCACATGCTCCTAGTTTTCGAAAAATGTTTCAGTAGTCTATGCACCTAGCGTCCGTCGATGGGCACATGGCTCCGTGGATAGTGTTGTATTTACGAACAGTTTCTGCAGCGCTTGACGCGCACTCACCATGCAGGCGAAGAACCAACACTCGTTGAGTAACAGGCACGTAACGCGCTGCGCATTGGAGATAAGTCGGTGATGGCAGAAAATGCTCATGTTCCATCGCCCAGGCAATGATCCGATAACCAAATGGCACGAATGGCGTTAATTTGCCTAGTCACAGTCTGACTGCTCGCTTTCTATCCTATGACGTACAAGATGGACTACCCGAGCATGCGCGCGTTGCTAATCCTGCCACAGCTCATGCGCTGTGCAACGCGCGCTGCCAGGGTGGCTCTGTACGCTACCATCGTACCCATCGCCGAGCTGCTGAACGAGTTAATGGCTGTCGAACCAAAAGTATCGACCGCTTCAGTTGGTGCTTTGGCTGTCCATCCGCACTCATAGCCGAGTAAGCGTCCCGTGTGATCTGGATCATGTGGTTGGCTGCGTGTCATCCCTAGACTGGCCGTCAGGCGGTGCAGTTTGGGGTCGAGTCTGCACCCACATGCGGCTACACTAAAGTGGAGAGTGATAAGCGTGACTCTGAGCGTATGTGCAGTCGCGTGGACGTTTGCGGTCAAACACAACCTGTCGATTGGACTGTGTGAGTTTGTAGTGAACGTGTCGGGTTTCATTCAGACGCGCATATGTGCGGCACGGCAGGTACTGCGAGACAAGTTGTTCGGACTACATGTCGGATGCTGAACTGACTGACGTACTTCACCGAAGCGACATGGGAGGGTTATTTCTCTAGAAATTACTAAACAGTGGTCTTGGCGAGATGGGATAAACGGTTTTGATGTGTTAATATACGGAACTCTTCTATGTGCCCGTTAAACTGTTCTGTATAACAGACGTGGCGGAAAAACAGTGTTTCTTGATCACTGGGTCCAAAATGGATGGATTGTTTCCCGTTCTGAATTTCGTTAGCCAGGAACTAATTCTTGCACTTCGCTCTTAACCTGTTCAATTATGGAGGTCGGAACCTCTAGAGTACAAGTTTATATATCCCACAAGGTCTAGCAAGTGTTCACACCCATGATTTCAAAGTCAGGTTTTGAGCTATTGACATGGTAAATCTGTCGAGAGTTAGTTCAGAGGTCATCATGCTGTTGCGTCCCATGGTGCTCCTTCTCTGATCAAATGCCAATGCAGCTGTTTCAACGGCTTCTACGAATGCTTGACGGTGGCGAATTTCGTTTTTTTTACTGCACTAGGATTGGACATCTGGGTGCCGTATTAGTGTAAATGGTACCCTGATAGTGCGCTAGCTGGTTGGCTGTGCTCTGTTTGAATTCCTTAAATAGTAATGAAAGTGACCGAAGCGTACAGCCCTCAAGGTTGCACCAACACTGCTCTCATTCGCAGCAAGAATCTGGTGTTCGAGCTGACCTCGAGTTATTACAACGTAGATAAATAAGTAAATAAATGGTATATTTCTCTGCCTTGCAAGAGGCAGATCGATTTCGTGGCTTGATCAATTCGTACAGCGTAATCGCATGGCGAAGTTGCTCGAGTTTTCATGGTCCCAATGGAGTGTTCGGTGTTTTATTACATCACTCAGAATAGTAAAAGCTGTAGAGTATGACAATAAGAATAAGTGTGGACATATCCGACAGTACAAGTAAAGTAATATGGCCATCCATGGTACCGCCTTCTGCGGGTTAATCCCTTGAAAGGCTTCATACACACTTACATGCCCCCCCGGTCATGTGCGTGGGTAGCCCACAACTAGTAAGTCACCACCATGTTGACTCATTTTTTGCTGTTGTTACATGCAAGTAAGCCGTTATCACATTAAAGCGTTTTTGGGTCTCTGTTATACATACTCATGTCGCCATCACGTTGACGCGTATTTTGGGCGCTGGTACATGCTAGATGCTCATGCCATACAGTCTATGATGGGATTGTGCAAGCACAAGAATTATACGGAGTTACATAGCTAAGTAGGCGGTGTAGCGTGTCAGTGTAGCAATAACAGGTCAACAGGTAAGTTGTAGTCAAGCGTAGCCTATATTATGCTCATCCTTTCCTCTTCTCTTTACCTTCCCATTTCCTTTTAAGCATCGTTAGAGCTGCCATCTCTCGTGCGTGTTTTAAGTCATCCATCTAGTCACCTCGCGCTCGGTCCTCTATCGGAAGCTGTGACAGTACCGCCCAGCTAACCAAGAGACGTGACATAAGCACATCGCTTATCCAGCTGTGACACTAACTAGGTGGTTGACCAGTCGCCTAGGAAGAATCTCTTTTGCCTTGCAGCCCCCTCAATCTACTATGACCCAGATATGCTCCGGACATGGAAGCCATCGACCGGGCGCATATTACATATTTGGCGACCCTGTAATCTCATGGCGCCAGTACCTGCACCAGGACTGCAGTCGTTGCTATGGTCACTAGCATTCACTCACGTGGAATCGTTCGAACCTAAGCGTCCATCATTCCGTGCATCGGCAAGTTGACACGGGTCAGGGCTTCTGTAGACGCTGAGGACAGCACCTCTTAATGAGGTGCTGTCCTCAGCGTCTACAGAAGCCCTGACCCGTGTCAACTTGCCGATGCACGGAATGATGGACGCTTAGGTTCGAACGATTCCACGTGAGTGAATGCTAGTGACCATAGCAACGACTGCAGTCCTGGTGCAGGTACTGGCGCCATGAGATTACAGGGTCGCCAAATATGTAATATGCGCCCGGTCGATGGCTTCCATGTCCGGGACATATCTGGGTCATAGTAGATTGAGGGGGCTGAAAGGCAAAAGCGATTCTTCCTAGGCGACTGGTCAACCACCTAGTTAGTGTCACAGCTGGATGAGCGATGTGCCTATGTCACATCTCTTGGTTAGCTGGGCGGTACTGTCACAGCTTCCGATAGAGGACCGAGCGCGAGGTGACTAGATGGATGACTTAAAACACGCACGAGAGATGGCAGCTCTAACGATGCTTAAAAGGAAATGGGAAGGTAAAGAGAAGAGGAAACGATGAGCATAATATAGGCTACGCTTGACTACAACTTACCTGTTGACTTGTTATTGCTACACTGACACGCTACACCGCCTACTTAGCTATGTAACTCCGTATAATTCTTGTGCTTGCACAATCCCATCATAGACTGTATGGCATGAGCATCTAGCATGTACCAGCGCCCAAAATACGCGTCAACGTGATGGCGACATGAGTATGTATAACAGAGACCCAAAAACGCTTTAATGTGATAACGGTTTACTTGCATGTAACAACAGCAAAATAATGAGTCAACATGGTGGTGACTTACTAGTTGTGGGCTACCTACGCACATGACCAGGGGGGCATGTAAGTGCGCATGAAGCCTTTCAAGTGATTAACCCGCAGAACGCGGTACCATGGATGGCCATATTACTTTACTTGTACTGTCGGATATGTCCACACTTATTCTTATTGTCATACTCTACAGCTTTTACTATTCTGAATGATGTAATAAAACACCTAACACTCCATTGGGACCATGAAAACTCGGGCAACTTCGCTATGCGATTACGTTGTACGAACTGATCAAGCCACGAAATCGATCGCCTCTTGCGAGGCAGAGAAACATACCATTTATTTATTTATTTATCTACGTTGTAGTAACTCGAGGTCAGCTCGAACACCAGATTCTTGCTGCGAATGAGAGCACTGTTGGTGCAACCTTGAGGGCTGTACGCTTCGGTCACTTTCATTACTATTTAAGGAATTCAGGCAGAGCACAGCCAACAAGATAGCGCACCATCAGGGTACCATTTACACTAATACGGCACCCAGATGTCCAATCCTAGTGCAGTAAAAAAAACAAAATTCGCCACCGTCAAGTATTCGTAGAAGCCGTTGAAACAGCTGCATTGGCATTTGATCAGAGAAGGAGCACCATGGGACGCAACCGCACGATGACCTCTGAACGAACTCTCGACAGATTTACCATGTCAATAGCTCAAAACCTGACTTTGAAATCATGGGTGTGAAAACTTGCTAGACCTTGTGGGATATATAAACTTGTACTCCAGAGGTTCCGACCTCCATAATTGAACAGGTTAAGAGCGAAGTGCAAGAATTAGTTCCTGGCTAACGAAATTCAGAACGGGAAACAATCCATCCATTTTGGACCCAGTGATCAAGAAACACTGTTTTTCCGCCACGTCTGTTATACAGAACAGTTTAACGGGCACATAGAAGAGTTCCGTATATTAACACATCAAAACCGTTTATCCCATCTCGCCAAGACCACTGTTTAGTAATTTCTAGAGAAATAACCCTCCCATGTCGCTTCGGTGAAGTACGTCAGTCAGTTCAGCATCCGACATGTAGTCCGAACAACTTGTCTCGCAGTACCTGCCGTGCCGCACATATGCGCGTCTGAATGAAACCCGACACGTTCACTACAAACTCACACAGTCCAAACGACAGGTTGCGTTTGACCGCAAACGTCCACGCGACTGCACATACGCTCAGAGTCACGCTTATCACTCTCCACTTTAGTGTAGCCGCATGTGGGTGCAGACTCGACCCCAAACTGCACCGCCTGACGGCCAGTCTAGGGATGACACGCAGCTAACCACATGATCCAGATCACACGAGGCGCTTACTCGGCTTTGAGTGCGGATGGACAGCCAAAGCACCAACTGAAGCGGTCGATACTTTTGGTTCGCCAGCCATTAACTCGTTCAGCAGCTCGGCGATGGGTACGATGGTAGCGTACAGAGCCACCCTGGCCGCGCGCGTTGCACAGCGCATGAGCTGTGGCAGGATTAGCAACGCGCGCATGCTCGGGTAGTCCATCTTGTACGTCATAGGATAGAAAGCGAGCAGTCAGACTGTGACTAGGCAAATTAACGCCATTCGTGCCATTTGGTTATCGGATCATTGCCTGGGCGATGGAGCATGAGCATTTTCTGCCATCACAGACTTATCTCCAATGCGCAGCGCGTTACGTGCCTGTTAATCAACGAGTGTTGGTTCTTCGCCTGCATGGTGAGTGCGCGTCAAGCGCTGCAGAAACTGTTCGTAAATACAACACTATCCACGGAGCCATGTACCCATCGACGGACACTAGGTGCATAGACTACTGAAACATTTTGCGAAAACTAGGAGCACGTGCAGCGCCACAAAGCCAGGCCGCCTCGCATCACCACGGATGTCCTTTTGGCTTGCGTGTTTATCCGTGAGCTGTTTAGAAGGAAGGATCTGAGCATGCGTACAATCGCCCAGCATTGCGACACCATCCGATGCCCATAGAATTTTAAAGGGAAGGAAATTCCGTAAGTATATTGCCCGTACAGTACCAGGTTCGAACCTATGCGATTCGGAGAAGCGGCATGATTTTTGCTGTTGGTTTTTGAATACCATGGACATCCATTCATTTGTATCAATGGGACGGGTTTCAGTTTGCGTGGAGCAGAGAACCTGCATTTTATTCAACGTGTGATCAACGCCGATACAGCACTTCACGTAAGAAACAGGGCGCAAACCTCAAGGTATGCGCTGGGTTTACTAGTCAAAAAATGGTGTGGTCATTATCTTTTCCAGAAATGTGACCGGTGGGTTGTTGTTTCACAGTACTAATGACCTACGTTTCCTTGCATCTTCGTAGCGAGAATTGCTGCAGAATCTTGTCCTTATGCAACTGGAAGCCGCAGGAGTATTGAGTAACGTTTGTTGGCAACATGACTGCCCACCTGCGCACTATGAACAAACGGTATTTGATTATCTCAGCGAGATGTTCCTTTGTCGTTGGATCGGTAAGGGAGGATCAATAGCATGCCCTGCTCGTCACCAGATTTGAGCCTCTTGGATTTTTTCCTATGGGGTTACTTGAAATGACTTGTTCTCAAAACTACGCCTAATTTTCTTGAGGAACTGAAACAGCATTTTGAACGAATGTCACTGGATCATAGTGGAGACTTTGGAAAAGCGATATCTCACGCCATCTGGCGAATGATGCAGTATGTGTAACACGCCGGCGGGCACCTCAAACATCTTCGTTGACTTTCATGACAATTACACTTATTTCTATAAATATATGTATCATACAATAATTAACGATGTAAGCCGCCACCGCACATTCAATGCTCAGACATAAGTTGGTCTGTCTACGTTAAGAGGAGCAGTGTCTCCAGCAGGCATTATCAATTCCGCGCAACACGTGAGCTTTTTTGACTAGACATAGCAAACAATAGGCTGACTACTCACTTTCTATCTTATGACATAAAAGATGGACTAACCGCGCATGCCCGCATTGCAAAATCGTGCCACAGCTCATGCACTGTGCATTGCGAGCTGCCAGGGTGGCTCTGTACGCTACCATCATACCCATCGCCCAACTGCTGAACGACGAGGTAATGACTGTCCAACCAAAAGTATCGACCGCTTCAGTTGGTGCTTTGGCTGTCCATCCGCACTCATAGCCGAGTGAGCGCCTCGTGTGATCTGGATCATGTGGTTGGCTGCGTGTCATCCCTAGACCGGCTGTCAGGCGGTGCAGTTTGGGGTTGAGTCTGCGCTCACACTAAAGTGGAGAGTGATAAGTGTGACGCTGAGCGTACATGCAGTCGCGTGAACACTTGCGGTCAAACACAACCAGTTGATTGGACTGTGTGAGTTTGTAGTGAACGTGTCGGGTTTCCTTCAGACGCGCATTGGTGCGGCACGGCAGGTGCTGCGAGACCATCTTTTTCAGACTACCTGTTGAGTCGAGCCCATCAGCGACTAAGGTCCTTAGTCCGAAATTTTTATCCATTCTGGAGGAGTAGGACTTGGAAGCAAATAACCCTGAAATATTGAATGGAAAACATATACCACTGATCAAACTGCCGGAAGCTGGAATGGCTGCATAACTTGGCGGAACCATTGTGTTCCAATTGTCTACGAAGACCAGTTGAAAGGATAGCAGTATTTAGTGAACGTCTTCTGCCGCAATCCTAAGCTACTTTTCAAGCATGATAACATACGTCCTTAGGTACAGTGTGGCGTCCGTTTTCTATTCACTCTCCTTGGGCAAGTACGAATTAAGCAAAGTGCAGCTAATGCCCTCAGACTTCAATTTACGGCTAGTTTTCAGTACGCACTGTTTTACCATACCATTTTAACCCAAATCTCGTCACCGCCAGGCTTTAACAGCATTTCTTTGACTGCCACGGAGGTGCTGAATTGAGTGCTGTCACTAAGCGAGTACTATTCTCCTAATCCAAACGATATTCGTCCCAAATCATTGAAAGTAGCTGCCACGAGCTTTGCTGAGTCGCTATCGCATTTTTTCCAACACTGCCTCGACGAGATATGGGTTTCAGCTATGGGGAAGAGCGGAAAAATCACCCCCATTTACAACGGGCTGTAATCGTGTAGTTCCCTCAACCTGCCGCCCAACACACCTCTTCCTGTGCTTGCAAAAGTTATGGAATCTGTCTTCGCAGAAGCAATCGGGATATTTATTTAGGTGCAGTCTCACAGTAAAGAGGCAGAACGAATTCCGCCACAACCACTCACGTACCACGAACCTTACTTTAGCTTTTGCTAGCTTGACGGAATATGCTAATATTAGGGGAAGGAGTGGATGCCGCCTATGTCAATTTAGCTGATGCATTTCATCGCTGAGACCACCGAATTCGTCTTCACAAAGTTCGATGTTATTCGGTTGGTGACCGTGCTTTTTGCTGTATACATTCGTTCCTAATCCAACGCTCTTGAATATGCAAATTCGTGGCTAGCTCTCCGACACGATAAGCTTCACTGCAGCGTCCAGCAAGGCTCGATACTTGGACCACGGGTATTCCTAGTGTTCATAAACGCCCTCGCAGGAGTGCTGACGTCGAACTTTCCAATCTTTGTGAACGCGTCTAAGGTTTTCCAGCCAAACTAGCGCGTAGACAACCACATAGCAGTGCAAGGAGATCTCAAAGGCGGTCAAAAGTGGTTGGCTTAGAACGTGCATCAGTTTAAGCCAGACAAACGCAACGCGGTGAACTTGCGCCATCCGATCATCTACGTATATCGATTGCAAGAATAGTCTTGTGGCGCACTGCTCCTGCAGGAGTTTCTCGGATGCCAAAGATGGGTTGAGAAAACAATGAAAAAGCTAACCACAGTTGAGCGTACTGCGGAGTGTGTTTGGCTAGTTTGATCCCATCTACGTTTCACAAATGCTACATGCTTACGCGTGACTTCACGTTGAATACGCCAACCATGTGCAGGAGCTTTGGAAAAACATGACCTCACTGCTCTCGAGAAGCCACATCGGAGGGCAACAAAATTTGTTAAGTGATTGCTCCAGCTTCCCTACCAGTTGACACTAAAGCCAATAGATGTTTTCAGCGAATAATATGGTGTTCTGCGATGTATTTGTGTATCGTATTTGTATGGTATTTGTGTTTCAGAACCTTACGGATCCTAACCACCCATACCGACCCTTATTGAAACTCAGCCACAACTCCTTGCCGAGAGGACACCGTGTGAAGTTAACTACACAGTACAACCAGTTGGAATGTCACCGGAACTTGTTCTCCAATCGTGTATCCCAACCGTGGAACACACTTCCAAATTCGGTCATCTTCGCTCCTACGTTTTCGGAATTCAAGACTTGACTTGTCCATACATTACACCACTTGCATTCCCTGAATTTACCCAGTTATCTTGGACACGGGACGGAGTAACCCCGTGAAATTTACGGTGAGTTCACTGCTACGCGTTTTTCTTGATGCATTCATTTTTGATCTCGCTCTTTACCTATGGAAACTGTTGAGCTTATTGCCTTTTTATCCGTGATAAATCCATTGTTTGACGCGTGTGGTTGCATATACCTGATGAGTCAGTGAAACAGTAGCTTGTCGACATGATACTACTCTCTCCAATAGTTGCACAAGTGTACATCTGTTTATCTGAGGTGGACAGTAATCGCACGACTCATGTGCTATTTCTAATCTCAAAGTGGGCGGGATCATGAAAGCCACAATCAGTAACCTGTATGTGTCACATGTGTGTGATGTCGGCTCGCAGTGTGGTGTGTGGTGTATGACTGTACGATATCTGTTCCACAGTAGCCAGGTGCTCACGAAAATGCACACACACTCGTTTTGATGTGTATTACTTGCTCTCTTTAGGATGAATTCATATAAATTCGACCCTATGGCATCGGTGCGCATGTTGACCGGATGTTGATCAGGTGTAAAGCTAACCCAACCTGCCTTCCCTTCCGTTCCGCTTTTGGTATTCACACTTGATGCGAGTGCGCGGATATTTTGCAACACATTGAGAACTCACATTTAAGCACAGATGTTCTGCAGCTATTAACGACCACGGTATCAGATCCGAAAACAATGATACCATCCTGTATTTACGCGCACAAGAATTAATAGGTAAAACAGGGGCGTTCTAATGCTGAGATCGGATTATATCCTAGTTGGACGCCTGCTGTATAAACATAAAGCAAGCCCGCTACAACTGAAAGCATTCAACTTTACATAAAACCACTGAGAAGGTTAAAGGACGACCATATGTTTCCGTTCTGAGCTCTTCCTCCGCTATCTCAGCCCAGTAAGGACCAAAATAGCTACCTTATTTTTAGGGAACAACTTTAATAAGCACCAAAAAGTTTTAACGTAGCCAACTGTTACCTAGTCTGGTTGTTTACCGACAGTCCACCGAATTTCTGGGCGTGTGTTACCTGTTCGAGGGCATTCAATCAGGCTGAATTTCGTTCGAATCACGATAGCTTGACCACCTGGGTTCTGCTACTATAAGCACTTTCGTAATCCAGTAACATTATAAGGGTTTCTACCGTTGTACAGTTGGCAAATTTGGAGTCCACCCAATTTGTCATTCACACTGAAGACCAACACTCTGCTCTGTCATGGATAATTTACGACGTTCTCTAATTTATCACGACATGTATGAGCCACCAGCAAGTGCCGAATCGAACGTGACTGAACATCTATACTGGCATGATAGATCATGTGCCCGTATCGTCCCCGGCGTTTGTTACTAATCAAAAGACATTAGAGTGTACTTCTGATATTTAGGTACCAGCTCAGTTTGACCGCGATTTCGCGAAGTGGCCGTCCTTCTAGATTCTGCCTCCTATGGCCTTCGCCGTGTTCCGAAATAGCCTCAGATGGATAGACATTCTAAGTAAGTAAATGTACTAAACAGCACATGGCTTATCTTTAGAGGAATAAAAACGCTCAGAATTTATAATAAGCAGATAGGCTTAGTTGCTTGATTGGGTTTAGTTTGTTGGGGCAAAATTGTAGAAGGGGTGGAGACAGTAGCTATGGTCCGTGAAAATTTGAAAGGTTATAGTCTGAGTTGGAAATCCCCACGTCACCTCACCCGTCCCGTATTAGAAAAGAGTGCCAGGAAGATTTATTTAGTAGTTGACGTAATCAGCACTACTGGACGCAGTCAGCATATAATCACGCTTCCAGACACTAGTATGCCAAGCCTTCCAAGGAAACCTGCTTATATATTTATTTCATTGTATTTTCATTCTTGTTAATACATGGGTTTTCCTTTACAACAAAGGTACGGAATGCGTATTTCATGCTCCATCTTGCCAGAGGCTACGATTACCCTAAGACGGCTACGTACTTATAGGATGCCTAATTCACCAATTGTTCTAAGTGTTCTTGTGTGATTTCCTCATGCTGCCGTCACAATGCACCTTTTCCATTCCTCCATCTTTCCATTCTACTCGAACTACACCAATAAGGGGTGGTGCCTAATGATTAGTTTTAATGCGGAATACACACTTGTTAAAACATTCTACACATTCTCACCCGAATTCCGTAAACTTATCGCATCGCATAGCGAGACTTCATTTTCGGCCCGAGAAAGGCGACCGGTCAATCACACTTCTAAAATCCATTGGGCGGCTGTATCCTTTGGCACCTAGACCCGTTTCAACTTGTCTCATCGTCAGGTGCGCCTGAGATCAAGGTTTGTTGAGTAGGCAAGCGGCCGGCAAGATGGTTATATAGAAATCCAGATAAAGGATGGACAAGTACATGATGGTGGTGAAACCACTATTCTACTACCTAAAATTGGGGACCATTGTTTCAACTACAGTACTTAGTTATCTTTTTTATCAGGGAAGACTATCCCATTGTGTGCGTACATTCTCATTTCAAACTCCCTTTATACGACCGTGTAGTTACATCTGTAAGCGCCCGAACTGACAACTCCATTATCCCTTCGCTATCTTTTTTTGTCACGCTATACACCCTACGGGACATATCAAGCACCTGCTTTTTTACCCGTTATAAATCATTGTTCATTATAAGTAGCGCTGTTGGACTAAGTACTGGATGTTACGCAATTCCCGAACTGACAACTTTCATCGAGTTCACCAAATGAAGCTTTCGGATTGATGCTCTCCAGTTCACCGCTAAATCTGTTGGTAATTAAACATGGCTGTAGCGCAAGGGAACTACCGTGATTAAGTACAGTTTTTGCAACAAATAAGCTCAAAGCGACTGGTTTGCCAGCAGAAAGTGAGATCACATAAGCAACGCTCTTCTCAGTGATGCTCCTATTTATATGAGACTATGTATTCA